>RPOG01000445.1:0-364308 GCA_008086565.1 Thalassoma bifasciatum
TCCTGTCATAATGTTCCTCTACAAGTCATTTTCTCCTCATCAGAAAAGCTCCAGCTCCTCTGCCAGATGTCTTCTTCACTCCCTGAAGCCCGTTCCAGTCAGTTTCTCTGCGCTCCAGAGGGCCCACGTGTGATTTATTTACCCTATCTGCACATTCAGAGCCAGGAACACACCCCGAGAGCACACGGGACTCTGGGAACAAGACCGAGTCCTGTTGA
Organism: Thalassoma bifasciatum; assembly: GCA_008086565.1. Classification (NCBI taxonomy): domain Eukaryota; kingdom Metazoa; phylum Chordata; class Actinopteri; order Labriformes; family Labridae; genus Thalassoma; species Thalassoma bifasciatum. The sequence continues at coordinate 219 of RPOG01000445.1, forward strand.
TGGAGAGCGTCAAAAACAGGAGAGGACTTTGAGGATGGAAAGTAAATCTGTTTGAAGCTTTAACTGTGTGTCAGAGCAGTTTCAAAGGCTGCTTCAGAACATGTACAGAGTTTTAATGTGGAGGGTGTTTAGGTTTTGGGGTGAGGGGAGTGAAGCTTCAGTAGCTCCCATTCGTCACTCTGTCAGATGTTGGAGAGATAGACCAAACTGTGCTCATCTATTTGATGCCAAGCAGCCTTTGGAATTCAGATTCCCCAATATTGGCAGAACATGATCATGATTAAAGAATGAGCATGTGTGGTGTCAGGGATGTCTCTGGCATGACTCTTTGCTTCAACCTCTAATTTGGTCTGTTTCATCTTATGCCATGCAAAGCTCTCGGAGGAAGATCAAATATTAGTGTTTTCACGTCTCTGGACGATAGCTGCTGCTTTGTTTGTGTTGGATACCAGCTGCTCTCATTAAAAGGGAGAAAAAGCTGATAAAAGAGAGGAACACCCCTCTATGGGGTCAGTCCTTCCTGTTTAACAAGCAGCCAGCTTCCTGTTGGGGCCCGTGTCGTGTGACACACGTGACACTGCTGTTCATCCTGCTCTACATTACAGTGATGCAAACATCCTGCCACCTTTTTTCTTTCTTACACACACCAGGAAGGTTTGAAAGAATTTACGAGTAGCACTACAGTGTCAACAAATCAAAGAAACATTAAATCAAAAGCACACTTATGAGTGCTGCCAAAATTACTGTACAATATTCAAGCAACCTCAACTCTTAAGTGTCGCTCTGAGCAATGTTTGGTGGTATTTATCTACTGAGCTGTCATTAGGAAAAGACAGGCTTTCAGCAAGAGTGCCCATTTATTCCCACTGCTTACTGAGTGCAGCTGAAACCCAACGAAAACAAGCCTCTCCTGATGTGACGGGTGCAGAGTGGATATACTTAACGTGGCAGCCTGCTTTGTTTCACATGGACAGGCGAGACGTAGGACGTCGCAGGAGCAGAAATGACAGTCTGATGGACGTAAAAGAAATAAAGAGTAAATTAATGCATGTGTAATGATGAGAGGGAGGAGGTGGGGATCAGAGCGGATGGCCTTCAGTGGAAAATTTTCATATGCTGATTAGCAAAGTCGTGCTAATGAGATTCATTGACAGGCTAATACGGAGAATAGCATGCCCCCTGCTGTGTCTGTCTGTGCCGTCCCTTCCACTCAATCCCTTTCCTCCTCTAATATTTCTCCCTGCTCTTCCAGCTCCTCCTCACAGAGGGAGCCATGTTTACACAGGACTGAGACAGCAGGGGATCTGGCCTTTCCCACCAGCATCTCTCACAATCACATCTAAGGAGTCAAACCTTTATCATTACACACTATCCTGTCTCTTTTTCCCGAGGCAGCTTTAACACACATAATGCAAGGATGCACACAAAGCATCCTGGGATTTGGGTACCAGTGGTGCCACGTGACTGGCAGCCAGCTGGGCTATATTACTGGGAGTAATGACAAACGGGCCACTGCTGTGGGTTTTCATCTATGTGGAGATCATCACAGCCTGTCAGGTGCTGTCACTCAACACACAGCCCCAGTGTGTGTGTGTGCATGTGTGTGTGCAACATATATGTGTGTGTTTCCCTTAAGGATCCATCTCTGGGCTCAGGAGAAAGCTGTGCAAGGGGAGGAGGGGGCCCAGATGTTTTAGCTCAGTGAGCTTAAAGTATGAGTTCATGGCGAGAGCATCTGAGGCTTTCAGCGCCGTTGACCCCTGCAAGAAACTCTTAATCCAGAAAGTTCCAGGACACACGTGTAAATATTCTTTTATAAAAGAGAAAGAAGAACTTTTCTTCAGTGCTTTTGTTCTGATAAACTATGACCTAATTACATTTTTGGCACAAGAGAGCTTAATAACTGAGATAGCCAGATGCAGAAACAGAAACAAATGTGTTGGAAAGCCTTGGTGTGTGTGAGAGAGAGACAGGGAAAGAATCCGGGTGGACAAGGAGATTTTAAGGAAATACTTCAGACTGTGGTTGTGAACAGCAGGAAGGAGAGCTGGAGGTGTTTGCAGCCAGACTAAAGTGGCCCCTATTAAAGCAGGAGTGTGTCTGTGTGTAGGTGATCCTGTCTAAGGACAAAAAAAAAAAAAAAAAACAGGAGGCAGACTGGAGCTAATGGTCTCCCCTGAGCCACACACTCCCCGAGCTATGTGAGCTGATGTGCTGCTCGTGACAAAGAAGTGAAGGGTCAGCAGAGGTCAGATGGAGGGGTGGACCCCGGGGTGCTGCGTTTGCACTCTGGTCACAACAGCACACTTCCCCCAGCTGAGGAAAAACAAAACTAAGAGCAAACCACAAGAAAACAGTCAGGAAAAAGTCACCCACATGTTTCTAGACACAGCTTGTGTCTGCACTTTTTACTGAACCTGAACAGTCATCACCACGGACTAAAAATAATAATCAGCAAACCCCAAACTTTACAGGTGAATTATTGAGTCCTACTGAATGTAGCATGAGATGGAGTTTTGAAGTAAAGTCAGGTGCCTCTGATTGAACCTGGGATCTTAACATCGTCTTAAGTGTTGAGTTAGAAAAACTTCACCCAGTACAGTGTGTGCTCTCAGAAGCAGTACTTATTCAGTCTGAGGATATTTTTTGTTACAGACTGTAAACATGTTTATTTCTGTTGTGAGAATGTTTTTTCTGGCTTGGTATGTGTGTGGTTGCCAGCAGACACTTGATAAACTGCAACTCAAGCACTTCTACACTGCCTTATATTATCAAACTGGAAATTGCTGCTTGAATATTTTGTGATCGCAATGATGAAAATGGTTACCCAGCCTCACTTTGGGGAAACAGGTGGCGTTAAAGTGTGCTATCAGCCATACCTCTACTTATGCCAAACTTGTAACCTTAATATCTTCAAAGCAACATATTTTCAATGACTTTTTAAAATGAATGGGAATTTTGTGGTGTAATGTGCAAGTTTTCTGCAGCTGACACCAACTAGCTGTCATTTATACATAGTTACTTCAGCCAACTCTGCTACAAACTCATTCACTAACCAAAACAATCCGCTCATTTTACTGGATTCAAACAATGCAGCTGATTTTCACCATGTTGAATTATATTGATCAAACACAAACCAGGTTTTTGTAAGATTTTTTCAATCTTTTCCAAAAGTTGTTTTATGTTACCTACACAGCTGAAGACTTTGAAAAGATTTGGGGGAGACTCATGGAAAACTATCAGCTCACACCTGCTCACACTAAAAGACAAGCATTAAGAGTTTTTAGTCATAGCCTGGACTCTGGCTGAAAGGCTGTTAATCTTGCAGGGCCACTATTTACATGGTTGTTTGGACTGTCAAGTTTCCTGTTTCTGCTTTTGTCAGAGCTCATCTATTGGTTCTTGACTGTGTCACAGTACTAATAATGATATTTATAATATCAAACATCAAACATATTGATATTACATGTTTGATATTATCCCAAACCCAAGACTAGGAAAAGACTGATATAAAACAGCGTAGATTACTACCTTAAAATAAACCATTGAGACGACAGGAACACACCACGACTGTGATAAAACTCCTAGATGAAATCTTTCGATGTAAGCCCAGCATCAGTTGAATAATGAACCATATGGGCATCGGAGTCAGGGGCACAGATTTTTGATTCTTCTGTTTTTAAATTCAATAAACAATGTTGTAGGAATGTATTATTATTTCAACATAAAGAACTTTGAGAAAGCTTATATGACATCCAAACCCTTTTCTTTCGTACCTCCAGCCAAGCTGGTGCCTGCTTCTTCATACCAACCAAACAACTGAACAGGATGAGCTTGGCAATGGACCATCTTGCCCTTTTCAGCCTGAAGCCATCCAATCAAAGCTTCTCTTTTAAAGATCCAGCCAATCACGTCACCACTGGACAGGGGGGGGGTCATGTGAGACCAGTTAAGTCTTTTATGAGGCCTTACCAGACAGACAGGGGGGAATTGGATTGAGGAACACTGTCTTTTACAGGCTGCTGGGGGATAGTGTGCTTGCATCTCAAGGCTGTTAAAGGTCTCCTCGTGCATGGAGAGTCTCACAGCCTCAGGGTGGGACGCGGTGCACCTGGGACCTGGATGGAAAATGAAGCTTAACCCCTTATCCTCTCAAACCTGTTGCACACATGCTTCATATGCTTATCTAACCACTCAGACTGGGCATAAATCTTTGGAAGAGGGGTCTTAAACTCATGACCTTGTTTCTGTAGAGGCAACAGAGATAAATCTCAACACACCGTCATGATAAACATGTCCCTAGATACAGTACAGCATGTTACAGTGACGCCTGGAAGCTGTTCAGGCTCCGTTTACACGACGTCCCAACATTTCACCCTAAAATGCAACAAAAAATCTGCATTCACACAGAAACGCTGAGTGAGTGAAAAAGATGTAGTAAACATGCCAGGCCTGTAGTTGGTGGTATAACCGTAGGAGCTGTGTACAAGACAATGGTGTAGAGGTCGAAGTAGAGGTGAGCCAGTATCTTTGCTGATTGCTGAATTGGTGCAATAAAAGCACATTTTCTTGAAAGGCAGTCAGTACATTCATCAGCACACCTTTACAGGCATTAACAACAGGATTAAAGCAACTATAAGGTTGACATCATGCTCATGGGTTTCTGTTTAACATGAAATATGCAAAATGAATGGAAAGAAAAGTATGAGGGCGTTGCGATAAACAGCAGATTTTGTCAAGAACCTGAGCAAAGAATAGACGGACACAATTGCAAGACATGAAACTAGAAGTCCAAAAGGCAAGGGTTTCACCAGAATCTGTACACAAAAAGCAATCAGGATCAAGATGGTGAGAAACACGATGTTTAATGAGGGTGTTGGAAAATGAGTGGGAAGAAACAATCAAGGACTAGGTGCATAGGTAAAACAGGGTAGACAAAACATTAAACATGAATGCACAAAAGTAAAGGAAACTTTGTCAGATGGAGATTTTCCAGGAAGTTCATCTGACATGACCTTTTGAAACTGGCTTGCTTTCATGGTGCAATTAGTTTCATTAGCCAATTTCTGCTGGTTGTGAACATGGCTAATGCAACTAACAAATGGATCATTCCATAACAATACGTCATGACTAACTGTCTTGTTTGTGTAATGACTGGATATGCACAAAGGTCTTTGCTGGTGCTCTTTCTACCTCAAGCTTTGGCTCTGCACGTATGCAACACAGAAGGGCAGGGAGCCCCCAGAACAGAGCCACACAGCCAAATTTAACTTATTGCCAGCAAATTATGAGTTCTTTACACGATAGGTCCAGTTTTCTATGCCAGAGATCTGTTTCCCTTTTTTTTTTGATACTCCTTCTAGAGGCAGCAGAATTCAGCACTTAGGAAACCAGTTTATCAGACTTTTTTAGTCTCTTGAGGTTAGCTTGTGGTCCTGGTTGGTTTTATACGCACACAGCAGCTGCAGGGATAAGTGAACTCTCTTTTACTGACCTTCTCCACCTCTGCTGACAGGCCTTTATGATCCACACATGCACCCACAAAAGTCAAAGCCTGAATCACTCAGAGGAATCCTGGTCCTACAAACAGGATGTGATTAAAACTACAGCAGGAACAAGGAGGCAGGGCTGAACACCTAACTAAGTTTTACTCTAGACATTGAACAAAGTAGCTCTTACTCCTGTGTGCAGCCACAGCGAGTAGAGTTGAGTAGTTTACTGCCAGAAGATGAAAATCTTCCTTAAATTGTCTTTGTCATTTTGATTCATGTGGACTGAACTGTAGCGAGTGTGTTATTGTGTAATCCTGTGCCTGCTCCTGTGCTCCGTGCCCCCTCCTGGTGTTATTAACTTAGCCCTTGGACCTGAGCTGTAAGAGATAATAGTCACTGAAGGAACTTGAAAATGATAAAGTGTTAGAGGAAAGTTTCTTTTTCTTCCACACTCTCTCCTCTCTCTCTCCCTTCCTAAATCTTTCCACTGATTGAAATCACACAATCTTCTCTTATTTTACCCTCTGCTGTGAGCTGAAGGTGGCTGGATGAATGGTGCAACACAAGAGAGGAAGATAAAAGAGTGTGAAGACGAAGGTACAACAGAGAGTATCACAAAGGCCTGATTTGGCACGCTGTGCACGTTTTAGAGAGCAGCATGTCATTGTGGGTGTAACAGCCTCTTTTTACACCTCTTTTCTTTTCTGATGTTAGATCATCAGCCACCACAGGGACCCTGCCTCCCGCCTCAGTGGGTGATGAACACCATGTTCACACAAAATCAGGTGAAATATCAGCTTTCTGATTCGTCACTAACATTCTTTCCTCGTGTGGTAGGAAAAGTGTTTGAAGTGAAACTTTCTTTGATCTAAAGGACGTTATGCAATGATGTTATTAAAGCACATCATCAGGACTGGAAGGGATCTCAACGGCTTTGTTTCCAGCAAGTAAGTGTTACACAAACTGTTGCCTCACACTTCAGGCAGATTGATGAACTAAAGAGATGGAGTGTAACTACAAAGGCTTTTGAACACCAGGATACATCTGTTCACAGTTTACTTTAGAATTTAGAGCTGTGACAAATGGTTGATTTAAACAGCCAAATGATCAACTTGTGTTAAAAATCATCTTTTTAATATCTATTTGTTGAAATCATATTCAACAATGTTTTAGTAAAGAAAGATATTGTCCAAGAAAGCATAGCATAACACTTAAAGAAGGGCTATTGGTCTTTTTTAAGGTTAATATCTGCCCCTCTTGTGCCCCTATAGAAGACTAAAATGATTTAACATACAAAAAACATCCCCATGAGACATGAGACAGTATGGTACCCCCTCTTTAATTGTTTACCAGTAATACCTCCTCTTTAATGCCAGTATTTTGATTCCAGTGATAATAGTGAATAAGGCTATCAAAGGTGCTGTACCTGTGATAGCTTTATTCACTATCACCAGAGAGATCAGGAAAGCTTTCAGGAATTCTTTGGTCTTGAGAACTCTGGTTAAAATCACAATTATTTTTCCAGTATACAGACTACATTTCCCATGAGCACCATCACCTGCTGTAGTAAAGATGTGGCTCTAATAGTGTCCAACCATCCTGGATGGATACAGATCTTTTTTAACTCTATTTGTTCAAGATGTTTTGAAGGATGCGTGGAGATGAGGTGATATATTGATTTTAGATGTGTTGGAATATTGAATTTAATGCAAGAAAAAAAACTGTAAAATCTGATGTTTTATGATAGCACAAAAACAAACAATTAAAAATGACTACTACAGGTCAAAGGTCTTCATTTGTCTATTAGGTATCCCAATGAGTGTGTAAATCAAGTAAATAAGCACATATTTTAACTCTTTTGTCTGCAAAGAGTGGTGAAACCTTCACGCTCATGAGAAAAATAACGTGTCGTGCTAGGAAAATATATTTCTTAGTGCCATACTTAACCCACAGAGCTCCAAAAGGAGCCAGTTCAGGGTGAATACCAAAGATCAACATGACTATTTCATTGAAAGTCGGCCCAGAGCTCAGGTGCAGGAACTCAGCAATAAGAAATAACCCTTCTTGTCTGTGATAATCTCTTTCTACTGTGCAGGTCATGAAGAGGATCAGTGTAAAGTTACAACTCTTTCAAAACAAGATAAAAAACTCCTCAGAGAGCCTTTAACTCTTATTATCAGTTTTTTAAACCTGATTTAACATTAGACAAACTCCTCATCATGAGGGAAACTGTCAGCTGTTTCAGACTCTCCGCTGAGTGTTCAGCTCTTTTTTTCTCCTTCCTCCTCTCTCCTCTTACTCACTCTCTCTCTCTCAGTAGTCCGGACGTGTGTGCCATGTGTTGTGGCCTGTGGATAAGAAAGTGAAAGCGACAGGGCGGTACGGCAATCGTCCCCAGAGGGACGTGATGTCCTCCTGCCTCCGCAGTGAGAGAGAGTCAGCCAGTCCTAAGTGAAAGCTTTAACCCAAACTCACCATGACAGAGGAGATGAAGTCTCAGCTCTGCCCTCATGCTGACTGGACTCTGAGTTTGGCTTCATGTGAAGCTGTGTTTGCATAACACACTTCAAGAAATGGGATCTGAAAAAGTACCTTGGGGGAACTTACATGCTGGAAATCTGGATCCATGCATAAAAATACAGAATTATGTAAAACAGCTTTAATTCTGCTGTATTCTCAACAGGTGCCATGAGTCTGGCTCCCAGCCATCGTCCAATCGTCTGTGGTGAGGAGATAGAAGCTGGCAGCAGCCGAGCCAATAGACTGTCATTATAAATCACTCACAGAGGAGTTTTACTGGCTCGTCTGCTGTAGTGCATATGCAGACGTACTGGTAAACCTCAGAAGTCCGCCCTGTGATTGGAGAGAGAAATGATGGGCCTCTTGGTTAATGGAGAAAGCAAGCAGCAGAGGAAGCCTGTGTTTTTCTATCTCATCTGGCTTAGATTAGAGCACGCCTGCACTCCAGTGTCACAGTGAGAGTGGAGGAGAGATAGAAGCATAAAGATATGAGGAGAGGAGAGCAGCGAGAGAGAGGGAGCATGTAGAAAAACAATAATAAAAGCTGAAAGCGGAAAAAAGAGAGGCAAAGGCATTTGTGAAGGGGGTTTTTGGGATTTGTGATGAGCTCTGGCACTGTCACCCGGAGTGCTTAGCACAAGTCAGAAGCATAAACCCTTTAGACAGGCTGTGTGTGACAACGGAGGAGGAGGAAGCTCTCAAGACAAACTATGAATGAAAACAGAGGGACTGTATGCAGGGATCAGAGCCAAAAACATCTCTGAATGTTTACACACAGGACGACAACCTCAGCCTCCTAACCTTTAAAATATTCCCCTTTGAAATCCTCCCTCCTCCTCGCTTTGGCTCCCAACAGTTGCTGCGTTTATGAAGTGAAACAAAAGGGACAAAGTGAGAGTATACAGTGCCTGGCCAAGAAAAAAAAAAAGTCACCACTAAAAAGAGGTCACACACTCTAACATTTCTGTAGACCTTTGGCTTTGTTTAAAGCACATATTTGCTTTGGTATTGTTTAGATAAGCTTAGATAAACAACCCTAGATCATAGCACTGCCCCCAAAGGCTTGTACAGTAGGCTCCAGGCATGATGGGCCTCTCTTTTAACCCTGATGCACCCATCACTCTGGAACAGGGTAAATCTGGACTCATCGGACCACATGACTATCTTCCATTGCTCCAGAGTCCAATCTTTATGCTCCCTTGCAAATTGAAGCCTTTTCCTGTTGGCTACAGCTGTCCAATCCCAATCCCTTGAATTCCCTTTGCATTGCGCGTGTGTAAATGCTCTTACTTTCACTATTAAACATACTCCTGAGTACTACTGTCTTTCTTCAATTTGATATGGCCAAATGTTTAAGTGATTGCTAACACAATCATTCAGGATTTTTTCCAATCACATTTCTCATTGGAAGATGATGGTTCCTCACCATCCATCCAGTTTTTAGTAATAATGCTGAACAGTTCTTAACCAAATTTCAGTTGTTTCTGCAATCTCCTTGTTTTCTCTGCTTGATGCATGCCAATGATTTAACCCTGAAGACAAACAACTTTTCCACAACCACAGGATGTGTCTTTTGCCATGGTTATTTAAGAAATGAGAAGTTACTCATTAGATCAGCTTGGGTTAAATAACTTGTTGCTGGCTAAAAGACAATCGCCCATACAGTTATTATTCAATAGGAGGCTTGTTCCTATTTGCTTAATCAAATCAAGGTTGCAACTTTTTTTAAAAAAAATTTATTGCCAGGCAGTGTATAAGTCACTCACTGCAGTTGTTGACACCATCCTCCAGCTTTCATGTAAGACTCTGTACCTGCACACTCACAGAAACAAGTTACGGGCATGCTGGAACTAATTGTTTACTCTCCTGACAACTGCACAGACAGCAATTACAAAGGCTTTCAATTAGTTTGCTAATTTCAGACTTGGCACTCCACCAATTTGTGTTTTTTCTTTCTGTCATGTAGAACGCAGCTTCTACAAGCTCCTCTGCATCTGTAACTCAGTCTTTTCTTTTTTTTTTAACTGCATTTTCTGTCAGCCTGCATTTGTCCAGTAAATATGTGTGTGTTTGTATGTGTGTGAGTTAATCCAGGCTTTCAGACGGAGCAGTAAGTGGAGGGATTTGAGCCCATCAGTCTGTTTCAGCTTGTTGTGCAGCCTTCGTGCAGACAGGCTTTCTGGGTCAGGACTAATTGACGACCTGTATTAATAACAGTAAGTGGCATGCATGCTTGGGTGCTTGTGTGTGTGTGTGTGCGTGTGTGTGTGTGTGTGTGTGTGTGTGTGTGTGTGTGTGTGTGTGTGTGTGCGCGTGTATTTATATGTGGGCATTCTTGTCCTGGATTTTGCTGTCTCACTGTCCTCAGGCACAGCTGAGATCCCCGACCAACCTCCCACCCCTCTCCAAAAAAATGTCATCCTCTCCTCTTTTGCTTTTAGGGATATCAGCAGGACGCAGGGGATTGGTGTGTGCGTGCGTGAGAGTGGGCATGGGAACTTCCTGCTGTGTCTGCAGGCAGTCTTCATCCACACCCTTGTCTGCTCTGTCTCTGCATGGGGTCTCAGTCAGAGAACAGTCGAGGTTGTTCGGGGTCACAGCCACACAAATATCTTTAAACATCCTTGAATTTTGAGTGGTGGTACAATTTTTTACAAACTTTTTTTGAGAGCCACTGCCAACAAAGGATCACTGCAAAAAGTCAGCCTTCAAAAACAAGAAAAAAAAACCCTCAAAAATTAAGAGAAATTTACTTAAATTGAGCAAAATTATCTGCCAACAGAACAAGAAAATTTGACTCGTCAAGACTTTCCAAAAAACTACAAATATCTATCCTCAAAGAACCCAGAAAAACCTCAAAATTAGCGTATTTCCACTGTAATACAAAAAGTGCATTTTTCTTGATATAAATAAAGAATATGAGATGTTTTTTCTCAATATGTTGAAAGATATTCTTATATTAAGTAAATGCTTGTGCCTTCATACATAATGATACACTGGAAGAAAGCCACCCTCAAAATAAATTAAAAAAATATATACAAGATATTTTTGCTTGTAATTAGGCATTAGATTTAAGCTTTAATTGGTGATAGAGATCTGAAAAATAGCTTGGAAAACTCATTTTAGCAATGTTTTCTTGTATTGAGAGGTTTTGTCTCATAATAAGCTTCTAATGAGCTGAAGATTTAAATAAAGCTTTGTTTTCTTAATCCAAGCTGAGTCTACTTCTTGAAAAAATATGATTCGTCTTAACATATAACTCAGCAGCTTCAAAACCTTATGACAAGTAACAAAAGCTTTCATCTGAGAAATTACTGAAACTTTCAGCTCTGAACTGAAGTTTTTCCCCTTCAGAAAACTGTCTTATATCAAGTGTGATGAGATACTTTGACGAGAAATTTAAAAAAACACTTGGTAGAATAATACCTTTTTGCAGTGTTTCTATAAAAAAAGTTTGCACACGATTTAATTTTTTGTTCATTTTTTCCACAAGCACTTCTTTTTGCACTGTACAAATCTGCTTTTTCTCCTATTCTGAATCTCACAGCGCAGCACCTGTTTTACAAGCAACCAACAATCATGCTTTTTGATGTTAAGGAAGTTTTTTTTACTTATTTCACTGCACAAAACAAACAGCTTCCACACACCCTACAAACACTGTCATATCCATAGACTGTATAATATATGGATGGAGTCTTGGTATTGTCATCATTCTGTTTTTGATACTCAGTAATGAAGCTGTTTGTTGGTGGGGGGTCCATATTGTTATTGCTGACTCATGAGGTGGGCTTTGAGCCTCCTCAGTTACTTCCTCAATGTAGGAAAGCACATTGAACTCACCAGGCCCCCCATGAAGAAGGTATCACAGGGCCATTTAAGTTCAAAGGACTCAAGATTGTTCATATTCAGTTGGTTTTACTCTCCCTTGAATATACTTATGAATGCTTTATTCCATTCCCACTCAGTCTGTTCCACCCAAACACTTCACAGACTACATCTTTAAAGCAGATAATCTGGCTAAAGTGTCTGTATGATTGTTAAGTCATTCACCCATCTCCATCTTCTTATATATAAAGAATCAAAACTGTGTGTTATTGCACACTCTAAAGCTTACTGGTTTGTCAAATAGTTTGCATAGATTTGCATGAATATCATTATCATGGGCACTTGGGATTCGTTCACATACTGTGTGCACATTTGTGGAAAGCAAGAAATGTGCATATGAACAAAAATCAATGACTTGGGCTAAAATAACACAAACAGACTCCCTATTAGTGAAAGCAGCTGCTGTCTTAACAAGGGGGAAATGTTTTAGCTGAATCAAATGTGTATTTGCATTTTGGAAACAGGTTGAATCCACAATAATTGCTTATTCGTGAGTCAGGTCTGGAGCTGGTCCAAAATATAATGAGTTCTCTCCTGGCCTCACTGCACCCCTCCACCAAGCTTCATGAAAATCAGGCCATTAGGTTTTTTTTCTGCTGACAAACAGATAGATCTGAAAATAAAATTACCTGGGGGGAGATAATTAGAAAAGATGAACTCAAATGTGAAAAAAAACTATAGGTTGTAATTGCTGTTTTTGGTTTTTGTTAGTTTGAGTTGCAGAAAAGTTTGAGAAAGATTCAACTACTTGCAATCCCCCTTATGCAGATCTCTAAATTTGAGCACGAGTGGATTTTAGACCTTCATTGATAAGGGCCAAAATATGTTTCTTATTCACTCGAAGAGTACAGCGTGTAGACCTTTTTGGAAGTGCTTAACTTGTACCACAAACACAATCAGGCTGCATGCAATTACAACACTAATGGAACCATCTTCTCCTAATGATATTAAATGCACCCTGATATTAACCACTTCAACATTCTAATTAAAAAATTCTGTTTCACACTTCTTTGATTGGCTCATTAAATTCTGGGAAATTCTTTCCATTTTCATGAGTTCTTCATGATTTAGCTGTCCTCTTTGTGTTTTTCAATGAGTCTCTTTGTCTTATGAAACAAGATATAGTTCCACAGGACAGAGGATGTAAAATACTAAAAGTCTCACTAGGGAAATAAACTTCTTTATCTCTGTCTTGTGGTTGTCTATCTGCTGGGAAGTGAAAGTGTTAGGGAAGGCACAGATCCTGTTCATTCGTGAGGAAACTTTCAATGGGAATATGACTGACTGAATGATGTAACCACAAACTTTTTTAATGGGAAAAACTTTCCTGACTCTGCTTCCTGCTGGAAGATGTTCATTTCTTTTCACAATGAGGAAAATTCCCTGCTAATCTTGCAGGATGCTCTTTGAGCCAGAGTGTGCATGCATGCTGAGTCTGGAACTGAAAGCTGTGCTACCTTGGAAGTTAAAAAAAAAAAGTCAGTAAGCTGTTCTCTGTGGAGCAAATCGCTCCTGCTGCTCATCCTGCTATAATCCCACACGGGGCTGCTGTGTTCAACACACACTCCAATAACCCTCGCCTTGTGTTTTTCTGACACACGCCTCAGCTTTATCTGAGCTTCCTGTCTTTCATTAGTTTCTTATCCACTGGCTGGGGCTGGAAAGAATCCCACCACCCCCCTTCTTCCTCCATCCATCTTCTATCCCAGAACAAGTCGCCACTCCCAGAGGAGTTGTCAGTGCAAAGAGGAATCATGTCCATGATCACAAAACTTCAGCGCACTGACAGGCTGAGGCCTGGAGCGCCACGTGTGTGAGAGACAGATGAGGAGCAAAATCAGAGAAGAGAGTATGAAGTTGGTTGTTTGTTTGTGTGAGTGGATGAGTGTTTATAATTCCCCCATGGACTAACATCTGACAGCAGGAGGATGACAGATCTGCTGCTCGTTGTTAAGACAATCTTTGGATTCGGACTCTGGCACAGTCTGCTCTTAGGAATGTGAATGTGATAGCTTGTAATTCTTCACATCTGCTCCTCTCATCTACATCTTTATATGGTCAAAGTGCTCTGTGGCTGGCTCCTGCTGTTTGGTAACAATGCCTACAAATGGCCTGAGATCATCTAATCATCTCCACATTCACACAGATGTAGCACACACACACATTTTTCTGCACACATCTCCCTCGCTAACGCACTCATCTTTGTGTCGTTAACTTCAAGTTATCATTAAAATGCATAATGCTGCTGGAGCGCACTTCATGTGCACATTGTTTCCATCCTTTATGAGAAACGTGCTACTTTTGTCTGAGCAGGCTGACGGGGCCAAGTCCTGCTTGGCGCGCTGGCTGAACTCCGTTGTCATGGCGACAGAGCCGTCATGGCAGTTGGAGTGCATCTCCTTCGAAAAATAAGACCAGCGCGGAGCATTATGCATTTCCTCCTACTGCCTCTTTACTATTAATGGACATAAATATTTATGTGGTTTGGTGGATATTTTCACGGTGGAGGAGAGCTGGTGGCCTGTGGCGAGCGCCGACATGAGCTGATGAAGTGTTCTCTGTCAGACATTTGTGACCGTGTGAGCTCATGTGTGGAGGCACAAGTGCATCTATCAGCAGCTTTTAATCTCTCATGGTTATACCAAGAATAATGCAAGATTTTTATGCAACAAAGGAAAAGCCTTTTGTTGTGATTTGCATACATTTAAATCTCACTCATCTCCACTGATCCACTAAATTGGACTCATTAATCTCGGCTGCAGAGCCCTTACGCAGCAGTGCTGCTGTTTGCTTAAACATTAACGTGATTGGAGCTTCTCTAATGAAAAAATGAACAGGTTACCACTTTTTTGTTCCACTATAAACTCAATTTAATCTTTTTGAGAGTGAAAAATAAGCACCTGGTGATGAGAACAACCAATGCATGGATTAGGGAGGGGGGTAAAAATAAACCAGTCTCTCTGGGCAGAACTAGGGAGCTAATGTGAAAGGTAGAGGTTCCCAAACTTTCCTGTCTGCAACCCCTATAATATTTGTACCACAGACTCCCTGTCTTGGATAAACACAAGAAGGTATATCCAAAATCAGATAAATGAGAGACCTAAGATACCTGAATTACCTGATGTACTGGAAATTGGACTACTGATACACAGAGTTACATTCTTATCTTAGTCTTGTCACCTCAGGGGTATTGTAGCAAAAAAATAAATGAAAAACTGATTAAAGATTTTTGGTTTCCATCATTTACATTCCATATAACCCCCATCTTGTCTATATTTGTAGATGAAATATGCAAATGTGAATATTTTTTATGTTAAAAGGCGTTTTGAGACCCACCCTATCAGGCTCTGTTTACACAGCAACATTTCACAGCATTTCCCAAAAAAATGCAAGAAACGCAGTAGTATGCTGTCAGGCCAGTAATTGGCGATGGAGCTGTCGGGGCCGTAAACACCACAAAGGTTTAGAGGCCAAAGTTGAGGTGAGCTGATCAGCTAGCATTGGTATTGGATACCTCTTTGTTGAAAGGCTGTCAGCAGATTCAGCAGCACAAGCACAATATGGTAGTCTGCCATCGTAACTGTTGTTGTTGTTGCCCGGTTTGCCCACGACCACGCCATGCAGCAATGAAAGTATAATGCACATCCGCAAAGTGGAGCATCATGACAGCATTTTCCAATAAAAACTAGAGGACGTTTTCTAAAGTTTCCATTTTAGGTCAGCTAAAATGCCATTTCTGTGTAAACATGAAGCTGAAACGCAACAATACCTCAATCAATCAGTCAGTCAGTAATCATACAGTGCCACCTGCTCAATCTTAGTGTGAATTAATTAACCTACAACTGTAGGTGTTTGATGTCAAAACAAACATAAACATCAAAACACAAAGAGGGAACACTTTTTGACATAAGTGCTGTTTCTAGGACACTTCTGGAAAAAGGCTAGTAGTGATTAATCAGTTAAAATCAACCAGGCCAGAGCGTTGGTTAATTGCTCAGTTAAGGGGTCGTTTTAGGGTTAAGTGTAATATATTACCTCTGGACAGATCCAGGCTACCTGTTTCTCTTTTATTCTGTTCTGTACTACAGGCTAATCACTCTCTGGCTTGCGTTTTATTTATAATAAAGATAAAACATGGTATCAATCCTGCCATCCCACTCATAAGTTAGGCTTTGACCTCAATTTGTCACAATTTTTTCTTAACATGAACCTACGAATCAAAACTGTGTCGTTTACAAAGCTGAGAGCATTTTCCAAATCAGACAGGCAAGTTTTTTTTGTCTCTGTGAAATAGAGATTCAGAGTCTTGAAGCCACTTTACAAAACTCACACCACACAGAAGCAGAAAAGGTGGAGTACACTTGCTGTGTGTAACCACAGCCTAATCTCACTTCATTTGCTTTTCCACTGCTTCTCTTTGCTTTTCATAAATGGCACTCACTGGTCACAGGGTCACTCTTTTACTCCAATGTGATGTTGAGATCTATATTTTATTGGCTCTGGCACAGCGAGTGTTCACCCCAGCTTTGTTCTTAAACACACACATCCTCCTTTGTCTTCCTTCTTTCTCTTAAGATTCTCTCATATCTGTAACATTATGTCTGGTTAAAGCATGAAACAGAGGCTCCTCCTTCAGGGCTTCTCCACAGTGGGCTCGGCTTTATTGCAGATTAAATCAAAGGAAGAGCCCGTGGAATTTACAGAGAAGAAAAATCATCCTTTTTTTATATTTCATTCATTTGCATTTGCTCATCTATGCTCCAGGCCTTTTAGTGAACGTGACCCACCTCCCATGGCTG
This sequence comes from Thalassoma bifasciatum, assembly GCA_008086565.1. Classification (NCBI taxonomy): domain Eukaryota; kingdom Metazoa; phylum Chordata; class Actinopteri; order Labriformes; family Labridae; genus Thalassoma; species Thalassoma bifasciatum. Next base: position 16,915 of record RPOG01000445.1, read on the forward strand.
TCTCACAATCTATCCTCTCCATGATGACTAATTTAAATGGCTTTGATAATCCGTTAGTACTATGAATTAAATAGCCATTAGAGGAGGGTTCACTGGGAAATGGGGTGAATGGAGGCTGTGGCCTGAGCCTGTTCTCCATCTCGCCTCTCATTCTGCAGAGAAGTATTTTCACCGAATGAAGCATTTGTTAGAACAAAAGGAGCTTGGATATATCCCTGACATTCAAAACTGCAGACAAAACAGTACTTGTGGTAGCCAGGGTAGTTCTTCTTTTTACTATTATAGAATCAAATATATATGTGGTGCCTTTTTCATATACACTGCCTGGCCCAAAAAAAAATAGTGGAATACTCATGTTTAGTTGGACAGCCTTTAGCTTTGATTACAGCACACATTCGCATTCGCACAGGCATTGTTTCGATAAGCTTCTTCAATGTCACAAGATTTATTTCCATCCAGTGTTACATTAATTTTTCACCAAGATCTTTTCTTGATGATGGGAGAGTCTGGCCTCAGTGGGGTTAAGGTCTGGACTCTGTGGTGGCCAATCCACGTGTGAAAAAGATGTCTCATGCTCCCTGAACCACTCTATCGCTATTTGAGCCCGATGAATCCTGGCATTGTCATCTTGGAATATGCCTGTGTCATTAGGGAAGAAAAAATCCATTGATGGAATAACCTGGTCATTCAGTATATTCAGGTAGTCAGCTGACCTCATTCTTTGGGAACATAATGTTGCTGAACCTGACCTGAGCAACTGCAGCAACCTCAGATCATAGCACTGCCCCCACAGGCTTGTACAGTAGGCACTTGGCATGATGGGTGCATCACTTCACCTGAAATCTCTTCTTCCAAGACAATGGTTCCCCACCATCCTTCTTGTTTTAAATAATGCGTTGGACAGTTCTTAACCCATTTTTATTCGTTCCTGCAATCTCCTTGGATGTTTTCTCTGCTTGATTCCAATGATTTGATCCTTCCTCAACAGACTAACATCATTTCCACAACCACCGGATATGTCTTTCTCCATGGTTGTTTAAGACATGAGAAGTTACCCATTACATCAGCTGAAGTTAAATAACTTGTTGCCAGCTGAAAGATAATCGCACATGCGATAATTATCCAATAGGAGGCTTGTACCTATTTGCCCTGTTACATCCAGGTGGCGACTTTTTTTGGTCAGCCAGTGTACATCTGTGCTGTAGGCAGAAGAACATGTATGTGTTGGTAACATAAATAAAGCAGTTTTTAGGGTGCGATGTGTCACCGACAAGAGCGTAAACTTAAAACCTGAGTTGGACTTTTTTTGAACTTCTAAATTACAGGATAAAACTGGTCCCATCTGCAGCTGCTGATGGCCAAAATTCCACCCTGAATCCGATTTTTCCTTCTCCGACCAACTAACCATCACCTAAAGTGTACCTCCAACAACCTCTCTCAAGAAAAATGAACAATTCGTTTCATACTTCGTTCAAGCAGAGAGAATTTCAGATAAAGTGAGACTTTCATTATTTTAAACCATCATTTCGCTAACATTTCTCTGGTCTATCATTTTTCCTGAACTGCAGATCTTCCCCATGGTTCACATTAAGCATTAAGTTCTTATTAAGCTGAAAAGTGCCATATTTTCTGACCTCCATAAATTCACTCTGTTAATACTTTAGTGACAATGTGATAAGTCTGCACACATCTTTTCCTTAATAATCACATTCAGGTATAGTCTGAACCTGTCTCATATCTCTGCTCTGTCTGTTTAATTTTGTCTGCCAGTTTCTCTGCAAAGGTGCTCTGTTACATGTGAGGCAGTTGGTTTTGGGTGAAAAATTGTTTCATTAAGTTAGGAACAGAGAAGTGGAGAAGATAATTGTTATTTTAACTGATGTTATGGCTCTGCTTAATATGAAGAATCCACAGGTAGCTGTTCAGCTGTTCCATAAAGGTACAGCAAAGTTAGAATAAAACCTGATAGTAGAGTTACTGTCAGTGCACTTTATCGAATTAGTAGACTGAAGTTTAAACAGACCACTAACCACATAACTGCTACACGTTGATTGGAGGGAACGTTATCAGACACATTAGCCCATAATTTAGCCTTAAGCTCACGTTTGCGCCTTTATTTCATGCTCTATCACTCTGTCGTTCAGCTTTCTTCTGCTCTTTTGCCTCTTTTCTGTCAGGTAGCCAAGCTCTACTCCCCACCATTCCAAACAAATAAATCACGGAAATTGTTTTCAGCAGAGAAAAACACAGATGTCTCTTCTCACTGCTGAACTTCATCAGCTGTTGCCATAGAGACTTCGACTTGTCATAAATCAATCTAGTCCAGTTCGACCCAATGAGGGAGCTGAGAAATAGTATTAAGAAACAACTTATTTTGGTACTGATAATCTCATTTTAAATTATGGATTACGACCAGGTATATATTTGGAAGTGAGACTTTTCAAGATCACTTGGAAAGTCCTTAAAGTCCCTTTAAGATGTGTAAACACATTTGTGAAGCATAAAACAAATATTTATAAATAGTGAAATAGTTAGTTAAAATGAGACATGAATTAATACTTGAAGTGTATGTAACACAAGTGCTCACTTAAAATGAAGATGCATGTAAGAATGAAGCTTATCTCCCCAAATGCCAGACTTTAATTTCAATAAAAACGTGTTCACAAGGTGTTGAACTGTTTCTTGACCTATGTAGTTGCTCCCTTTTCAGGACAAAAGAGGTCAAAGGTGTTTTCCAGGGCATTCCAAAACCTAAGACAGGAAGTCACTTTTGTTGAAGCTCGTTGATCACAATCAGGCCTTTTCATCACCAGTTCTCTGAAACTCTTATCCCTCATTCTCTGGAGCTACTGACTCAGTGACGATGATGCTATCACATCCTGTTTCCTCATCCCATTTCCTTTTTCACTGTTCTTCAGACTTCTGGAGACTGAAATGGGATGAAAAATAGTCTCCTACACCTCGGTATGACTCTCAAAACATATTGTTTCACCATTTTTAACTTAAATAAAACATGCAATAATTTGTTCCAGTTTACCACAGAAGTATTGTACTACAGTTTATCATATCATTGCCAAGAGGGAGGATCCTGTCCTTATTAAACGAGGCCCTCCGGCACCTAACGTCTGTATGGTTAGCGGTAATTAACAACGCACTGTCTTCAGGACGAACAGCTTAATAAAGAAAGAGAAAAAGCAGCTGAGTCGGAAAGTCTTGACTCCAAGTGGTGAGTGGTCAGGGCTGATTTACAAGTTTCCTCTTCAAAGCTCAAATGAGAAAAACTGATGGAGGTGGAAGTACTCCCTGAATTCACTCCTCATGTGAAAGTTTCATGCATCTGTCACTGTGTAAGCGGTATCACTGAGTCAGAGCAAATCGCACATTCATCCTGAGGGAGTATCACATCAAAGAATCAGATCCTTTTTATTAAGAATATGTACACTGCCAACGCAAAGAGGCATCCCTGCTCCCCTGATGGATCTCTGCTTCTTGATTTATGATTTAAAAATGAGCTTTTATTTGAAACTCTAGAGGCAGGTGTTTCCCCTGAAACCTCCAGCTGTGATTTGACTCGAAGAAGAAAATCAGAGTCAATCTCTTTGCTTCTCGTTTCCTCCATTCATTGCTTCTTTTTCACGTCTCATGCGGTTATTTGACATGTTTGGCATTTATTCTTTGATGCTCCTTCTGATGGATCTTGATCTTGAGCTTATATACGGCGGTATTTCACACCTGATCAGCTTTGAAGCCTCACTGATGGTTGGATAAACCTCCAATCAGGCTCTCTAGCTCCACCTTGTCTTGTCCTTGTGCAGATATAATTACACTATGGTGCCTCTGTTTCTCATGATAGACTGATCCAATCAATCACCTGGCTTATCTTCAGACACCGATCACATCTTAGAATAATGAAACTGAGATCCGTGGGTAAATTAATGTGTCACATCACTCAGACGTGATTGGGGTCATCTTTGTTTCTGTGGACAAACAGCAGTTGGTTTCTTCTCCATCACTCAGCCCACTTGACAGCTGTATCAGGTAATGACATTTTAAAAGGGTTGCAAGCCATTATTTTATATCTTTGTTTCAGCTCTCAGGATTTAATTAAAACCCTCAGGGGATTTTTCATATATTGCCCAGAGTATTATATCTATAGGTGGTAAAGAATGGTGCAAGAATATTGAATTGAACCCCTGTCAGAATGAACACGCAGGAGCTTAATTGTCTTGATCTCTCTGTAAAGATCTGAACAGTCTGACCCAGTTATTTTTATTATATCAATCAGGTAATTTGAAGTACAGTTGTATGAAATATTACCTAACACTTAGTGGTACAACTTCTGGATGGAATAATATCAGGGCGCTTGCGGTCAGAAACAAGAAGCTGATAGACAAACATTATTTTTCTGGCTCATCCGAGAGCCCTTGTCAACTCGCTTGTGAATACGATGTATTTCTTTCCATAAAAAAGCCAAGCTGCCTCCGAGGAGGAGCTTTAACTCTTGTGGGCAAACAACCAAACCTGACAGATTTTAATGAAATTATCATGACTTCAAGATCCTGTGAGGAGACTGTGAAACAGACTTAAACTGATGATAATGCATATTTGTGACCAACAAAAGCAAACCAGACCAACAATGATGAGACTGAAAACAAGTATTGAAAGCAAGTATTGAGACGCAAGTATTGAGATCCACTTTTTCATTTAAAACAATAAGGATTTCTTTCGGAAAAGATGTCTTTCTTTCAACCAGGTTCATTTTTATCCATATTTGAGCTTACATTTGAATATCCGTTTGTTATTTTTTCATCCCCTGACCTCTCCAGCCGATTCCAGATGGTAACAGTAATACTGATGTCTGCTTTCAAACTAAATGTTTTCCACTGCATGGATTTCCAGGACATGCCCGCTTGTGCTGCTGACCTTGTGTAACCATTAGGGGCTTGTGAAGGAGCCCACTTGTACGAAGGTCTGCATGGGGAGGGGTGATCGATACAGAAACACAGCGCTTGAATTGCTTTCTTTTCCACCGTCACCACTGACCTTACAGATATTGACCTTTCTATGCTCTGATATCTTTAATTTTGCAGCTACTTCGATTTACAAGAGCTGCAACTTGGTGAACTGAAAAATCTGTTGACACGTGTCTCTGAACATTTCCAAAACACACTCATCCAGCACAGTAAGCTCCTTTTGGACACTGATTCCTGGATCTCCCCTGTCTCATGTGTGTGTTGAAACAGGTTAACAAACACGCCTGTCACAGGAAGAGCAGCTTATTCCTGTTTTGTTCCCTCAAATAAAATTATGCATGCAAGTTTTGGCACTTTGAACATGTTTGTGCAATATCCAATTTTCTCAGGGGGTTGTGTTTACATCCATATCAGATGGCATCTGGAGTGTGATGAAAAGAGAATCCCATGTTTGTCGTTGTAGATACCGGCTTGGAAAATTGGACAGGTGTTTCTGAAGAACACGCCTGTCTTTCTTATAGGCCACACTGTGCACACACACACGTGGTGAAGTCCCTGATGGTCGTCCTTGGGCCTGCTGCATCTCACATCGAGCAGACAAGTAATGAGAAAAAGGATAACTGGGCTGCATCAACAGCTGAGCCCTGAAGCCCCTGTCAGCATTAAATGTACGTATATAGCCTGTGGTCATGCAGTTGCTAAGGAAGTGTTGGTATCCAAGCAGGAGTTGGCTGGAAAAACATCCCCAAAGTTGATTCAAGAGATTGGATGCCACTGGAGTTGTTTTCAAGCTGCATCCATATTTTATTTATGTATAGCAGTTCTCTGAAGGAAAAGAGGTAAATTACCTGAGCATGTGTAGGAAGACTGAAGCGTTGAGTGTAACAGGTCCAAAACTGAGTCTGGGAACATCATTATTGGCATTGAGGACACAAAAACAGCATCAGCAGTGAGATAAGACAGTCACAAGAGTCCTGACAGCCCAGAAGCTCAAAGTGTATTAACAGCTCTCAGCATTAATCCTGGTCAGCAGGGTCTCCTTCAGACCGGAGGCACATCAAAACGGTGACCACCGTGACAGTGTTGCTGTCCACACCCAGTTACTGCTCAAAGCTCAGAGCTCTTGAAACCAGACATTCAGGCCTCTGCAGAAACCCCAAAGACATGCACTGTAAAACACCAAACAACAACACCTTGTAAATAAATTTGTGGAGGCATGTTTTCGTCATGTATTCCTTCCTGTTACAAAAAGCAAACATAAGTATTTTCATAATCCTGTGGATCAGAAATAACTCACAGATTTTATCTGCTACATTGAGTCTCCTCGTGACCTTTTCTCCCACTTTGACCTTTTAGTGCAGTGCAAGCATATCGGTAAGATGAAATCCTCATGTAGAAATCTTAGTCTGTCTGAAAAAGCCAGACTAAAACCCAAAGGGGACACAGATTCAAGTGTTAGAGCCACACAGTTCTGGTACAAGCTTTTTAAGATGAAAATGAATGCTTTAGTCCCAAGGTTTTCTTTTTAAGGCTTCTTTTAGCTGGTTATGAAACAGACTGAAATGCAGACTGATGGCTTCAAATTATGATACATACAAGCTCATCAGATGAACTGAAAGTGTTTATGTTGTAACTTTTTATGATCGAAGTTGTGACTTTGCGCTGACCGTATTTGGTGCATTTTCAATTAACAAGAATTTCCTTAAAACATATCAAACATTAAATGTTGATAAATATTGACTATTGATATTGTTTAGCATCAGAACTAATAAGTTAAATTGAATATTAGTACTTCTGTTTTTATACTTTTGTTGGCCGTATCTTCATCCTGATGCAAGTCATAAAGTTAGCTGCAGCTGAGTGTATCTGGTTAATTAGCATGTAATTACTTGACCCTAGTAATGCAACCAGCCACTGCTGTTCATGAACACATCTTAATTACTGATACTAATGCCCATATCAACACTGTGTGTCAATAACAGGACAATTCAACAATCACTCAGGGTCCACAGTGTGAGAGAGCTTCATGTATACATTAATGTGTCTTCAAAGAAATTTAAAAAGTACAAATAGAAGTATTTGGGAACAAAATTGTCACATCAACCACAAATTCCACGGACCCCTGCAGTATTTCCACAGACCCCCCATAGAGGACCCCTGCTCCAGAGCTTTTCTAATTTTACATTTTTCATAGCTTCGTATTTATTTTACAAACTGATATTCCCCTTTGCTACAACTACTACTTTTCTATATTGTGTTTTTGCCTTTGCAAGCATTTTGTAACTTAGACTTGGTTAAGTGCTTTATAAATAAAGATTATTATTGTCATCAACAAGTACCACTGACACACAGCTTAATAACATATGTTGTGATTTGAAGTACGTGCTTTCTAAAAGCACTTACCATTCATGGCTTCATAGCCTATTTCATACAGAAATTATTATAACATGACTGTTACTGAGGCAGTAACCACAGCTTTCAACCAGGGTGTGAAATAGTCCACTTATATATACTTAGACTGCATCAGAGCTGGGTTAACAACTTGACACTCAGTAAGTGCTAAAAGCAACTGACTGATTCAGCTCTCTTTACAGATTACTCTGTAAATTGCTTTTCTTTTTGTGCTAACAAAAATATTTTGCAGTGCACAAGGCCTACACAGCCTCAGTTGACAAATCATTTTTCATTTTTGAGAAATCTTTTATATCCCACTGTTCCACCTCCAAGACTCCCAGACCAGAAAATGTGTCTGGGCTGGACCAGTAACCACAGAGCTCCATACTTCTGCTGCACACACAACCACAGTCCCCCTGACAGAAGAAGTGGTTCGGACCTGTTTGAATCAAACTAAACAGTGAAGTCTCGTCAAAATGCACACAGCAAATTTATAGCTCAACAGAGCGAGTACGAGAAATACATTTACGGAGTTCAGAATATGTGTGTGTGTCTCTGAGGTAAATGAAATCCCCAAATGGAATGAAGGGGAATTGAAATGCTGTGTGACAGACAAATGGATCTTTCCCTCCTGGTGAATCAGATTTCAAGAAAAAGAGGAGGAGGATGGGGAGGAGGAGGAGGAGGGTGGGGGTGCAGTGGTGGCTTCCCTGGCCTACTTTCCTCCATTCACCAGCCAGCTCATCCTCCTGGGAACACCAGAGGTACAGTATATGAAGGCAGTTCAGCCACGCTTGGCCTGTCACCGTAGGACAGCAGAGAAATAGCTGGACTCTAGAGAAGAGGGGGATAAAGTCAGCACACTTACTGTACGTAAAGAGCCAACGAGGGCAGGAAAGGTCTGGTCATTCTTTGTTTCCATCTTTACACCCTCCATTTCCTCCATCTTCTCAGCCTCTGTGTCTCATGTGTTTGCTTTCACTGTCTGGTTGAACTCTGTGCTGCCAGATGTTTCTGAATCCCTGAAAAAGAGAAGAAAAAAAGTATGAACTATCTCAACAGACTGACACATATCTCTGCACATCTCCTCCCACTCTCTCTGGTTTCTTTAGGCTGCTGTCACTGACTGAGCTGCAGCAGGTAGACAGGCTCCGTAATTGCAAAAGTGGAAGAGAGCTTCTCACACGATCGCCCACAGGTGTTTTTAAAGCAGAGGATCACACACAGACATGCAGTTCAAATAAAACACAGTATGGTGAAATCTCAACGCATAACGCATTAAAACCTCTAAAGGCATTCAAATCATTGCTTGTTGATACTTTGATTTTGTCCTTTTAAGCCTTAACCCTCCCACGAATTTGTCCAATTACTTCTTTGAGCATTGCAGGGGGTGGGGGGGTGTTGCTAGGTTACAGCCAGGTAATACACAACACAACTGCAGGCTTCATCGTCAACATGAAGGTGTTTCCAAATAAAGATGATTCATTACGTTCCGGCTTCAGAGTGAAACTGTCGTTTCTTTTGTCACCCTCCTGTACCCCGTGTTCTCCGTCAGATTGGCGACGTGACAGACGCAGACAGGCTCGCTAAGCCAGATGGAGATGCATGAATTCACAGACGATTTCATGTGAAAACACGCTGAATCTGAACCGTGTCTCACACTTATTCTTGGAGGGGATGTTTGCCATTTGGAGATGGTTTCTGCTTTAATATCTGGGTTAAGGAGGTCTATTTTCCAAAAGGTTTGCCTGAAGATCAACATGGAGAAGCTTAACTCTGGAAAACCAGATTATGACTCAGACAATGTAAATCAAAGTCTGAGATTTGTTTCGTCTGAATGTGTGTGTGGGTTTCTTCAAAGGATATCAAGTAGTCAAGTACTGCCTGTCCTTTTTTAGACCAGGACCCAGAGTCATAGGGTGCAGGATGCCGTGAGGCAGGCCCTTCTCCCCTGGGTGCTGGCTGATGCCCCCTGACAGATTGGGGCTACATTTATGCGTTCGACATCTTGGTTTGTGTCTGTGTTTATGTATTTCACTTTGCATGCCACACTTATTAGAATAATGGGAGACAAACCGCACAGTCAGGGAGCAGAACCTTCTTTAAATTCTTGTTTGTTTAAGCAAATGAAACAGAAACAATGAAATTAATGAATCATGAAAGCAAGCGGCAGTGTTTCATGACTCATCTTCCTACTGTCTCTTCCTCTCTCTGGTTTGAAAGTTTCAGACTAACTTTTTAACTTGCAAATGTGAACCTGATCCAAGCAGTCTAATTGCTGCGTCTCTCCAAGTTTCCCACTACATTTAAAGGAAAAGTTTACATGAATCTGTAAAGAAAACAAGTTGAGGTTTTAACTTGTGATTATGTGGTGGAACAACTTCTTGCCAAACTGAGTGGATATGATGGCTTCAGCAAGGAGCTCAAAACCAACAGAGGCTACAAGAAGTGACTGACTGCTGGATTAGATTAAAGAGCCTTATTAACCCCCTGATGGGAAACTCATTTGCCACTAAGTCTATTTATATACTCAACACAGTGTAAGTGCAATACACTCACAAGACACGTGTAAATAAATAACTGTGATGAAAAAATTTGAAACGTGATTTACTTTTCAGCTCATGACCCCAAAATCGTGGCACAAAAGACTGATATTCCCCTACTGTGAAAATACACTAGAAGACCACTCCAAAAAACAACTGGATGAAAAGGCCTGAGTTTCTCTTTTTAGGCCCTGTTTATATGACATTTCACCAAAAACACAAAAGAAAATGGAATAAAAGTTATTCTGTGTTTACACTGCAATTGTTACTGTTGTTGCCCAGTTCGGGCATTGCAATTTAAGCTGCCACAAAAAATGTGCGACAACCGTGTTTCCACTGAAAACTCAAGCTTGCTGTTTACTTGGCATTTCAGAAAAAATCAGAAGTTTCCATTTTGGGTTGACCAAAATACTATTTTTGTGAAAATGAGAGACTGAAATGCAACAATACCTTTGTGTTTCATCTTAAAACTATTGTTGTGGAAACAGCCCCTTGGCTGATGAGTTGAAAATAAGACGATCTGCGAGCACACTGCACATACCACTGTTTCTAAACTAGTCTACCGCCACTGATACTGTCATCGAGGCGTAGGGGTCATTTGCCTGACAATACTTTTAGGGTGAAACACAAAACTATTGTTGCATTTTAGCCAACCTAAAACACTAACTTTTGAAAATGGCCGCCAGAGTGAATTGTTTCTGAAATGCCATTTCCACTGTTGCCTTGTAAATGGCAAGCTGGGGTTTTCAGTGGAAAGGCTGACGTCACACTCAGCTTTACATGTGCACATTATGCATTCACTGTGCCATGTGTGAACAGAACAACAACAATAACAGCGGATCCCTGTTTCGTGCTTGTGCTGCAGAATCCACTCCAATCCAATCAGTGAAGAAGTTTACACGATAAAGGCTGGATGGTCAGCTCACCTCTCCTTCAGCCTCTAAACTGATGTCAAGCGTATGGCTCCCTACAGTTATATTGCCAACTACAGGGTATACACTACAGCATTTCCAGCCCCTCTGAGTTTCTGTGTAAAGCCCAATCACTGTTTCACAAACCCCGGGGGGTCCTGACCCCCAATTTGGGAACCACTGGTCTAAGAATAGAGCACTGAGGAATCACTAGCTATCCAACTGAGAAGCTCCTGAGTCAATTAAAAAGACTGTGCAAAAGACTGCCTTCAAAACCAGCTCTCTTGGAAGTAGTTTAAACTTATTATTTCATACAAAAGTAAAACTTAGCAGTTTTACATACCAGTTTAGTTTCAGTTGACGTGTTTTTTTCTATGTATCAAAAAGCTTTTTATGTTTTAAGGTTCATTCATTAATTCAGCTGCTATATTTTAATACTTCCTACTTAATAAACGTTTAAAAATGACACAGTTTTCAAGTAAATACACTAAATACTCACAAATCAATTGAAATATTGTGAGAAGAAAAAAATTGTACAAAACTATCTAAAAACAAAGAAAATCTTCTCCTACTTACTAACATATCTTTCACTGCCAAACATTGTCTCTGGCATTCTGGAGAGTTTAACTTAAGAGTGATTATCAACTTTGCTCTTTTGGGGAAGTCCACATTAAACTTAGCACAAAAAACAACCATGCAGCTTATAATCATGGAGGTCATGAAGAGGTATCAGTTTGAGAGCGAGGCTGTTTCAATCAGTTGAAATTTCCTCACAGTGCCTTTAATGAATGCACCATATCAACTGTAGCCACATTGGTTGTTTACAAAACTGCCTCAATAGTGCTAAAACCTGCCTCATATTAGATAAAGAACCCTTTTAACTGCACAATATGCACATCAGTCTGAATCAAAAAAGAAGCCGCAGGTTTTTTAAAAAAAAAAGAAAAACAGCTTGTTTACCATTTTCAACCTTCATAAGAACAAAGACAGTTTTATCTCTACGAAGCAAACACAGACTGCTGAAATTGCATCACATGTGCTTGTGTTTTTTAAAAAATTAAGACAAACTGATCCAGCCTCAAAAAATTATATTTCTCCTCTGTTGCTGCTGCTGGAGAATCCCTTTAACTATATCCCCTGTGTGTGTGTCTGTGTGTGTGAACAATGAGGTCTACACTGACAGAGCTTGTGATGCATGTCCACAGCCTGTTTAATAAGATAGCATGTGGTATGATGCTATGTGTGTGAAATTGAAGCGCGGGCTGTGTAAATTGAATTAAATGGGTTTGTATGTGATAAGAATGTGCATGTGAGGATCAGCCTGTAGGATAGCAAATGGTCTGCCTTGCAGAGTGTGTGTTATGTGATTAACATGGATACAGGAGTGTATTGTATTTTGCCAGCAGCTTCTATGTGGGAGGAACATGTTGACTGCAGACCACATCGTGCCAGGGGGGAAAAATGGGTTTCATGGGATTTCTGCTCATGTAAAAAGCACCAGAGTGCATCCAAATTCACCTCGTTTTCACCTCCACATGGCTGTTTGGAAGCTTTTTAGTAACAAACAGTGGCAGCGAAACCTTTAACAATCTCACATCAGCCATGTCAGGGTCACATGTTTTCTTTTTTTATCTCTTGCAGCTTTATGAAAAACAATTTAAGATCATAGTCTTTCCTTAAGGTCTTAAAAAAATCTTTACCCCATCACTAGAGCTGCAAAATTTACAAAAGTAATCACTTTATGGAGCCGTGCCAGGTAATAAACTCCATCCTGCGGGCTTCAGATCACTGCATTTGTTGATTAATCACCGATTAGCAAGAACAACAAATAATCACTGAACTGAGTAGTGTCAGGGTCGAGAAGAGACCGCGTCTCTCCTATAAGGCTGTTCCGTATGAGTGCTCCAAAGTGGGGGGAGGAGACGTTTCAGTTACTGATTCACCTCAGCCTTCTCTTTACTCCCTGAGCCCTCTGAAAATACCAAAGGAGCCAAAAAGAAAATACCTCACAGCTGTTCCCTCCGCAGCCAGGCCATTCCTGCAGTGCTTTTCTTGTACAGACGGAGGCCCTGTGTGTCTGAAACAAACTCCTGACTGGCCTTTTAAATCTAACCTTCACATAAACTCTGCCTTGTTTACAACACCACTTGAATCCACAGGTCATCAGTAATTCTGAGCTTCAAAAATGCTCTTAAAAATTCAGGATTCCTGAGGGCCAATAAGAAAGGGATTGGGTGAAAACACAAGGAGACTGGGGGTTGGAAGTATCACATATGCCACTGGGAATGTCAGTGTCACGACCTTAGCGGAGCAGGCAAAAAGATCAGTCTCTAGAGCGCTTATCTTGCTCTCCATCTGTAGTAGATTTTGTGACACGAGGAGCACAGAGGGGTAGAAAACACTTTAACCCCCCCTTTCTCTCACCCCCGCTAAACCCGAAACAAAAGCACTCCTCTTGTTTTCCGGCTGTGAGAGAGGCACACAGCATGAATAATTAACAAGGGACAAACAATAACTATGAGCTGTCTATCAGAGAGTTGACACTTATCTGTTGCTTGGATCAAAAACAATGTTAAGCTCATTTCTCAAGAAAGCAATACTCATTACTCTCAGACATTATTGCTTTTTCCCTCGGGATGCCCTTTACAAGCAGTAATTTGTTCTACACTGTGCTGCAAAACTTTTTCATCTTGTCATCATCTGGAGCTATATAAATACGGTGTTAACCACCATATAAATAATAAAATGAGTGTTTAATTTCTGGATTGTGAAACAAAGGGAAGTTATGCTCATGATTAAAATGATTATTTCTGAGGGGATTATATAATAGACATTTGATAATAATTTTCTCTCTGCAACAGATTTCTGTTTAAATTCTACTTTTCATAATTCTGAATGCAAATTCAACTCATTTACATGACACGCTGATCGCTCTGTTAATGTGCTGAGAAACCAATATTGCAAGATGGTTTTTATGCAAAGAAACAGACCTGTACTGACAGAACCCTACAGCTCCCTTTTGATTTGTGCCACATCAGGAAAGTTAGTTTGTGCCACCCAATGAAAAGATAATGAATGAAATCAAATGTCTTGTTGACCTGCGACATAGATTACTATGAGATAACAGGCACAAGGTTTGTTCATCCAATTGTGCAGTGAAATACCTGGATAAAGCTGTATTTTAACTTTTACAAGGGTCAAACTAATTAGCTATGTGCTTTAAGCTGTGATTTTGAAGCAAGTTAAAGAGCCGATGAAGGCATTTTTAGCTATACTTGTATTTCTGAAGCCTTACATTAGCTTGACAGCTTCATTTTATACTTTGGGAAGCTAAACTTAATTTTACTTACCCCACCTGAGACAAGATGGACATGGGAACCCCTTATAAAACTAAGGCAAACTCTTACACTTTCAATATAAAAAGGAGGTATTTCAAACATTTTTGACCCTATATTATCCACCCGATGGTTTTGAGAAGACTTGCTGTTTGTAACACTTACATATGACTTTGAGCCTGACTCTCTGTATTGGGACCATGTCATGTTAATGAATCCTGGTTATGTCCTACCAGTGCTCATCTACCAACCGGAGCAAATTTAACCTGCCTCTTCATTTTAAGAGACTTTTAGGTGTAAGTGCTGTGGGTTAAAATGAACATTATAACAAACAGCTCAGCCCATATTCTGGCCTTAAGCTCCTGTTTTAGCCTTTGGCCAGTTTTTTCACCTTTAGCTTTTAGCTTGTGTTTTAGCCTCTAGTTCATGTTATAACATGCCTGTTTTAGCTTTTAACCCATGTTTAGTCTCCAGCTTGTGTTTTAGTCTTAGACCTGTGTTTGAGCCTAAAGCTTGTATTTTAGCCTTAAGCCAGTTTTTTAGCCTTCAGCTCGTATTTTAGCATCTGGCTCATGCTTTAGCCTTTAGCCTATGCTCTTTCACTCCCAATTTAGTTTTATTCTGCTTTTTTGTCCCTTTACTGTGAGACAGTCTAGCGCCTTTTTCCACTATTATTGCTTAATAAATCACAAAAATCATTTTCAGAAGAGATAAACACACAGAACTTTTCACTGCTAAACTTCGTCAGCTGGCGTGGTGTTGTCATAGAGACTTCAGTGATTGGGAAGCTCGGAATTAACATCTAGAAATAACCTATTTCAGCGCTGATAATCTAATTTTAAATCAGGGATTATGATCGGACATGTATCTAGACATGAGACTATTTCAAGATCACTTAGAAAGTCCTCACAGTCCCTTTAAGGTTGCATTCTTATTATAGAGGAAGGAAAAACTAAGTAAATAAAAAGTAAGAACAGAATAAACAATTTCTAACTAAATGAATATCAAGCTCAAACTCGAACAATGTATTTATAATGAAATAAATAAAGTAGTCCCCTGCTGCACAGGCGGTGCACAGGGGGCGTGTTCAGTCGGAGGAGAGTCTCCGCCCTCCGGAGAGGAGCAGGCTGCTGGATGAGTCGCACAGCTTTCAGTGACTTCTGAAAACTGTTTGCATACCAGGCTCTCCCTAACACTGCACGCTCCTCCAAATTGGGATCGCAGACCTCGAAGCGGTGGATTTTATTAGCTTGGACGCTCCTGGGCACAGTTCACCTCCGAGGACGAGCACACCGATCGGCATTTTTGTTCTTCATTTAAATTTTCACTCCTCCTTTAGAAATCGGCTGAGTAGAGACATTTTCACTGGGAAACAGCCTGACACACACAGAGAAAGAGGTTTGGGCACTGAGCTGCGCTTGGAGGTAAGAAACGTGTCTCTAAACTTAAATGTAATGCTCTGAGATGAACGCGTAAAATAGCATTTTGTCTCTAGTGTTTGTTTTCCTGACTGTCTTGTTGCTGAAAAGGCTCTTTATTTACTACAACACGTCCAATGTGTGCACTGATTGATTTCTACTCACTTTGTTGCTCCAAGTTAAGAATCCTCTCCTTGTAATACCCAAGGCGTCGAAAACTGACGCGTTGTTACGCATTCACGGAAAGCGCTTGTTTATTCGACTGTGAGAGCATGTAGTGTTGAGTTTACCTCAGGTCATGATTGTTGTTTCTTTTCAGGGATATAACAAACAGTAAGCAGCCTCTGGTGACTGAAGTGTGTGAAATGTGCTTAAATATGCAGTTTACAGATAATAATGGGTTATAGTAAGAGAAACTTGACATCAGGGGAAATCCGGAGCGATGTGTGTCAGCTCTCCAAGCTGGCATCCTTCCCACGGGGTCTGAGCTATAACTGAGGAGGAGGAGGAGGAGGAGGGATGTCTGCAGGGATGTATGGGGTCACCACCAGATGGATGTCTCTGACGGCGCTACCTTAGCTGTAGGGCAGGAGTTTATTGTCAGATTGCATTAATCACCCTGATACATCATCCCCAAAAACACCTCATCCTTCTCTCTGTCTGTCTGTCTGATCTCCACTGGAGCAAACATGACACATTCAAGAGCTTAAAGAAGAGAAAACTCAATACTCCTTCTGAGGACACTGAACAAACCGAGCATGTGACTGCTAAGTGAATTCAGGGTTGATTGCATCACTGGCTCACTCCAAAGTTATTCTGAACAAAGTGCAGATTGATGAAAGTTTCTTCTCACACTGGGCTCTCAAACATTTGTGTGGTTACAGCTGAAGATCATGTTATAATCACATTTTGTCCAATAGGCCCTAGGAGACCTATTAACACACACACACACACACACACAGCAGTCCAGGTGAGTGCTGGATTTTCTTGCCTCAAGTTAAAGTCTCATCTACTCGCCTCTGCTTTCCATCTCCCTGAGGCTGGTTCAGTTTGTCAGGAAAGAAAAAGAGAAGAGTGGCACCACACTCTGCAGTCTCCTGTCACGATTTACGAGCTGATTTGCTGCTGCATCATGTCAGCATTTCCTCATTATTTCTCTTTTTCTTATCCTGCTCCACCCTCCTTCTTTTCCTCCCAAATCCTAATGATCGGGAGTGAGCAATTTGTAGAGAGGAACTGGAAACAGAGGCGTGTTTGTTCCCCGTGTTGTGGGTGAACATTTGTCTTGTGCTGTGCAATGAAAAAAAAAGCAAAAGAAACAGTAGTATTGATGCTTTTGGAGCAGCTGCCAGCACGGATGACTAAACCCCGCCTGAAGCTTTTCTCTCCTCGGCTTGATTCGCATGAGTGTTGGGAAATAGTTTTGTTGCTTAGACGCACAAGTGATGTCTGTGGGATTCGGAGCACAAATGCAAACAACAGGGGTTTGTAAACCTACAGTGTAAATTACACAGAGGATAAAGGTTAGCAGCAACAATGCGGAGGATAGCAATTAGAAGGGAACATGTTGAAGTGTATTTCACATCCCTGAGCCAAGCTGGTATTTATTCCGCCTACAGACACAGAGCACCTGGCGTGAGACTTGCCATTGGTGATCAGCACACTCATACTAATCGTGCCTCTGATAATGTGTTGCTCTTAATCACACATTCATGAAGCCAATGATGAGAGGAACAGCAAAAACAAATGAACAGGAAAGAGAGTATGAGACTGTGTGTGTGTGTGTGTGTGTGTGTGTAGACTTCTCCGTCCTTGGCAGAGACAGAAAAGTGAGAATTTCAGTGTATGGCAGCTCCTGCAGAGAGACACGGGATGACTGACTTGATGTGGCCTGGCCTGGCAGAGCAGCGCTCATTAAAGGCCTGAAATTAATCAGTCTGTGGTTCCACATGGATGAGCTCTGGCCTCAGATTTCTGTTTCCCCCCTATCCTCACCCCTCTCACACTTTCACTCCTTCCTTAATATCACTTGATTCAGCTTTGAATTAGGTTAATTAGGTCCTGCCTTTTTTGGCCGTGTCATTCGATCACTGGCTCTGATTCCACATCCACAACCTCCTCTATCTGTCCTCCCCTATATCATCTCATCTATTATTCTTTTCTTCCTCTTTCCCCCCATCCTCCCTCTTTCTCATCCCCTCCTCATCCAGGCTGCCAGGCACGCCTGCATGTATATCGACGGGTTCAGAGCAGCAATGCAGAGGGGGGAAACGAGGCTGGGTCATCATTCTCCGCTCGCTTTCCCTGTATCAGCCCCACTGCTACGGCAGCGGCAGCAGCAGTCCGTAGAGAGCCTGGAACTAAATGGAGTATCTATTGGCTCAATGAGAAAATTGCTTTTTTCGATTGCTAGAGGACCCTTCATTTAATGTGTGTGATGCAGAGGCCTCAGCCAGTAATGGGTTCAGCATCTTTGTTGTCAGGAGACAAGAGAAAATGAAATTTGCTTTTCAGCTGGCAGAAATAATTTACTTGTGGAAAGGTGTGTTTTTCATCAGCTGTTAAACGGCCATGAAGGTGTGTGTTAATGTGTATGTCTGCGCTGTGTGTTTCAGAGCACCTTGGGTCCAAACTCTGCGGTTTGATGTCAGTGCTAAAAGCAGTTTTGAGCAAAGGTCACGTCATGTCAGAGACTCTGCTGCCCTTTAAAGTAGACTGGTCTGGTGTCTTGCTAAAGCTGGATTTTCATGCTCTAACTGGAAGTCTTTCACTGATATAAACACTGTGATGATTGTTGAAAAACTGCTCCTAAATGCTGAGAAAGGATGAGTTTAAGAAAAGTGCTTCTAAATCTATGGGATAAAGTTTTGGAGTTTTGGTGGCTCCTTTTGTAGGTTCAAACCAGGGCTGAACAATTTGCGAAAAATAATTGCGATTATCTTTCCCTACACTGCAGTTGCAATTTATTGTGTGATTATAATTAGATTCCCCCTATTATGCTGTGGTAAACAAACACAAGCAATAAATCACTCATTATTAAAAAAAAAGCACCATATCAGATAAATACAACTCGGATGAATACATTTAAAAAGAAGAGCTATTTTGATTTGTATGGCAAATTTGATTTAACTAAGGGATGATGTTTCTTTTCATTCTTGTTTTGAATAAGAGACAGGCAAACATTATGGAGAAAAGAGGGATCCACAAAAGAAACTCTGTTTGTATGTAAAGGTACTTCTCAAAAAGTCAAAATATCATAAGAAAGTTAAATATTGTGGTCACCCTCTTTAGAAAATGAAACCCAGATATTATATGGACTCATTGTACATGGACTTAAATATTTCAAGTCTTTATTTCTTGGAATGTTGATGAGTATGGCTTGCAGATAGTGAAAACCAAAATTCAGTGTGATTATATGTCTGGCTTCTGAAAATAATGTTTATGCTTTTTGCACATTTTAGTCACTTTCCACCCATATTTTATGTTGCCTTTGGACCAGTTTTTTGCAATTTTCCAACTGTTTTCCAAGTTTTTTCCAAATTTTCATCCACTTTTGACCTGTTTTTGCACCTTAAACTTATTTGTCTTGCCACTTTTCACCACATAGATTGTTGCTCTTGCAAAGGTAATTTTCAACAATTTGGCTCTTTGATTGGGCAGGGTTGAGTAACTCTGGTGTATGGCATAAAACCTCTACTGCAAAAACTTATATACAGTGTACTTTTGTATCTCAGGACAAAGAGACATTGCACTGTCTGTGATTAGAATATTACAGAAGGACATATTGCAATTTATCTCATATGGAATTAATTGCCCAGCTCGGGTACAAACCCAGTTTCAAATGTAGTATCACTGGGAAATCAGTATGCCTTTGTGTGGTCGTTAATATAATTTTTCCACATTTACGTGAAGAAAGTAGCCCCCTGTTTGCTTTTGCTATGTTCAATATCTATGCACATTAATGCACAATCCACCAAGGTGTCATTTCCTTATCTAATGCAAGAGTATTCTTGTAATTAGTTGTTTTTTTTCTCTCTAAACTCTGTATCGTTGTCAGTATTAATGTTTTTGGTCACTCTCCTGAATGAGACCTCGAGTTTGATGCAACATAATCCAGTAATTTTTTCACATCCCTGCATTCCTTTGGCCCTTGCGTGTCTCCTTTTGAGCCAGGAAGCAGAGAATGACCTAAGCATTGGGCAGCTGGCAGCCCCCAGAGTTCACCAAGAGCAGGAAGCTGAGGGGCCTCTCTGCGCTGACGCTTCCTTTTTATCAGGAGGAAACAGGCCGGCTGTTTATGCTCGACCTAAGAATTCTTTGTGCTTATCTTGCGTTCACCCTATTTCCCTCCATAATGGCTGTGCTGAGCAGGTAATGAGGTAAAAGGTATGTATTCGACAAGCTGGGCTGTGCAGATAGCAGGCTTTCTCCAATGGGCTCTCGGCTCATGAAGCGCTTAGTTGAGGCTTCACTCAGTTTCAGGATGCTCAAATCGCATCTATCTGGATATCCCTCCAGCCATCTTTTCTCCCCCCCTCATGATGTTTTTCAGAACTAATAAACCAAATCGCTCAGGTGTCCATTAAAGACCAATGTTGAAGACCCACTAGTCATTACACAGAGCGAGGACACTCAATAAATCCCTCTGCCTTTGCCAGGAGGTTTCCTCATCACCTCCTGCTCTTCTTCATCCCCCAGATGTAGTCAAAGCTCAGAGGGGGGCTTAGGCTGGCTGGGGACTCTGGCTCACTGATAGGTGTGTGACACGGGGAGATTACCTGCCTGGCTTTGAAGGGCCTGGAGAAAACTGTGATCCACTGAATGATGCAGAAGTTTAAGCCCACTGCGGCCTGAAAGTACAGTGAACAAAGGCTGAAACAGAGGAGCACACAGCTGTTTGCTTTCTGTGAATAAAAAAAAAAAAAGGGGGGGGGGGGGGGGGGGGGTGTTTTGAGTTTGCCAGACTGACAGCGATTTCTTTACAAGATTCACACAATAGAGTTGGTTGACTCACGTTGGGCCCAGTGCAAGGAGGATGCTGGGTGCTAATGGAGAAGCACCAGGGAGAAAGAGCTCATTTTATGCATCTGTGATTGTTTCTCACACTAAAAGTTGAGCTTTTCACTTTAGATTATGTTTGTTGCCCGTTTTATAGAGAAAGAACTCTTGTGAAAGAAAGAACTTGCGTCTTCTTCTTTTCAGATGAATTACTTGGTTCCTCTTTGGGAATGTATTGAAGACTCAGTGTTTAGAAGAATCATTTGGAACACAGAAGGAGGATTGTATGTTTGATTTGAAACCCTGAAGGAAAGATGTTTTGTGGATAAAGACTCTGTATCTGTGTATGGGATTAAAAACTGGGAGTACATTTTTATGTTCAGGCTGAAACACACTGAAGGTGATATTTAAAAAGCTGCTTGAAACGTACACTGCTATCTGATTTGATTTCAGGGTCTCATATGGAAATGCATATATGTATATTTATATGTATAGAGAGAGAGAGAGAGAGCAAGAGAGAGGGGATCTTTACAGCTAAACTTGCTGGAACAGGTTAAATTAATAAGCTCTAGACATTAGGGCTGGGCAATTAATCCCAAATTAGATTAAATCGAAATATGGCCTGCTGTAGCATTTTAATTGTAAACAGTGCAATATTTCTTTAACCTGTGATGTGTCATAATACCACATACAACTTTTATGCAGTAGATATTTTATGCTCTGCACCAATGTTACACAATTCTGCTCAACCAAAGAGCCCACTGGATGAAAACTACCTTTGCAAGAGAAACAATCTAAGTGGTGAGCAGCAGCAAAGGTGTTAACGAGTAGCAATAAAAGGAAGTTGAAGGTGGCAAAAAGGAGCAAAAATGGGTATAAAGGGGCAAAAATTGGGATTGAACTTGGAACCTGTTTGTTACCCAACCTCCAGTTAATGACGAAATGAAGTGTCACAAAATACTAGTCTTATGATAATTTGATTGATTTGAAAGAGATTTGTTAAGAGAATAATTTTAAAATATTATCAAAGATAAGAACATAGAAGCTACAATTTTTTCACAATGCAAACAGGCAGAGCTGTAGTGCTGGACTCTTATCTGTACACTTAATAAATGTGACAGAAGACCTTATTTGGTGGTCCTTTAGCTCTACCTTGGGTCACTTTTCCCACTCAGAAGCAATCACTGTTGCACCTGGATTTTGACAAATTGCGGTCAAGTACTTACAACAAAAGTAAAACCGCTCAGATGGATTTTGTGTCAAAACACTAATGCCATTCTTGTGTCTCATGTTGCACGTCATATTACAAACAAAGACCGGTAAAGGAAAAGGAAGTCTGTGACTGGATATCCGTTATTAGTGATCCAGGTATCCATTGGTTTCACCTAAAAACCAGAAGTGTACTCCATCCCCCTAAAATAAACCGCTGTGAGCACTTTTCAATGAAGATTAACAAGGTTTCATTGAAGAGGAATCACACAACAAGGCCTAACACCCCTGAGCTTCGTTCTCAGCGCCGCTCTGCTCATCTCTGGCTGTTTTTCCTGGACTGCACGCCGAGCTCGACCCAGATCTGTTTTTGCAGCCTCTCCCTGTGACTCATTGGTTCTAATGGTTCTCTCGTCTCCTGACTCAGGCATTTTTCTGTCAAAATGGGATGCTGTCCCAGCTTCTGGTCTTTCTCTTTCTCTGCTGCTCCTGCCACAACTGTGTCCTCACTCTCCCTGTACACTCCTTTGTCTCCTCTCTCCAGGATTTGCTCCTGCTCTTTCCATCCACTGTTAATGACATAAGAGGCATATAGCTTTACAAGAATGTCCTCATTAGTTATCTGGGTTTTCTTCTACTGCGGCTTTTTTCATTACATATTCAGCTCTGCATTTTTATTCCCTCTGTCCTAAGGGGAACTGAGCCCCTAAATATCTTGTTTATTTTTAATCACTGACCATGGGACACACATTATAATGTGATATGATAATGGTTACCCACAAAAATAAACACCCACTTGCTCCGACCACATTCTGATTAGGTTATTTAGAGTGTGCACATTATTGTAGGGATGGACAGCAGCTTGTTAATGATGACCCAGATAATTAGCCTATTATCATTTTGGACAAATTAAATATATGTCAGGTGCTGGAGCTGCATGTTAGCTCATTTGCTCACTTTCTCCTGCATGGCTTTTGATTGGAAGATGTGGTATGAAGCCAAAAGGGTGCCATTAAATCACATTTATATACACAGTGAGGACCGTTGGCTGGTTTATGTGACACAGCCCAGTTTGCTGTCCCCGCTTTACCAGCATGGCTGAATTATAGAGTAGCACTCTGAGGTTTATTTTGAGCTTGATTTAGGTTTGCATCCCAGTTAGCTAATAACACTTTGCCGTTCCATTCAATGATAACTGAACAAACCTCAAATACACAAACACAAATGTACACACACAGTTACGCAGCTGGCAGCACTCAGCTAGAAATTAGATTGGTTTATATTTACTTTTTATAGATCTGACGTCTCCTTGTATCTAAGCTAACTATTTTGCTTTCAACATATTAGCATGGCACAGGAAACCTCAGCCATGCAGAGATTTCTTTTATGAGTTTGACTTTAAAGTGGATGCTGTAAATTTCTATAGACTTAATTGGGCTAATGTGATTCTCTTCCTTCTGTGCCTCTTGCATTCTGATTGTGTGCATTTGTATTCAAATAGCATGGCAGTATGAGAGTAAGCACCTTTTTAAAAAGCCCCGGCATGTTTCTTTCTGCTCGGCTGGCTGCCTTTGAAGCCCACACACCTTGTCCATAGCGCTGCTCCCTGCAGCTGCTGTGGCAGAATAACAGCAGAGAGGCAGTCCCTCCCACAAGGCCAGACTCACCACAGGTCTATCAGACATACGGGCTCCTTGTCAGCTTCTGCAACATTGATGGGCCTGATCGGTGTTTGATTTTTCAAGAAAACCTCAGCAGGCTGCAGCTTCTACCTGGGGAAACTTGGGGGATGGGCTGGCTAATGATGTATCGCCTGCTAAGATCACAAGCCTTCCAGATAAATGCTTGTGTTGCTGGCTGACTTGCTGAAGAACAGGAAGCGAAGAATCCTTAGAGCACGAATGTGTAGCAGTGTAGATGAGACCATCTGTCTATGTGCATACAGCACCTCCCTTGTGGTTTGCTTTGCCTGTGTGCTAATGCCGTCTCACCTGGGGTTACGCCACATTAAGTCCTCTGTGCTTGAGTGTGATGCAGGTGTGCTTCTTAACGCAGGATCTTTTTTCCAGTGTTTCTTCAGTGTCATTCAGTTTACAGCCTACAATCACACCATTAGACCACATGTGGTTGAAAAGTTAGGAACAAAGGGAAGCTGAAGTTTTACAATAGGGCCTCTAAAGCAACTCACCTCTTTTTATGTAACATCCATTTTCCTCTCATGCTAAGGGTAGGAATGCTGTTATGATGGCAAACTGCTGTCTTCCAAGTTCCTATTGTATCAGTGTACCTTAAAATCAGTTATCAATTTGGTGCTTCTCATTAAGTTGAAATCTAAAAAGATGTAAATGCTCAGTGAAATCTGGCCACATTTCAAGCAAAAAAGAATGTTTGTTTGTTTTTTTGTTTGCCTGTTGGCATCTGTCAAATAACAAACAGGATTAGCATTTCCATTTTTTTCTCTCTGGAACTACAAAAAGCTTGGATTTGGCAGAACACCTTCTGGAAGTGTGACAAGATTCAACAGCAAAGACAAATTCTGAGCTAAAATCATTTTAGTTAAGAATAGGCTCTCTAGCTAACAATATGGTAGCATATAACTAATTGCTAACATAAGATGTCGTCGTAGCTTAGATATTGTAAATTACAGACAAAAGTAATGTTTCAGATTGACATATCACACGTTTTTTCCCCTAATTTATTTGATTTTAATATTGGAGGCAAAAAAGCTACAAAAACAGCTAGTGTTAGCATTCAACCTATGTTTGCTACGGGCAGAAAAACTCAAACAATAACTTCTGAAAGTGCCTCAAGATGTAACATTAATGTTAGCAAACACATAATTAAATGCTAACCTAAAATCTGTTATGTGAGACAACATAACAGATAATTTGTAAGCTGCAAAAGTAGTTTCAGCACGGCATATTGGCTGATTTCCTCTCTGATGATGTTGTTTTAGAAAATTTTGGTACACATATTTCTTAACTTGTTAGTTACCCATTAGCTAATGTTAGCATTTAACCCAGTTCCGCTATCTTTCTGTTAGCTATGAATTAGCTGCTGAATGCTAATTTTAGCCTGATAATAGAAGATAGGAAAAATAAAGACATAAAATCATTACTTAAACCTGCCACAAATTTGCTTCCCATCTTATGTCATAGCAGTTGAAATCTGAAAATTATATTTTCCAAAAAGCTAAATGTCCAATTGTTTTTAACTTGAAAAAGCTTGATGTCCTTCCTTGGGGAAGGTATTCAGTGTTCTTTTTGTTGTGCAATAATCTGAAGGCAATAAAATTATAATTTGTCATTTGAAATGTATGTGTAGCTGCAGTATGAATAGATGAAAACGTCCACTCTATGAAAGTAGTTAACAAAGGCTCTTTAATTATCCCAGCATCCTCCAGCAATTCAGACTTGTTCAGTCAGTAGTGATGTTCTTGAACAGCTTTCAGCAATGCGTCTTTTTAATGATGAATTAACTCGCCTGAATCGCCCCTGTATGTCTGCCTGAATAACTGCCTCCTCTTTTTAACAGCCGATCAAATTTACATGTTGTAGACAGTTATTTTTACTCCTCAAAGGGGGAAACAATTAGACAGCAAAGACCCAGCACCGCACTGCTTCATGATTTTTTGATGCTGCTTATGAAATTTTCAGCCCACCGCCACTTTAAAAATGCGTTCCTCGAGACAATGTTCACAGGTCAGTGCACTAAAACACGGCCTCTGTCCTTTGGGCAAACTGTAGGTCAGAAACAGCTGAAGTGTTACGACCACAAAAACCACGCTGCTAGTACTATGGAGGGAGTGTGCTGCATTTTTAAACCCAGGGTATCAAATAGAAAGAGGAGTTCTTAAGAAACCATAGTTTTCTAAGAAGTAGAGAACAAAAATAGATACAAGAGGGTGATTTTCTTTACTGTGAAATTTCTTTGTAATAGTTATTATGGTAAACACAGGCACACCATGAAGCATAATACATTTTTCTCTAATCTTAACCTCGCTGCATCCTCTTTTCTTTGAAGCGTGGAGCCAGAAAGGAGAATCTACTGCACAGAAAAGCCAGATACTGCTTCCTCACTTTGAAGTATGTTAAAGAGGTTTGATCATGGAAAATGTATTTCCAGTTAACACTTCTGGCTGTAGATTCCTGGGATCCCGTTCATGTGTGTTTGTCAGAGATAGCACCGACACAGCAGGTGTGAAATTAAATTGGCTGCAGTGTTCTGTGATTTAAGCGTAAAAAAAAGGGTGCAGATGCCGTTGGGTTTTTTTTTTTTTTTTTTTAGTTCAGCGTCAGGTGATCTTGGATAGTTTCCTGCTGATTTGTCAGATGTCCTCCTGTCAACAACAGTCCAACAGCAAAGTTGTCCAGCCTCCTCCTAACCACCTGGGCACGATGCTTTAAGTGTGTTATTTTGATGAATAAAACTGACAGCACAGGCTCCTCTTGCAAGACTTTCTTTATCTCTAAGTAATGTGGCCAGATCGTCTGTCCTGATAACTCTTGGCAGTAGTCAGATCCCATGTGAAATGCCTCAGCACAAACTATGTGTGTTACTGAAAACCCCTCAGTGCGTTGAGACTCTTTTGGCCTTTTCTTTCAAATGATACAGTAAAAATAATCATTTGTCTCCCTAACTGGTGGCACAGCTGTTGGCTTCAAACTGGTGCCCTAATTGGATCGAAAGCAAACAGGATTCAGCACAGAGGAAGAAAATGATTGCTTTCTTTAATACTTAAAAAATGTTTAGTTTCAGTCAAAGCTCAACATGATCTCATTTGACCTCACCGCATTAAAATGATGCACTAAAGACACAATGAAGGCAGAGGAAGCCAGAGTTGTGAGCAATTACCAAAACCACTTTTGCTTATCTCTGCAGGCAGTTTAGAGAAGAACAAGCTGCTTTTTTTACCTAATGAGGAACAGATGTCCAAACTTTTCTTTCTCAAAACATCTCTGGGCTTGCTTTCCATACATTCACCACATCTAGAGCAGCCTCGACCTCACCCTTGATAATTCAGTCTATACCGTAAGCTCTCAAAACACTGCTCTCAGATATCTGGCCTGCTCTTCATGTGTGTATATTTATTCTGTAGCTTTTGGCTCAAGTCGAAGATCTGTTGTGTTTCCGAGTCTTTGCAGACAGTGGGAGAGCTTTCAAACTTAGAAAACAAAAGCATTTAACGTCTTCTCCTGTTACTCCACAGCTCATTATTCTGAATATCTGCTGTAATCTCCTCCTGCTTTGTTCATATATTCCCCATTTGGTGGCTGGAATCATCACAAGACTCACGTCGGGAAAATTAATCAGTCTTTTTTTTTTTTTTTGTCTTGTGGGCTTTTGCGTCATTTCTGACTTCTGGATTGTTTTTTTGCACGGACTCTATCACAGAAGCAGACTTCAACAGCAACCTGCACAATCCATCTGCTGCAGCTTGATGAATTAAAGTTATCTGTGCAGGTGATTAACACATTGATCATACATTTTTTCTGCCTCAGCTCACAGGTCTAACGTACCAGCATCTCAAACTCAACAAGTCACATGCAAAGGCTTCAACAAGCAGAGGAGCAGCAGCTCTGTGTTTGACCATAAATATCCCAGCTGTGGTCACTCCTGTGGTCATGTTACAGTAGTGGAGAGAGCACATAATGGACTGTTTATTTATAACCGTGAGGTTGAAGTACATTGACGGGATGAATCTTCCTCCTGCTAACTGCAGTGCACGCTTGAATGCATTACCCAGAATTTCATCACTATACTCAATTAATACTCAAGACAACATCAGCAGCATCTGCTCAAGCAAGACAGTTGTTGAGAGAATTTTAAATAAGCTCTGCAGCAGTGTTTTGTACACTCAGAACTTATTTGCAGCATGAGAAGGTTCATCAACGAGCTGGGGTGTTAGAGTTATGGATTCTTTTATATTCCTCTGTCTCAGTTATAAATCAAAGCAATGTTTTAAAATGTTTTGACCTCACCGTGTCCAGTGTCCCACTGACCACATTCATCCCCACACAATTGTCTCCGATCCATCATGTTTTGCGGTGTAAACCTATTGACTTGTGTTTCTTCAGGGACCTAATCTTGGCCCGCCTCCAAGCAGCTCAGTTTCCATCCTCTCCCCATCTTTCCTCTGTCTCCCATAAATCAATGTGTTGTAATTGCATAAACTCCCTTTCCCACAGCTCCGGCCGGGAGGCTGAGAGAAAGTGTTTCACTATCGCCATTTAACCCCAACTCACTGATTCCCACCACTGCCGTGTCCCCAGCTTGTGAAACTTTTATTTGGGCCTTTAAATATCTCTGTTTGCAGACTTCATTTTATTGTTGATGTTTGATGTTTTATGTATTGTTTTTCCAGGCGGCAAAGCAATGGAAGTTATCTTTCTCGCAGCTGGAACTGACATTTTACATCTGGCTAATACACTCTAAGCTCAGCAGATTAAATCTCATTTCTCTGAGTGCTTTTTGTGTTGAGCCAAGCATGATTTCTCCTGACGTCTCCCCTCTGGTGGCTCCCTCAGCCTGTCAAAGGAATGTTTCTTAAAGCGCTCCTGCGTTTTCACAAGATTGTACCCTGGAAAGTGTCCAACCTTCTTTTTCCACATTTCAGTCCCTCCTTGCTGTCTCATGGGACTCACTCACAGGCAGGGATGTTATTCAACTCTCTGTCCGGCAGGTAGTGGGCTCAGAGTGATCCAGTGTGGAGAGGAGTGATTCAGATGTTTTTTTTTGCAGTGGGCTGAAGTCTCACTCACACGGTTCTTTATCCTGGTTTCATCTTCTGCTGCTCCAGTAATCCTCCTGCCGTCAGTCTCACTCTGCTCTGCTGGAGAACACGAGTGATAAAACCATTTCTCTGCCCCTCATGCAGAAGCAGAAACACATTTTCAGCTATTTGGCCATTAGTGCAGACATATTTGACAGAGTGAGAGACAAAAAGCGTGAGTCATTTTCTCTCTCTCTCTTCCCCTCTCTATGTGATGTTGTGAGTTTGTCACAGCTTGTTACCTGCTATCACCACAGCGGCCACATACAGGCTGAGACACATGGCGGACTCAGAGGGATTTGGGTGTTTTTATGTTTTTTTTTCAGTGCATGTGCAGCTTTATGAGGAGGTCCCAGTGTGCAGCCCTTCTGGGCTGAGGAAATGATCCAGATGCAAAGCTTCTGGCTCTCGTAACCCAGTGGGATACCGGCCCTGCTGCTCCCGTACAGCCCCCTGCAAAATCCTCCACAGCCATCTCTCTGCAGCAACTTTTCTGTTCTGTAAAGTGCTTTTGCATACAGATTTTTCTAGGAGAAACATATGCAGATTTTTCAATGCAGCTTGTCTGATTCTCCTGACTTTCAGTTACATAGTGCTGCTTAGAGGGTTTCAAAAGCTCTCAGTCTGTTGCCTGAGTAACACTTGCATACTCAACACGACTATATACTTTTCCTTTAGTTTGATAGACATGGAACCTATGGAAAATCAGCGCCAAGGAATAAACCATCAGACGTGTTTTTCAGACTGAGGCTGAGTGCTCCTTGACCAAAAGAAAAGAGAAAATAGACGCCAGTTTTAATGGTGTTTACCCGACCTATACATGTGCTTGCTTATGGCTCACATCATTTGTGTTGCATGACCTATGTTCTTCCTAAAGCTCTGGATATTATGTATACTTTACTTTCTGTAACTCAGTGAATTATTAAAGAAAATCAAACTGGTCTCAGGAGTATGAGGTCAAAGAGCTTGAATAAATAAATGAACTGTGAGCTGCAAACTTGTCTGATGCAAGACTGTATCTACAGGGACTTCCTTAGCAGAGGCAATAATTTTTAATTTACTGTTTATATATCAGTACCAATTCTCTGAATTTTCTAGCTTTGATTCATTTTTTGACATTTCTTTATTTTTCAGTTTTGCAAAGGATCAGGTCAGTTGCACATTTATTGATAACACCTAGGAGAGATCACTGGATGACTCATGATTGGAATGTGATACAAAATAATACTATATGATACAGTTCAATACAATACAGTAAGATATAGCATGATATGGAATGATACAATATAATATCATACTGTAATAGGATATAAAACACTAAGATAGGATACAGCACAACAGGATAGATTAAGATATGTTAAGATACAAACCAAAAATTATACAATTTAATAAAACTTTAAATGATCTGATCTGAAATGATTTGATTTGATATGATATGATGTGATGGATGCAACTTTACACAATACGATTCAGTGAGCCATGAAACAACAAAACAATACAATTTGACGCAATATGATACAATAATAGTATGTAAAATACAATACTAGCCACAAAATTAACAAAAAAAAATCCGCTAAAATGTTATGAGAAAAAATAAGGTACATTAGGGAATATGCTAAATATTGTACATTGCAACATGGCACATTTTGATATCATGACAGAAATTCTGCAATAATCAAAGTAAGACAAGGCAACCATGCTACAAACAAAGAAATCCATATAGTAATATTTTCCTTCTTACAAGTGTTACATGTTGACGGTGATGTTGCCTCCTGACCTGTTATTAAACACTCAGGAAAATTCCTGGTGGATTGTTTGCAAAGCCGGTTTAATTCAGTTCTTTGTGTCCAGATCGAGCAACAGGTTGCCTCCTGTTCTCCTTTGTGTTGTTAGCTGAAGAGCAAATGGCTTTATTACAGCAACAATCAAACATTGCCATGACAAAGTTGTGAAATCCAAAATACCAACAGACTTTGGATAGAAACTGGGCAGCCATGCTGCCATCTGCCTACATGAATGAATGTTTGGACTTGTGCGCAGTAATGTGACCCACATGTTTGCACTCATAAACAAGGAAGTCATTGCGTTGTTTCAGTGCAGTATTTACAGTGTTGTTTTCCCTCATCTGAACATGGTTGAAACAACAATTCTGTGCCTCAAATATGCCAAATGAAAATATTTTTCTGGATTGAATCAATCAATTAGAGATGCTCAGTGGCAGTATCCGAGTCTTTGAGTTGAGAAGTGAGCTCTGCTGGGTGTTGCTTAGTGAGGTATGCACTGAAAACCACCAGCAATGGAAACCAGACACATAGGGCCTCAGATTTTGGGCTGAACTGATGTTGTAACTACCAGGCAGAAATCCAAGTGTCCCTCAGACCATCTCTGTACGAGGATATATATTCATCATGATGTTAGCTGTGTCAAAGTTTTGTTTTTGAAATCATTCAAAAGCATGTCATGGAAAGGAAAGAGCCAAGTGGCTATGGAACAAAATTCAGATGAACAAAAGCAAAACATCAACACTTTGGCTCAGTTCTTAGTGAGAGGCCCACTTCCACTGGTTTTCATTCTGTGAATCGGTTACATCTGGTCCCATTGTGCAGAGAACCTGTTTCCTCTTCTTACATTTCTTCTGTATTAACATGTTTACTGCATTGTTTATCTGTAAACTTAACAACTTCATGCTATTTCAGCACACGAAAGCACCAAGCTGGGACCATACGAGAGTCAGATACTGTATTTACAATGGGTAACAACAACAGAAAAGGCTGATTCCTACAGTGAAAGATATTGTTTTGAGGTCAACGCATAACATTTCTAATGCCAAGAATGCACCAGATCTGTCTGTTCTGTTTCTGCCCTGCTGCGTTATGACTACGTGCTCTATCATCTGTCAACCTGCCCCGGCTGGCTGTTTAATCCGGTCTGTACCAGCACAGCTGGACTCGCTGGACCAAGGAGTTCTCACACTAATACACCAGTGATGAGCGCTCATATTGTCTGTTTATTGTTGTCATCAAGCTAAATACAATCTGGTTTTGACACAGCTTATTTTATTTTGGAAGTCACTGAGTGTTTTTCAGTGGTTTTCATGCACAACTTCCTGTCACAGCTCCAGCTTGTGAAATTGGTCTCTAGGGCTCCAACTTGCTGATATAGTGCAGAAACATAATTAATCCTATTTGGTGTCAAAAGTCCCTGAACATAGTACTTAAAGCTCCTGGAACTTTTAACTCTCCTTGTGGACAAAGAGGGACTTTTGTTATTTTTCTGATAATGTCGTGAACATGTCAAGGTTTTATTTTCTATCCCTAATTTAAAAGCCTTTTCTTCAGTCTTTCAACTATCAAGGGATTCACTTATGGTAAATTTACACCCTAGAAAAAAAGGAATAAAAACAGTTTCTGTGGCACCTACCCTGCTGCTGCTGTGGTTCCAGGCAAAAAGAAAAAAAAAAAAAAACTTCATGGCAATATTTCGTCTTTATGCTAATACTCCTGTTTTCTTTTTCTAGCTCATGAGGAGGCATCATCATAAATTTCAGTTGTTTTTCATAACTGACAGAAAAGTCCCCACAGGAGCTCCAAATGATCATTTTATGGCAGTTGATGAACTTTTTTTTTTTTAGCAAATAGACATTAGTCTCAGTTTTTATATTCCTGTTCAAATGTGTTTTGATTAATTTTTTGCTTGTGATTGGTTGCTATGATAAAATGAAAACTTGATGTGGAAAGCATTCCCTACTTTTTAATCTAATAGACCAAATATGGAAAGTACAATATAAGTGGCATAAACACTCATGTGTTGCAGCTTGAGCCTGTTTTCATAAAATTATTTCATTGTCCTGTCAATCTTCCAACTCGATGCAAGTATATATTTGTAGTGTTGTTGTTTTTTTGTGCTCTCATATCTAAGAGGAAAATCCTCCTGAGGTTACACTTTGTGCAAACTGTCTTTGTGCTGGCTGCTTGGATCTTCATCTCAGCTTCTCTCTTTAGTTTCTGCAAGCTACGTGTTTCTCAAGCTTTTAGGATTTATCTGGGATGGAAATGTTTACCGTGCAACTGTTCGACAGCTCGTAGGGCCTGTGAGTGGGTGGGAGTGTCAGCGAACAGCCCCAGCCCCTTTGTGTGTGTGTATGTATGTGTGTAGTAATGGACTCTTACCTTGCTTTGGAAGGCTGCACTGCTGGTATCTTTGCTGTGTTTTTGTAACCCTCACTAAAAAAGCCTCGCTCTTAATTGTATCCCACGGGGGCCCGAGCTCTCAGTATTCTCAGCCTTTCCTGTCCCTTGTTCTGATCCTCCCCCTCTCCCAACCTTAGCCCCATCATCCCAATTCGACAGGTCTTTCCTCTTTAATCGCCTGACTTCAAAGCCATGTTGTGATGCCCCCCAGGCCCCCTCCTCTTTGCTCCGCTGAGACAGGAGGGGGGCTAGCCTTCGGGGCCTGGGAAGGAGGGCGAAAGTGTGATGGTGTAAGAGGCGGCTAGTTAAGTTAGACAGACATGAGTTGACGAAAATAACAACAAGTAGTTCAGCTGCTGTTCTTCATCATGTTGTCACGTTGGAGAGAAGTTGTGTAATTAAAAAAGCAGGCTGCAGATGTTTGAAACTTTTCATCGCTCTTTGACCAGAGGTGAAAGATAGGAGCTGCTACAAAGAAAGACGCCTGGCCAATGTCTGTCTCTCACTTACCAGGAGGAGGACACAGTGTAAGCTTTCATCAACATCAAAACGGCACCATCAGGACGCATTCGTGGGAGTAACATTCTCCACCATAAGGCCTCAGAATGAGTTTGATCTGCATGTTTTTGCTCTGATAAGTGTGCTCTCCAAATGAGTGTCGCGTTCCTGCCTGGTGTGTAACCTTCTGTAGTGCTGAGAACAAAGGAAAGAGTGGGTTAGCTGCAGGCTAAGAGGATAGATGGAGTGATTAATTGAGCAGTGCCCCTGATCAGAGCAGGGATTGTTTCTCCATCGTGTTGGTTTATCTCTATGGCACACTGTTACGTCAATAAATCCAGATGAGCTCAGGCGATAATTCTGCCCTCTGTAAAGTGGCTGCTCAGATATATAGCTACCCCTAACAGCCTCACCCTTGTTTCTTTTATACTGCTGACTCTCTCTGATCTCACCCTGAAGAGCAGACACTTGGAGCTGCAAGTTTTCTTTTAGTATTTTTGTTGCAGGGACATAAAAAAGCCCCTCAGGGATCACCTGTAAATTCACTCCATCTCAGAGGTTTGCGTTCATCATCACCGATGAGACACTGAGGTCAAACCAAGCTGGGAGGTGTAGATGGAAGAACTGTCACTTCCTCCCTCATTTTTTCCCCCCTGACCTACTTCCTGTCCCAAGAGGAAGTGTCACGGATCAAACTCCTGCTGTTCTCTGACATCTGACACTTGAGTCAAGGTTGCCCGCCTGGTTGGCAGGAAGAGGTGACTTATAGAGGCGAAAAGAAAACATATATGACTAGTCCCAAGCTAGTAGTGTATTAAGCGGAGGCTGCAGTAGGTGAAAAATAAAATTCCACACTTTTTTTTTTGAAGATGAGCCCCCTTTTCAAAACAGTTTCTTTAGGGAAAAAAAAACATTTATGGTTGACAACACTGATTAAACAAAAGCTCTAAATATCTCCTAAAATAAAAACCATCGTCTTTTAATGAAACAAAATGTGATTACATGTAAATGAAGCACTTGTGACAGTAAGGCAGGACAAATACAGTGCCAGAGATGACTGGTTGATTCAGAAAACAGCAATACGTGCACATAGATAATCGGATGTTCTACTGATTAGCTGAATAAAGTACCTAAGGCATCTTTTGGATCGTTTTTGTCCGTTGTGTGATTGGACTATTCCTGATTCTCATGGCAGGAGGTCACCAGTCTCCAGCACTGCTATCTGGGTCGTAGTGTTTATTCAGTGTTCATTGGTTGAAGTTGTCCTTTTATGTGCTGTCTCATGTGTTTTTTTGAATCACTGAAGATCAAAAAGCCACCAAAAAAAGTGTTGCTATGTGTTAAAATGAATACTGGCTCCTCAAGTATGAGACAAACCCACCTTTTTTATTCTTGGGTTGAATAAACCAACTTGTATTCAGGTCAGTACAGTAATTTGTGCGTGGTAGCCAGCAGTACAGTTATAGGAGAGATTTGTACAAATTAGTATCAGATTGGCCAGACTTTCCACATGGTTTTGCACTTACATGTGAATGGATTCTGTGCAAAATTAATCGAGGAGTTCCTCCAACTTTCTCACCACTGCACCGGAGGTCTCACAGGACCAAATTTGGATCCAATCCACAGCAGCACTGGGAAAATTTACACAACTTCACAAGTGAATAAATCATTTTGTTTTAGAAAAGGAGACGCAATCTGAGTGGAACCAACCATGGTCAGACTTGACCCCTTAAACCATTGAGAATAATTAGGCCAAAAATCCAAAGTGATTCCTCCAGAGAAAACATAATAAAGAGAGAAAGCACCGACACTGAAGCAGCAGGAAGTCCTAATTTTACTCCCTGAGCCAAAAAACAAAACAATTTGCAGCCAACTGGGCGCCAAAAGATAACAATTTTCCAACCAATTTGGTGTCTGTGAATCATATTCCAAAAAGTGTTCATAATTGAACAGCATGAATCTCTCTCATAGACTACTGATCTCATAAAATCACACTGTAATTATCAGGCTCTTTGTGATGTGAGCTGAAACAGTTTAACAGTCAGTGTCTATTGAAGGTAGTGTTTGAGATAACGCCTCGCTGATTTAAGACTCCTGACAGGGTGTAATAAAGACCTGGACTGAGTAGGAATCTTAGAGGAAGGCCTGACTCAAAGCCCAGCAGACCCTGCTCTGAGTGAAGTGGATCTACCACATGTAGAAATACAAAAACACCAACAAGGAGCATTTTCTTTCACTTTCCTCTGCTGCCTATGAATAGCAGCTGAGCTACAGGCGATTCGTCCTAGCATTACACACTGTACATAAAAGCACATAATTTATAGTGTACCACTGTCTTGCACACAGGATAGATGTTGGTGATGCAATGATATTGTCAGAGTCTGAAATATCAGCCCAGCCTAATCAATTACCGCCTGCCTTGATGTTTAAATTGCCCGCAGTGCTTGTGGGCTTAAATGTCAATGACTAGCTGGTGAGAGAGATTTATTTAACAGGAAAGCCATTGAGCGGATGTAGATGAAGCCTTTTCTCTTGGTGTCGAGGTGTTCGGCGCTTTGTCGGACCCTCAGTGGCCTGGCCTTTAGAGTTTCCCCCTCGAGGGTTCGTCCTATTGTTGTGCTTTTTCAGCCGTCTGCGCCGATCTCTCTTTCTCACCCCCCCCCATAACGGATTCAATGAAGCTCTCACGATCTGATTGGTGCTCCACTTTCCTGTAAAAGGGTTTCCATGGAAACGGAAAATAATGCAGACCCTCACCGTAGTTGCTCACCAACAGCTAATAGCTCTCTAAACAGGGGTCCAGGAGAGAGCACCTCTGCAACAGGCTTCATGGTAAAATATGACCACTCAGAAATCTCAGAGCCAGATGACAGGCATGAGGATGGAGATGAACCTGAAACAGACCAAAATGAGATGGAAAGGGATAGTTATTTGGCTTGTTTGTGAAAGCATTTGTTGATTATTTTGTTTATGACTCCCCACAGTGATCTCCTTCCTCCCTACGCATGCACAGCCACCATGGAGATGTTATTGATTCCCTGAGCATGTGCTTTATTCAGCAGCTCTGTGATAACAGAGTGCATCATTCCAGTGCATCTCCTCTCTCCACCGATTTGTCCTGTCCTCACTCAGGCACTGATTGCCTTTCCTCGATGTAATCAGAGCCTTTCTCTCCTCTGTATGGGGGAGGTCGTGTTGCCGCTACCACTGTCAGTTGGATTCCGCTTCCCGGTGAATCTGATGTCTGCTGGCAATATGGTGTGTCGGCGGGAAGATGCGGCTGGCTCAATCAGCCAGAAATACTCCTGGGATATTCTCCATCCCCAGCCCCTGTCAGAGTGAAAAAACCCTGCCTGTATTTCACCATCTAATGTGGCAAGAGCTCGCTGCATGCTGTTCATGCCTCCTTAGGCAGCTCTCCACCATATTTGATGCTGTGTAGTTGTCACCGCCAGAGCTTTGAAACCGGCTCCAAAGTATTGTCATTCGAATCCGTGCTGTCGACTATTTTTGCACACTGGGGCTGGAATACGAGCAGCTTAATTGGCTCTCATTGCAGCTTCTTTATATTCGGCTGAAAGACACTTGTGGCGAAGCACTTTGGAAACAGGGAAAAGTTTAAAGCGGTTTTGTGGTCATTAGCTGCACTTGGCTGGAGATGTAACGCACGATGACGGTTAAAGCCGGCCATGTCTGGTGAGAGAGTGAGGTATTCTTATTTCAGTGAATAATGCATGAGTTCAGACGCTCATCGAGGTCACATCAGAAGCTGTATGAGGAGACTGTGGTCTGTTGGATCTTCTAATAAAGGATAATTAACCAAGTGAGAACATAGACGGGTTTCAACTCCTCCAGGCAGACATTAAAATTTTACCTGCGCACGCCTGGACTGTACTTTCTTTTTTCTACACTCTCCATGTTAATTTTGCCTCCAGGCCAGAGAGGGAAATATTCTCACAGATAAAACCCTCATGCAGTCTTAAATTAGCTCACAGCTTGAAGCGAGCGTCTCATACATAATAAATGCAAACTCTGTCATTTTAAGTGTCCTAGAATTTTTATTTTCAGTTTTTTTTCAAGCTCGGTCTTTTTCTGCTTCAATGACTTATCAAGATAAATGTGCCACTTTTGTGTCTGCTCGCCTGTGCTGCTCTGTTTATTCATCTCAACAGCTCGGTCCTAACCTCTGCTTCTCTTCCTGTGCTTGTGTCCAACAGCCCATGAAAAGAGGAGAGGAGAGAAAAGCCAGAGAAGTCATCAGCTTCACCTGAACAAAGAGGCACACGCAGATACACATGGTGGGTAACAAAACTTCCATTAATAAAGCATACATGAAGTGAGGAGAACCTTTGGTTTTCATCTTCAGAGTATATTCCTATGAGAAACACGTCTCTCTGCTTTGGTTTTCCCTCAGCGTTTGTAATCCTAGGCTTCTGCAATGAATGATTTCCACCAAATCCAGCAGAGCTTCCACTCCAGCAGAGACATGTTAAATCAGCGAAATAAACAGCAGAGAGCCCTTGTTGACAGACTCTTTTCAGTGAGATGCTGACAGCACAGGCGCAAAGCCATTGTTGCCATTAACAGGAGGAGCAGCGCTGGCGAGAGCCAGAGCGTGAAGCGGGTCCTGCAAACAGGCAGACAAGTGCTTTTGTCCCTTTAGCATCACAGCAGGCCAGCACTGCTCTTTGTTATCCTCTGATTTGCATTGGCATTTGTAGCATTAGTATTCCAGGCACGGCTGAGTTGCAGACATGTATAGATTGAGAGGTTAAAGGGGCTTAAGACCCAGACACATCAGTTCTAATCAGTCATGGCACATAACCAGCAAAACAGCAGCAGCAAAACAGCTGAGTAAAACTGTGATAACCATCAGACGATAACCACTCTGAGACACTTTCAGTGGTCATAAACACTGTATTAAAATCATGTGAAGAGTTTTTGGTTTCTTATAAACAAACTTAAACTGGTGCAGATAATGAGCTGCAAACCAGACAATCAGCAACATGTTTGGCTATTTTTAACACCTGAAACCACCACTGGGTCGTAGGTGTCAGACGAGATGATAGACAGCATGGAACAGAAACACTTTTTTTCACTCTTTCCATGACAACAATACTCCATCGGTGATTCACCTGACTGAAGTGATACAAGGTTTTTTGTTGACAAGCCCACTACCCCTACCACTCGCCATCAAAACAACCAGGTGCTCTGTCCATACCAGTGCTTAGTTGGTTCTTATCATGTTCTTCCGAAGAACTGATTTGGCTTTTCCATCGCCAAAGAGCGAAGTTAGAGCCATGTTATTGGAGCACGACATACGGAAACCAACAAAGCAACAATTGAGGAGTTCATGATACGCACTACTGCTACAACTTCAGCTCCACTTTAAGTTTTGAACAGGAAACTTTAGCAAAACAACAGATGACTTACTCAGCAGCTTTTCTTTTTAAAAATGACTGTTTTCCACCACAATAACCTTGCCTCTGACCTCTGGTGTGTCTGCGCTTTGCTCTGGCCAAGCAAAGAGCACCTAGAGCTGGTGCTTTGTATGTGGAAACACAAAGAACTAGTGCTAAGTCAAGCACTAGCACCAGCTCTGTTAAAAAAGGGTGACATTAGTCTAGGTGCACACCCTGTAAACAAACGCTAAACTCCTCACTTTGCTTCTGGTCTCTACCATTTGCCGGGTGTCTTCCCCCGCTCTCTACCCTCAACAATTCCATGCACTCTTAAGCTGACTTATCAATAAAGGCAAAAATACCCAAAAGTGAAAACCCTTGAAGCAGGTAGCACAGATCTGGTTCTAGCCTGTAGCGCTCTGTCAAATGTCTTCCCCTGCTCTCTCTCTTTAAGTTTTCTCAACATTCCTAACTTTAAAACAAGGCATAAAAAGCTCATAAGTCAACAAAAATACAATTCTGTCAGAACGTGACATGCACAAAGAAGTCAAATTTGTCCACGGGGGATGCTAAAGTTGACACAAACCAAAAGTTTCTCACAGGAGCTTTAAAATCTAGTTTTTGGAGTTTTGCTACATAAATTCTAAGAATTCAGAAGTATTGGGGGAACAAGCTACTTTGAATCACATAAAAGAAAATTTAATTGCTTTTTTAAAGAAGTGGGATGAAGATGAAATTTGGATGAATGGCTGAGTTCTAGGTTTGAAGAGTTAAAACCATTTACAGACCAGGTATACAGGTAAAGCCAAGATATAACAGGATACTCTGGGAAAACTATCAGCTTACATTTATCACTATATCTGTTGTTCTTCAACTTCTTATGACAAAGTCTTTGATCTTGTCGTGGTCAATTTAAGCTCTTAAATTTTGAACATGGGTCATTTTTACCTTGAAAACAGCTGTTAAGAAAACAGTGTTCTGAAAAGGAAACCTTGATGTGAGTAACATCAAACCAGTTAGACTCTCTGAACCAGACAAATGAAGAAACACTGATCTGCGTCTGTATGGACTGTGGGTTCTAGTTGCCTTTTCCAGATTTCATCATAAAACAGAATCCCTCATTTGGTTTCTTATAAATCCTTCATAGAATCATCGTCTAATCTCTTTGCACCATAATCCAAGTCTTGTAATCTCAC
The DNA here is from genome assembly GCA_008086565.1 of Thalassoma bifasciatum. Lineage (NCBI taxonomy): Eukaryota > Metazoa > Chordata > Actinopteri > Labriformes > Labridae > Thalassoma > Thalassoma bifasciatum. The sequence goes on from RPOG01000445.1 coordinate 56,754, forward strand.
AGTTTCATTAATAATCACAACAGTTCAAGGTGTTTCCCCTGCAGGGTGAAACAAGCCCAGATAAAAGCCTACACTACGGAGCATCAACACACTGCCTTTGCAGTTGTTATCTGCGATGTATGTGGTTTCTCTTTCATGTGAGGCTCCCACAGAAACACAAACACTCACACATTTATCCTCAAGGCTTTGTTTTAATCTTTGCATCATGCTGGAGTCCCTCATCAGTAACACAAATTGGGTTACAATGTTCTTTTTGCTGCCTGTCTTTTTTCTTTAGGTGAACTTTATCAGAGCGTGTGCAGCGTGTAGATGTGTGTTTGCACTATGAAGTCATGAGTAAATGATAAAACGGAGACTTGGCTCTCAACAGAGGGGGACTGGCTTTATTCAAAGTGACATTTGCCCTTGAAACATTGTGTGAGTGATTGTTCATTAGACAAATGGCAGGCCGAGCTGTCCCCCTGTCGTAAAGTGCTGGGCTCTGCTTCTTTTTGTTTTCTAACAGGAACTGGTGCTAAGTGGAGACGCCAAACACAGCTCTGCAGACAAAGGCCACTCTCACCCCATATCCGGGTTACCTTGGAAACCAGGGTCCTTATTGAGGGTCTGGAAAGATTTCAAAATGAGCGGAAAAAACCCCCACATATCTTAAAACTTTGTATTTGAGCCTCATGGTAGTCAAACTGATCTTTCATTTGTTCATTTTTTTGGTTCTATGTCAGAATCTGGCGACTCGTCCAAACACACATTGTGTGTATTTTGTGCCGCTGCACATGTTTACACCCCTAAGTGTCCCTTTGTGTTTAATCCCTTGAGGCTAAAAGTGTTGTCTTTCCTTAAATCTCCCATTGTTTGCTCTCTGCAGAAGCCATCTGTGATGGAAACTCTTGTTATATAGAGATCTGGCAAAGACAGCCAGCTCAGTTGAGCAGTTTTTTTTAATTTTAAGTTGAGAGGGTTACATCGCCAGCAAAATCAATTGTCTCTCGCCTGAGGGTCTAACACTGGAGACTGAAGAGTGGGTGAGCTAATTGTCTGGATTTTAAAAACTTTTTATCCAGAGAAGAGCAATATTGATTCTGCTCCTTGGCTGTGACACAGTTTGCAGATTTTGGCTGCAATTGCGGGAAAAACCCACCCAAAGACAGAAGAAAGCTGGACAGCCAATGTAACAGTAGGATTTCAGGGAAATAATTCCCCCCTGTTGTCGCCACTGTAACTACTGAGCACTTAGTTTTGAATTGAGTTATAACTCATTTTTGTGGAAAGCCCCAAAGGCAGTGTGTCATCCTCCGAAGCAACCCGTGGGAAAAGTCAGAGCCGAGTCTTAACGGGCGGCAGCGCACAAGTGTTTATGTGCTCATTGTGTGCTGCTACCACATGTCCTCACCGCCAGACAAGCAGCAGCCTGAGAGCTGGAACCAGGCGATCAATGCATCATTGAGCAAGTGCCCAGGCTCTTATATTGATCCAGGCTTGTGCAGCCAGTTTGTATCTCCACTTAGGTAGATAGAGGTGTCGACACTATAAAGTGAGAATCTGTGTTTTCAGAAAGCATGGATCACACACCTTGCTCAATAGGTGCCCAAATGTGCTCATCTCAATCACACGTCCTCTACCGGCGCCTCCACCCTCTTCAAATCAAGAGCTAGAGGATCGATATCACTGTAGGAGCAAATGTTGGTCCTGACTGAACAGCTGGATGCGTGCCCGGCCAGGATGCCAGGAATGTGGCCTGCAGTGCTGTTTGACAACACATGGCCGCTCTGTTACTGACTGAGCATTTGTTCACTCTGGGAGTCGTCTCTAGTTAATCAGCCTGTTGTTCAGGAGTGTGTCAGCTGCCCGGTCAGAGGACTTCTGCCCTCGGGGATCCACGAAAACTCATTCCCAAACTGAAAGAGGGCAGAGAGAGCACCACTCGCTGGCTCTGATAAAAACTGCTTGGGATTCGCAGCACGTATGGGAACAACGTGCTGAAATGATAAATGGCTTTGCAAAGGAGAGGGAATTCATCCGAGACTGCCGACTTTTTTTTTTGTTGTGACCCAGCAATGTCCATAATGTGCAGACGCTGATAATGTTCACCACTCTGCCGTACATGCTCTGCAACAAAAAAAGTCATTAAATCAGGCTTTCTGGGTAGTTGTATGTCTCAACCTCAAACTGCAACCAACATTAGGACCTTAGCTTCCAGCTTCCTCCAGCTTCCTCGCCCAGCTGAGTTTGTACGCTTCGCTCTCTGTGTGAGCTACACCCACACACTCCCGCACTGCCTTTGAGCTACACTCGCTCACTTTCTCTCTGTGGTTGTTCCCTGTTGTCTGCAAGCTGTATGCCATCTAAAGCAGCATACAGTGTGCTAGCTGCTTAGCATTCAGCACACTTCAAAGCGCCTCAGTGTGACAGCACAGCCCTGGGCTCATTCTCTCCTAATTGGAGGTTCATTAAGGGACATGGTGCGCCTCAGGGGAGCCCTGCTCACTGCCAGAGAAGCCTGTCTTTAGTCGGATTTTGGGGTGTTTACTTGCTGTGGCAGATTTAGGAAGTCATGGAGAAATATGAAAATGGGGTTTTAATTGAGATAAAAGTTGACGTGGCATGCGTGCGGTCTCTGAGTGTCATTGTCAGCGGGTATTAGCGCACTCCAGAGGGAGCTTTAAAGTGACATCCGGTGGATGAAGAAACACACCTGCTCCTGCTGCATTAGAGACCCTAAGGATGAAATGTGCCGTCGTCTGGGGTTCACCGACAAGTGATCATTTAGAGGGTCAATGACATTTAAAGGGGTCAAGTTCCAGCCCTTAGAAACTCACCAGGGTTTCGGTAATAATGGTTATTTGTTATGCAGCCTCATGCTCGGGATAAAGTGAATTGGCTGGTTATCCGAGGGGGCAGGGAGAGTGTGGCGTCAGTTTGGCGAGGAGCAGACACAGTGTCCTTGTCGTGCTGATCCATTCGTCCGGGGCAGTGGCCAGTGAAGCGAGGGAATATGGACTCACTTCATTAATCGTGTTCAAAGTGTCGACTTCAAGGAGAACCACCCAAGGGTGTGCTATTTATATAAATGCAGGACTCTAAATGTGGGGCTACATCTTCCTTATCTTTTAATTACAGTGAGTTGACATGACCATCATGGTTGATGGTGCCGATGTCTGATGAAAATATATAAGAGAAAACCACTGATCTCCTGGGTTTAGCATGAAAAAAGGCCATTACAGAATTCTTCTCTCTCTCTCTCTCATATTGAGAAGAATTTAGGTCAGATGGTTTTGCCCTCATTACCGAGCTCTGACTGCTGTTGGCGCTGTGAAGCTGATGTAGCATCAGTTCCCATTAATCCACAATCAAACTCAACCATGCCAGACTCCACAAACCCAGGCTGGCTGTGGATCAGTCTTTGCCAAGAGTAAACAATGGCTTCTTAGTGCCGTTTGGCATTTCAGGAGACGCGGCAGACAGTAGATGGAGCTGGCATTAACATGATACCTCAGGGTAGAGACTGTCACTCAGATTGTCAGATTGAGGACAGTTTATCAAGCTAATAAACACATTGTCTTCATTCACAGCAGCGTAGTATTTCTCGCTGCTGTGTGTGTGTCATGTTTGTTTAGAAGGGGTGGGTTTTTTGCTTGTGAACACAAACAAACGCCACATTTATCTTGACATGTTGCTTGCGTTGCATAGCGGTGCACCTGAAGAAGATCTGCCTTTAATCTCAGGGTAATTTCCCTCTGTTGTTTTAAGGCTGCAGCTCCTGGAGTGTGAATGACGTCCCCCTTGTCTACATAATGCTCTCAGCAGAATACTCACAGAGAATTAGTAGGCTGATATCTGCGGCCGGGGTGTGATCGATGAGGACCCGCGCTCCCATGGGAGTCATGGGAAAGACCAGTTTGTTTACTCTGCACTTTCTCCAGGGTCTCGGTGGCAGTTTGATTTATACGACACTGCTTTGCACCGCAGCGATGTTATTGAGGCCCTGGCTAGTAGTCCGCCTCACTCCTAAGCAGCCTATGCATTTTAATGCCGAAAAAGAAAATTGGCTCCAGATCTGACGCTCAGTTCGACCCCGGGATGGGAGCGGAGAGCAAAAGGGTGAAGCTGGAAGAGGAATCAGACGTTTTGTTTGGAGAATGAGATGTGAGCTCAGTTTTTTGAGAGTTTTTCCAGCTGACCCTTTTCCTCCCTCCTCCTCCTCATCACTGCTCCACTAAATACAGTTTGCACTCTTCAGGGGCCCAGGACTAACTGCAGGGTGCAGCAGGGATGAGAAAGAGCCTTTTTCTGATGCGTTTCTGTGAAACTTTAATGTATGCAAATCTCAATTAAAACCTCCTGTGCCCTCATTAGGCCCTTCAGTGAGGCTTAGGAAAGGGACGGGTTAATTAAAACCCTTCTCAGGCAAAGAGGGTGTTGGTTGCTCTTGGAGCACCACTAGGAGGGTGATCAATACCTAAGCATATCATTATGATTTAGAGGAGGTGTTTAACTGCAGCTCTAAATCAATTTCCCTACGTCCGGGGAAGGGAGGAGACTAAAAAATAATAAGCCTTCAGGGTGGTGAAGGGAAGGAAATGTTCTTATTCTGTGTCAACCAGTTCCCACAGCAGACAAAGGCTGCCCTCACATCTTTAGTATTGTTCAGATTTTATTGTCGCGGCAGCTTACACAAGCCAGCAATGAGACAAAATAAACTTTCTCTGGAGCTCACAGCGCAGCGAAAATAGAAGCAGAGGGGAAGACACAAACAATAAAAAGAAAAACAGACAACAGAGATATGGGTTACGACCTTCTTATTCACACAGTCGGCGTTCTTATGTGAAAATTATTTCGTAACCAGAGAAGAGAGCCTTTTTTTGAGTCTGCGCTTTAAAAAGATGATGGGTTTTATCTCCTGAAAGTGAAAATGGGTTTCTCAAGGGGTGAGTGGGTCGTGACTGAATTACATTTGAGTGACAGCAGAGCCCCTTCACCCCTTCAAAGACAGACAGGAATCAAAGCTGGCATGATCGATCATAGCCCGAGCTTCACCGCGGCCTCAGAGCAGCAGAGAGATCAACCAGAGGAGTCGTCTGACAGCCAAACAGGCTCTGGAAAGACTGCCTGGAGATTAGGAGATTATAAATGATGGACGTGCTTTAGAGTGCAGACTAAAAGAAGAGAAAAGAAGGCATTTTGACTTTTTTTGTCTCTGGTTCAGAGGTGCCATTGTGTTGCTGCTGATGTGTGTAAATCTTTTCTAAATTCCTCAGATGAATCGTTTTTAACTCCGCTTGTTACCTAGCCTCAATCCTGGCTGTCACTGAGGGAGAGCAAATTAATAATGACTACTACAAAGCAAAGAGTGCCGGGTCGTTTCTGCCAAATAATTAATTTTCCTTTTCGACTGAGACTGCAATTATAGCCGCTCGGCTCCACAGATTGTTTCCACTTCAGTTTTTTTATTGAATACGTAGAAATGATTCCCTGGACGATTGCTTTTCTCCCTGAGGGAAAAGTCTTCTTCATTTGCAGCTTTATAGGTTAAAAAATGCTTCAATACAGGCTCTGTGGTGCATCAGGTATTTGAAGGCGGACGGGGTCGTGGATACCTGGACACCCATGTTGTCCCGTCATGCAGGAGAGGTTTTCTTCATTAGCCAAGAGTGCTTCCTCTCATCAGGGGAAGTGTGTTTATGTCAGGCAGAGGCCTCTCATTACATTATGGAGAAGGCAGTGAAGGCTTTGCGTTGTTGGTTAATGCACATAGTGAACAGGCTGTATCCTTAAAATACTGTGAGACAAACAGCCCCTCGGGGTCACAGCGAGCCCAGGGGACTTCATCCATTCAGGGGCGGGAAGTGCTGATAGGCAGAAAGGCTGTCTGACTGTGGAAGCACATTTTAAAATTACATAAGTTGTCACAGTGTGCGCTGAGATCTGTTGTGTCAGGTTGGGGGTGACACAATGAAGTCCAAACTTGTTGTAACTCAGGGACTGCTGAGAATATGTAGTGGGCACAGAGCGCCTGAGGGGATAATTCAAGGATTTTCAGCTGAAGATGGTCCAAATGAACCAACTGTGTGTGTGTGTGTGTTGAATGTTTGAGTGGCAGAACTCATTAAAACTATTTCGCAGAGTATTCTTTTCTTGGCAGTCGTATCTGAATGCTGATCCACGGAGCAGGAGAATGGGAATACTGAACATTTGGCGAGATTCATTAAGTGGCATGTTTGGTGTTGTTTCCTTTCAGGGGCAGGGAGAGGCTTCAGCTCGAGGGACGACCATGGAGGGGGACTGTCTCAGCTGCATCAAGTACCTCATGTTTGTCTTCAATTTCCTCATCTTTGTAAGTATACTTCATCCTTCAATCTGGCCATCTCTTGGTGATACTGTCAATCTAATGATGTGAGATGGGCTCCTGGCTGGCCCCTGCTCCACTCTCTAATGGAGCCACATTTGCATTTCATTACACCAAGGCAATCTTGACTCTATCAGATTCTCTTTTGATTAGATTTCAGTGCGCTGACACACATCTGAGCCACACTCTGCCATGAAGACTCTGTGACTGGCACCTGAGTTTATCAGTCCTGATCAGACAATCAAGAGTAATCCTGTTAGTGTGAGCCTGTGAAGGAGGGAGGGGGGGTCTGAGGGAAATGGTTTTGTCTTTTCCTGCTTTATTAAGCGAAACCAAACCATTTAGAGACTCTACTTAGACGTGGCTGCTCAAGGCTGGGGTAATAATGCAATCAGCAGAGCAAAGAATGAACTCAGCTGTTAACATCACTCAATAACATCCACTTTTTTTACTCTGCCAGCTCTTACTTTCCCTCCATGGTCGCTTCACAACCAGTCAAAGCTACAACATTCATCATAACATCAAAATGGCTACCTCATCTCCTCCAACTCTAACCTCTACCTCTGAGATAAAGGGGTCTTCGTTTGAAGGTCCCTCACCCTGGCAGGAAGAAAAGGATTATGGGAGAAGTGTGTGAGGCTCAGATCTCCCCCTCCTCCTCACACTCACTTCAGTGCCTACTTTTCTTAATCACATGAGTCACCTCACGGTGGCTGCAGATAGGGCTTCAGTCAAAGGGAGGATAGGAGCAGATGGGGGCTGCATTTCTTCAGCAGGTTGGGGGAAGCAGAGGAGATATCTTCACCCACCCCCACTGAGGTTTTCTAGCTCTGTAGATCTCCAGCCTTTTATCCACACTCCACTGTGGCCCAAACCTTTCAGAGATTTACATTACCAGCATGTTCTCTGCAAAATGGCATTTTTATTTTCCATTATGACAGCTTGTTGAATGTTTTGTGTCTCACTGGGGGATATGAAGCTCTCCTCTGAGTTCCCATTAATTTTTCAAATGCAGCCAAATTTCTGTTTTGTCTAACCAGATTCATCTCTCTTCTTTCTCCGCCAGCTGGGAGGCTCTTTTCTCCTGGGAGTGGGAGTGTGGGTCCTGGTGGACCCCACAGGCTTCAGGGAAATAGTAGCAGCGAACCCCCTGCTGTTCACAGGGGTCTACATCATCTTGGGCATGGGAGGCATGCTCTTCCTCCTGGGCTTCCTGGGCTGCTGTGGAGCGATCCGCGAAAACAAGTGTCTGCTCCTCTTTGTGAGTTGGTTGTCAAATTCAACATGAAGTTTTGTTTCTGGTCTTGTTTGTGAACACGTAGGCGGATTATTCTCACTGTCAGTTTTTTGGAAACTGAAAGCCAAAACAGCAAAATGCCCTTCTATTTACCTCTATGCCTGATGCCTTGTGCATTATTAATGCTGAGTGAAGCGGGCAAAGCCAGAATGAGATTTTGAAGTGACTGACCGACTTTTCTGATACCAAACCACCTTTTACTACACTTTCTCTTACACTTGATCTTTGTTTTCTTTGCAGTTCTTCATGCTCATCCTCCTCATTTTCTTAGCAGAGCTGGCTGCTGCCATCTTGGCCTTCATTTTCCGGGAGCATGTAAGTCTCTACAGTATTTTTTCTGCCATATTTGAAACAACAAAGCAATATTAAAGTAAGAAAAGATGTCATTTGTCCCCTGCAAAAACTCAGCCTCCTCTTTTCAACCAGTCTCTCAATCATAATTATTGATGTAGTACCAAATCATAACAAACATTATCTCAAGACCCTTAGAAAATCAGTAAAAAGGTTAATTATTTTTATGAATAAAGACCTAATCAAGACAAGATAAGGCAAGAGAAGATATCTTATCTCATCCTAACCCACTGTGAGTACAGAATTTTACAGCATTCAGCAAGGTACAATGGCAAGGAAAAACTTCCCTTTAACAGACAGAAACCCTAGACAGAACCAGACTCATGTTAGACAGACATCTGCCTCGACTGTGTAGGGTTAGAGCGAAACAGAAGTGAGAGAGGAGAGAAAGAGAGGGGGAGAGATGTAATTGAGAGGAACAGAGAGAGACAGACACAGAGAGGCACAGACACAGAGAGACAGACATAGAGAGCTTCAGAGACAGAGCACATGTCTGTTTATGTCTGCTTCCACTTGACGATTTTTGATCTATATAACTTTTTATCCAGTGCTGTTCATTTTTAAAGTAGCTCTGTTCTGATTTTTTTACACAATTAAAAGTGCTGCTTCAGTTTAGAATTGTACTCTGAGTGTATTCATGTATCCATGAACAGTTTTTACTCTGCAGTGATGTAACCTCAAGTTCCTAACCTCTAATTTTACAGCTGACCAGAGAATACTTCACCAAGGAGCTGAAGAGACACTACCAGGGCTACAACAACACTGACGTCTTCACCTCCACATGGAACGCCATCATGTCTACAGTAAGGCCGCAGCACACTTGGCAAAGAGCTCACACACTGCAGCTTTTACCAACTCACTGCCTCCACCAGCAGTCTGCTGAGACGGAGCGGTCTGAGGCGTCAGGGGGCTATATTTTATAGATACCAGCCTAGATATTTAGGTCAATATTCATGCTGGATTGGTTGGACCACAGGCCAGTGCACAAATAGGCACTTTGCAATAAATGCTTTCTCTCCCATTCTTTCCTTCCACCAGTTCGACTGCTGCGGGGTGAACAGCCCCGAGGATTTTAAGGACAGTCTGTTCAGGCTGCTCAACCAAAATCAAGTGGTACCAGAAGCCTGCTGCCAGCGTGCTGGTCAGACTGGAGAGGCGGCCTATATCATCCAGGAGCAGTGCCTATCAGGAAATATGATGTCCCGCAATAATAAGGTAACTTCTGCCACCCAGCACTGAAATCTCCCCGTTCTGCCTGCTCCCAAACCTCCAGCAGGCTTAATTAGAGCTGTAGACAGTTGAGGGGTGACACACAGGGGCTGCCTGACTCCTCCATGGCTGATTAGTGCTTCTCCACGTTGAGGGTGTCATGGGAAGCCATCTCACTGTGTGCAGACAGAGCCTGTATACAAGTAAGGGTGTGTGTTTGTGTGCTTGTGCATACTATGGCAAATTGGGATTTTTTTTCTGGAGAATACATGTGTGCAAAAATAGAGCATAATAAGAGTATGAATATGTGAAAATTAGGACTGCCTCACGGTTCAGCACTCGCCCACGCACATCCCTGTTTTCATGCGTGTGAAGAAAGCCTCGAAGTGAAATGTAATTACAGTGAAAGCTGATAGGAAGAGGTTTTCACTGCACTCTCCACCTGTTGTTTTTCCTGCCAGTTGAACAATGCAAGGTGTCCACAATGTGTGCGTCGTCTGTTCATTCACACAAAGAGGCCTCATTAAAAGGCAGTGTAGCTGAAAGCCCTGTTTCCCCCTCATTCAGGCAGGTCTTTGTTCAAAGCCTCACTCGATTAAAGCCGTGATTCTCTTTTAACTGTCTCTGTAATTCCACAGACTTTATTGCTCACTGAATGTTTCCTGATTGCCATGTCTTTGTATGTCTACAGGGCTGTTACTCTGCAGTCGTTGACTACTTTGAACTGTACATCTATGTGGCTGGAGCGCTGGCCATCGTGGTGCTGACCATTGAGGTATGACAGATTTTCACATTATCACTCAGACATTATTTCTTTGTTACACCAGCAATGTGAGCTGTTATCTTACACATGTAATTCTGCATGAAGAGGAGAGTATCAGCCTGACTATGAGTTGGGGTTGTGTTTGCCCTTTGTTTGACAACAGCTCCACCTAGTGGTGTGACTAGGTGCTACAAGAACATGAGTATCACTTGGCTGCCCAGATTTCAGAGCTCCTCTGTTCTGAATGTTGACAGTGCTAACTTTACAGAGATGCTGATGATATACTGAGATGACTAAAACTACATCAACATCCCCCCAAAAAGGATCAGTTAAACAACAAAAGTAAAATTTCATAGAGTAGTGCACTATGTATCATTATCACACAGTTGCTTCTTGTGCAGTTTGGGTCAACTGTTTTTTTTAGTTGCTAATATCTATCAATATGAGTTCAGAGAAGGAGTTGTACTCTACTGTCATTGTTTACATGTCTTTCTGTGTTTTTTCCTGATACTAACTGTTCCCACGTCTTCTCTTCCTCAGCTCTTCGCCATGGTCTTTGCAATGTGTCTCTTCAGGGGAATCCAGTAGAGCTGCCCCGTCTGTGAACTTCTTTTTTTTTTTAAAGGGAATTCAGGAGAGAAGAAAAAAACATGGACACTTGTAAATTTGTTGATCTCTTTTTCTATTGGCTAATTGGTAGAAAAAAAACTCAGACTTTTGTACTTCACAGCTGGACTTTTGAGGTACTGGGTGGCAAAAAAATAACACACTCACACACATGCAAACACACACGTATAAACCTTACAGAATGTGGGAGATCTAAAACAAAAGTGATGTTAAACGATTTGTGTGTAAAATGGAAACAGTAATTTTTCTGACCAGGTCTGGCACAGACCAGGCGTCAAGAAGACAAGCATGAGGACCAGGTGAAGCCTGAGCAGAGGGCACTGCACTGACTTTTGGATGAAGAATATTTATATTAAGTAAAGTTGGCTTATCTGTAAAAATGTGTTTAATGTACACTTTGGCTGTTACCCTTGACCTTTCATACTGTAAACTGTAACACACTCCCTCCCCCCATATGCCTTTTTTTACAGCCACTCTTCTTTAATGCTGTATTATAAGCTCTGCGTGTGTGCGTGCCTGTGTGTGCCTATGTGTGTATGTGTGAGTGTGAGTGTGTGTGTGTGTGTGTACATACTTGATGCTCTTTCTGAATGTGTATGGACTAGACTGTGAGCATGAGGCTCTTTGTGACCCTTCCCGAGCTTGAAAGCCAACCTCTGGTTCTTTTTCTATTTGTATGGTGATGTTTATTGCAGTAGTGGTTCCATGTGGTTTTAGATGGTGAAATGTATGTGTATGCATTTGTATTAGAATCTTGAACAAGTTGAAGACATAAATGGCATTCTAAATGACTGAACTTTTTGTGCTTTTTTGTTTCTTGCACAATTTGAAATCATTTCATGGAGAAAGTGAACTGTCAGTATAAGAATATGAAAATAATTCTGTGAAAAATTACAATGCATCCGTGCTTAAATGAACACACAGGAGAAAACATCTTTTTCCTCTTATTTAACTCTACATCAAGGTTAAGTTATAGTACAAATGTTATCAATAATTGAACATAGATTAAAAGCACATGTCCTTTTCAAGAACCTTGTCATGAACAATTTTCAAAGTTAAACTCTTTTCTAGGTTACACAGCCAAATACATTTTCTTTTTCAGCTTGATTGATGAGGTGTTGGCGCTTGGTCTCTTTTAATAACCAATCATTAATCTCTGCTACACCTTTTTGACATTTGAAGTATTAAAGCGTCATAGATGGATGTGTATTTATCGATCAGCTGAGGCATAATAAAATATTGTTAAGACCTGCAAAATGGCTTTGGGTGTTATTGAAAACTCAATAGTACCCAAAATGCATTAGCTTATTGATTTTATTTTTTGTCCTGCAAAAATGCATGACATTTCAAACTGACAGGCAGACGTAATGTGAAAAATGGTTTGGAAAATTTCCAGAGAAGCAAGATACCGCAGCAAGTGCAGTAAATGCAGCAAATGGCAAAAATATGGAGCCACAAGGTTGAAAGTGAAAGAGGTGAGAAGCAAAACACATGAAAGGAGACACAAAAGACAAGAAACAAGTTATTTATTAGTTATTAAGTACTTATTGAAATTTGTTTGATGAAATACAAATAAAATAATAATAATAATAAATCGCTCTGAGGTGAGTCAATGCTGCAAAAGACAGAGGGGAAATGTCGTATTGCCTATTTTCAAAAAGTAACTAAGGCAGCTAATCTCAGATCATTGGTTTCACAAAGTTTTTGAGCTTTTGAATATTTCAGACTAAAGCTAGAGTGTTCTTGACAACTCACTGGCTTTATTTGACTACAACATTTGTTCTTGTGAAAGAGTTAAAATATGAAAAAAGACAAGACAAGATCAGCTTTATGAACCGTGAGGGAAATTATTCTGCCAGAGTTTAAAGTTAGCGAAAAGGAAAAAATACAAAATGTTAATTCGTGAGGAACAGATTAAATAAAATATAATAGCAATGGTATAGTAATTGAAAAATACAGTGTCTATGTGGTAAGCCAAAATACAAAATGTGCAGGTCAAAACAAGAGTAAAAAATAGTGCCTGAAGGTCTAAGAGAGAAGTTAGAGAAATCGGACAGGTGAGACCTGAGTTGCACAACAATGAAACTATTGCACACTCAACCCATTGATAAATAATTGCACATAAGAGAGAGTAACCTAGAGAAGTAAAGAAATCACAAGTTGAATAATAAAGCGTTGACTTAGGCCCACAACTTAGGTACAACAGTAGTTTTTTCCTTCATTTACTTATTTAATTTATTTATACAATAATTATGTTTGTCAGCAACTTCCTCTGCTCAAACGTTGCCAGATGGAATTATTGGATCTGCATTCAACTTTTATAATAAACCGAGTCATAATTTCTGCAGCTGAATGATGGTGCCATCTATCTAACTTGTAGCACTGGGCCATAATAATACCATGTATAAAGTGTGGACTGTCATTGGTGTAAAGCACTTACACTCCTTGGCCACTAGGGCGCAGACAAACTACTAAACATTGAAGTTGGTGTCAGTGCTGAACAGGTGAGCTAATGACTCATCCTGATTACCTGACAAAAGGAACTCTCTGAGCAAACAAGGGACTAAACTCGGATTAAGTTGTCTCAAAGCAACATAAACATTCACTCTGAGACCAAAATCATCGAACCTGTTGAATGTAAGTTACACTTTCTCACTAAACGTCACTTTCTTAAACTTTTGGTTCCATTTGTTGCTTTGTAATTAACGCTCATAGCTTTTACCTGCTTTGGATCAACGAAGTCATGATGTTGTTGTGATAGATAATCTGTTCTTGGTTGTTGATAAACAGGAGATTACAAAGCTTTTGCAAAGTTGTCTACGCAGCACATGTGAGCTTTTTTTTTTTTTTTTTGAGTCAGAAAGAAGATAATTTTTAGAATGGTTTCCAAAAAACCTCAAGTTGGCAGAACAATTTGGCTCACGAGTGACAAACATTGATAGTTAATTGAACATATTGTTCCTAAATTGTCAAGTAATAAGACTTATCTCACTGGCCAATGATTTCTAATACCTGTAGGACAGTGATTTTTCTCTTTGGAGCTCAAAATAAAAAGTAAACTAATTAAACTGAGTGGCAAAAAGTTCCAGAAATATATTTAATCAAAACTGATTGTCTAAGGTATCAGCCTTTTATTTGTTGTAATGTCTGATCCTCATAAACTAAATGGAAAGTTTATTTTCAGCTCTTCAGTCAGCCACAAAATACTATTTTGATATTGAAAATATGAAGATCTGGTGTTTTAATAAGACTGATGATCATTAATAAAATTAAAAGCTATTCTATTCAATTTATATTACTGGTATTTGAGTTATCTTTTTATCTTCAAGAAGAGAGGTGAAATCTTCAGACATCTCTTGAAATAAGAAAAGTACTCAGTGAATTGTATGGATAATGTTTTCTTTTGCAGCAATGACATCCACACAAAAACCATCTAAAACAGACTGATTAGACAGAACATTAAAACACTAAAACATGATTTAAACAGTACTCCAGTTCATTTAAACGTAATATAAATGAGAGAGAACATCATAAAAAGCACAACAGTAAAAAATAATAATGCTAAAATCCATAAATAAACCAAATTAAAAGAAATACTTAAACCAATAAAAAAGTATTAGTACTCATTCTGTGCTGCACCACGTCACCACCATTTGACTTATGATAACACCAGGGCGTACAGTCTTTACTGAAGTCATAAAAATGAGCTAACCGGTATGAACTCAGCTGCTTGCACTACTCTTTTCAGACTCTTTCAGCTATAAATACAAAAAGAGCCTGGACTGAGATGTAGTGAAGTGTTAGGTTGGCCTGTTGAGCTTTAGAGAGGTCATTCCTGGACTGAGGTTACCACATCAGGCAGGGCAGGTGTTACTCATCCCCTCTTTCCTGGTGGACCTCCATCAGTTCATCTGGCTCCTACAAACTCTTCCTTCACACTGTGATGTTGTTCTCACTCACTTCTCTGTATGTGTTTTTTCCACTCTGAATTTTAGTCAGCATCCTTGTGGTTTATTTATTCAAAAGCATGTATTGAGTCCATCATGGGGTTTGTGAATAAACAAACCCTTGTTGAACTATCTTAAAGGAGCAGTGCCAAAAATCAGCAATAAAAGTGCTTCATGATTAACTTTCAAATAGAAAAAGATGCTTTAAGTGATGTTTTTGTGACTGTAACAGCAAAAAAAATTCCTGCTTGCAAAAAGCCTATGTCTAGCTGAAAAAAGAAGATTCTTTTCTATGTATTGTGAGGTGAATTCCAGCTATTGTTACACTTACACAACAAACCAAGACAACACATGTTTGTCAAACTTAATGCAGGTCTCCTTTCAATCATTTTGTATTAAAGTTTAGTGCACATTTTATGATTTCACCACTGGATGATGAGTCACTTTATTGTTGAGGTCTAGTGTAGCTCAGACTAACCTACTAGAATGCATATGATTATAAATATCACTGACATTCTGGGCACTTGGAAACAAACCTGGAAAAGTTATATAATCAGCTCATCAGAACTGATTAAAGGTGCTTTTTTTAATCAAATACGATTATGGGGTTGGGAATATATTCTCTTTTGGAAGCATGATTTTGTAAGTAAGAGTAGTTTGTAGTTCTATAAATAAATCTGTAAACATAAATCCAATCATTTTATTTCCCAGGCTTGATCCTCTTTTGGCACAATATAACTCCTGAATTCTTTCATAATCAACTCATCATCAATGTGTCCTGGTGTTTCTCTGAAGTTTCCCTCCAATGTTTGTTTGTCCATAAAAGAAAAAGATAAACCCTTATAAGTGACTCAAGTCTTCCAAATAACAAAACATGTGATATCAATTTCCCTAACAGGCTTGTAAAGTCTTATAAAGAGAATTCTTTTAGACTTTTGGACCATAAGAGTAGTTGTTAAGTTTAAGGTCAGAAGAACATGGACCAGCTGACTTCTTTTAGTCTCTGTGTCATTATCATATACTGGTGCTCATTACAGTCAGTGCAAATACGTGGAGAACTCTGAGGCCTTTGCAGCTCTGTTTTTTGTGCCAAAAATTCAGGAAGCAAGTGGAAGTAGTCTCAGATTATTGGCTGGTGAATGATTTATTGAAAACCTGCACACCTCACAAAATTTAGTTCTCCCCTATGAAAGACTTAAGTCAAAAACATTGATCATTGAATGATTACACAAACTAAAACAATGGCTTTGTCCACCACATGAGGGCAGTAGCAGTCCTACTTTATCTGCCAGTTGTATATTTTCTTCTGAAAGCTCTTTGTTAGGAGGCAGTTCATCATATAAACATACAGTTTCTGCAAGTACTTATTCATTATTGTGTTATTTTTGTAGCTTTATGTGTTTACAAATGAAGGCTGTCAAGTGTTTGTTTCTCATTTTCATTGATCAAAATGAGAGTGCTTGGGACATAAATTTAACGCATTAACATGTGCTTGTGTACCAGTGTGCAACATGCTGCCTTTTACTTTGTAACTCTGTAAATAAACACAAGCATTAGCCGTGACGCTCAAGAGGGCTGACATTTTTATCCCATAAACTCCTGAGTGTTGTTTGAAGTAAATTTAACATGACTTTAAGGCTGGACCCCCAGATTAAAACAGCGTGTCTTTGGTATTTTAGGCACATTTTGTGTTTGACCTGCTGATGAGAGAGTAAGCACCAGTAGCAGTCGGTGTGTCAAAGTGCAGCCTACTCCTCCACCACTACCCCCCCCCCCCGTTTGCAGTGTCTACGCTGGTTCAGGTCAGGATCACGGTGAGTATTTAACAGCTGCTAAGTGTTACATGTGGTCAGCACGAGCAGCTCCTGATCGTGGCGGTTAACTCTCTCCATTTACAACACACACAAGTGATTTATTAACACAAGTCTTGAGGTGAGCATCACGGCAGACTGATAGCTTTTCTTTTTATTTCTCAGTGATGCTGTGAGTCAAGTTTTGGGATTTCAAAGTCTGGCAGAAATCAACCCGAGGCTGATATGTGTGTTGACATCTTGTGTGTTTATAATAAAAAAAGCTGGTTCCGTTTAAGTGAAAAATACAAAAATAAGGGTTTATTCTGATTTAATGTAAATTGACAGTTTGTGGTCAAGCTTCTCTGAGACTGCCTTTGATTATGTCAGAACTTTTTCCTCTTAATTGTAGCCAACAGATCTTCCCTGCAAAAGCTTTTGAATCCTCTCTATGGCAACAAATCCTAACAAAAGACCAGACATGAAACAATATACTTTCAAGAATGCTTCTTTGTTCTTGTAACGTTGCTGGTTACAGGAGCAGGATTTGTAGTCCTCTTCTTTCAGGGACTTGTGTAAAAGCCTCAGCAATCATTTCTGATTCTTTGTTTTTGTAGTTTTTGGGTCATAAAGGATAAAGGTTGTAGTATTCACCTCTTCGCTGTAGTGCAGTCTTGCACCACCTCGTCTCTTCTTTCCTCATAAAAATTCCTTGCAGAAAAAAAGAGAAGAGAGCGAGGGATGGGTTTAGGATGAGGTGGGGGTGAAAGGATCAGTGTTCAGTTTGTTTTAACCCCCCTGTTTGGAGAGGAAACTTTCATTGCTTGATGATTTATGAGTGGTTAGACTCCCAGGGGAATCAGAGAGTCCTTTTTCCTGCATGTAATAACCCACTCTCTAACATAAAACTTACGTTTCTCCTGTGTGTCGTGTTTATCCAGTGTGAAAGGTGTTAGGTCCGGTGGGGAGTTGAAGAGCCAGAAGAAGCCTCTGAGGGCCGTTCAACAGAAACCATAGGCGAGGGCGGCGATTCACATCTGCTACAAGGTGACCGCAAAACCCATCGTGAAAATTTGTGAACGTAAATGCACTCAACGGCAGTTTGATACGCAGGACATGCAGTAAACTAAATTATCCCAGAGCTACTGAGTCTCACAGAACCAGTGGCCTTAGACTCCACCATGTGGCTTTAGTGATGCACAGTATGGTGCCCGCGAACCCGCATGAAACAGGAAGTGGGTCTTCAAGCATGGGTCGTTTCTCAGGCAGGGCATCTTCTCTCTTTGGAGATTTTCTTGTGTTTTGTGACTCACATGTTGAGCATGTGTTTCCAGTCCCTGCAACTTGGATTAGGATGATGACTACAAATAGATGGCCCGAGCAGGCCCATGTGAGCGGACCACAAAATGCTCTATGGTTACAGCGCTGAGGAGTAATGTGTAACAGCATGCTGTCAGGAGAATGATAGTGAGTGTATGAGGCCACTTCATTTCTCCTCATTAGTTATCTCCTTTTTCACTTTTCTGCTCCTCTGAAGTTCCATCTCAGCCGGAGACAAATTCAAGCTTAGCATCTCATTGCACACCAGACTTTCCCAGCCTGTGGCCTTCGCTGCCGAGTCGTCATCTCCACCTGTCAATCAGGTCCAGAGTGACCCGCTGCACATGAGTCTGAGCGAGAGGTCGACTGTTGTGTGTGTCTGACCTTTGAGCTCTGCAGCAGGAGGGCTTTTTCTGCAAATGCACAGAACAGGGTCGGGCTTGAGTGCGCAATAAATCAGAAAGATGCTTCACCGCCCCCATATTCACGAGATTCATAATTGGAAGCATATTGTGGAGAGGAGGGACAGAATACAGCACCAGAGAAAAGTAGAGAGGTTGAAGGGTTACAAACAGTCTGATAACAAAATCAAAAGTGTTGGGAGGAAATCAGTTTGGAAGTTGCAGATTTCAGTGTCGACTCTTAAACTTTAAAAGACTGCATACTGGCAGGGAAACATTACGAAATCAGCACTGAGTGTTTCATTACTGCAGCATGCCAGCTGACAGTCGAAGCATGTTTTATCAGTCCTATTATTTATGTTCTGCCATATGCTCCTTGTAAATACAAAAACCAGACTGCCTTTATGATCCTAACCAAATATAGTCCCATAAAGAAATGCTTCTGCAAATATGCACTGTTACATTTGCCTGCAACTTCAGCAGCTCTGCTTCTTTACAGCAGCCCGCAAACACTAACTTCACCCACTAACCCAGCGCTCAGACCGGCTCCGTTCACCTCTTTTCAGCCGCCCTAACCTTCACCCATTTGTCAGAACCACTTTAAATCCTCCCTGTTTATGTTAGCATGTCAAAAAGCCACACTAGACATTTCCACACTGTTATAAACTGCACTTTTATTAGCGGGAGGCAGTGAATGATGGGAGCCATCATGAGGCGGTGTCCGTGGCTGCAGAGCACAGAGATGCCTGTCAGACAGCTGGCAGGCCATTGGCTGTTTGTTAGCATCCGTCAGCTGATGGGAAAATGAAGGGGAGGCTTGAGACCGAACTGAGATTAACGTCTCTGACGTGTGGAGATGTTTGTGCTGATGACTCACTGCGGGATCACTATGAGCAGAGTGAATCTTGATCTGCACAGGCAATAAAAAAGCGTAGTAGTTCTTTAACGTAGGTTCTCACTCCCATTGCATCATTGACATTTAGATACTGACAACTTTCTGGCTGATGTAGTTCACAAAAGTAGGTCCAGAATCAGAGGGAAGTTTGACTTTTAAACATGCAGGATCTTAGATCAATGATGCAGCTGCATTTCTGGTTTACCCACAGAATACAGCACACAGTTAGAAACTTTAATCTACAGAAAGCATGACATAATGTAAGCCAATGATATGCTTGTATCCAGTAAAGAACCACCTATTTTTTTTAATCAGCTCTCTTTTTCCACGCAGCCGTAAGGAAATTGAATTAAATGATCAAGTTTATTCAGATTAAGTTTTAAGTTGCATAAAATTGAGTGAAGTTAAAAACAAGCATTTTGAGCCTACTTTAATAAACGTAACTGAATGTGCTCTGTTACATGCTGAGTGAAAAGCAAATACAGATAAGACGGCTCAGCAACACTCACACATGGGCCTCAAACAGATTGAATGCTCTGCTGGACACTGTGAGGCGATTATGATGGACTGTAAATACTGTGGGTTAGTGACAGTTTGTCTTGGAAGATGATTGTGAGGGGAAAATACAGCACTGATGGACTCTGACTCATTATTCTGTAAAGATTCTCTTTCTTTAAACGTTTCCTCACAGCTTGGTAACAAACATCCTGAGTTACAGTGCTGGTCTGCAGCCAAAGGATTTTAAGTATTGTGGTTTTAGCTGTATGTTCTTCAACACTGAAAAACTTTACAGTGATTATAACTCACAAATAAGCTATTTAAGCACACAGCAACCATAGTAAGAGCATCAAAAAAAGTTTTTGTTGATGGAGTTCAGTAGATTGATAGTTGGTAGATAAATTAAAGTCTGGCCCAGAGTCAGAGAGTCCATTAAAAGGTTGTATGGTACCCATGCTCCTCCACTCTGATCTCACCTCGGGTCCAAGTCCTCCCCTTCCTCCTTCACTTCCCTCCTGTTACAGATACAATGACCTGCCAAACTCTGTGGTACACTGACAAGCAAACACATATTTCTCTTTCTGTGCTACATAAAAAAGTGCATAAAGTACATTTAAACCTCAGATGAGTGAGAGATCAGTGAAATCCTGGAAACAGACACTGAGTTTTTTAGGTCAGTGTTATTGTCTTCCTTTTCGAGTTCCTGTGTGTTGAAAACATGAATGCGAGCTCTTCCTTGGCATCATCTGCTGGACACAGTGATGAATCTTTTCTTCCTTTTTCTTCTGCAGTAGGGTGAAAGACAAGGTCTTAAAAATAAGATATTCAAATCAGAATGAGCTGTTTGACATGAGCAGAATTTTCAGCGATGCAAACCGCATAACCAGCTCTGCTGCTCATCCTAGAAATTTCTGTTTCTTACAAATGTGGCGCCATTTAAAAGGGGAAATAAACTTTTTAGCAGTGTAAGATTTATTGCCAAGAAGTATTATTGCAACAATGAAATACTCTAACAACACAAATTGATTTATTTTTTGTGCTACCTTTGTTAGGCTTCTACTGGCTCTTTTGAATCTTAAAAAAACAGATTACTTAAAATGTATTTGCACAAGGAAGGCCTGCAAATATAGGCTTTGTGAATTTAGTGGCTGAGTCTGATAGAAGAGTGGATTTTTTGCTTGTAATGTAGGTTGGCCATTACTTTTTGGCCCTCAGAAGCCCCTTTATGGCTGAAAAAGTGAGAGGAAAATTGAGTTTTAACCACAAGGATCATTTACAGTCTAAGCAAAGGTGCCAGCTCTGAAATATGACCAATGAGATTTTTTGTTCTTTTGCTGAAAGTGGATATAAGCTTTTATTTATAGCCTCAACCATGCTAACGATGGCCCTTAATGAGCAGCTCAAGCATCCACTTGTTTATGGAGCGCACTGATTGACAGGCGGGCCGATGGAAAAACAAAGTAGTGCATGAGGAATTGGATCTGTCCCCTCTTTGCCGTATCAGCAGGGCACTAATGTGGTAGGGTGAACTTTGAAGTGCCCTAATGGTCTTCATGGTCCCTTAACCATGCAGGCTTCTATTAGGGGTGTCAGCGGAGCCTGGCTGGAGCAGCGTGACCCATTAGGTTTAATGAGAGCTGTTCAGGGCACAGTGGGCTGCTCTTCTTCCTCTCCCAAAGTGTTTATTTATGTCATCCACCTACATTTTGAGACGAAAGGAGAGGGTAACGGCGGGGGAAGGTCCCTTTAAGTGCTGATTTCTGTCAAGGTCACTGATTTTATCAGTCTGGAGAGAGAACCGAGTGGGTGTGAGTGCATGAGTAAGATGGTCTCACTGGGGTCATGATGGGAGCCTGAAACGTTTCGTTTTCTGAGTGTAAACGGATATTTCCTCTTACTGGTGATTTGTCATTTGTTTTGATCATTTTTCTGCCTCAAACTAAAACCAGAACTAAATCCCTGGAACTATGGCCATGTCCACACATAGCCAGGTACTGCGGGACCACATGTATTCTTGTACGTTTAGGCCTGTCATGCACACAAAACTTGAGTTTTGCATCACTGAAAACAATCTTTCCTTAAAAATCTGCCCAAAGTGAAGATTTTGGAAACTCTGGTTTTATGGTTTCATGTATACGCCTGTAAACAGAGAGTTATTGAAAATGTGACATTATGGCGAGCATTAATGCATAGTCCTAACACCGATGCAAACACTTGCTTATTTCTTCAAGTGCATCTTGTTACGTACATTGAAGAGAAAACATCTTAATCGATCCAAATAAAAGAGCCTGTCGCCATGTTTAGATGTCCTGTTGAAGAGACAGAATGTTTCGGGTTCATCCTGGTTGGCTGTCACAGGTTTCACCTCTGAAAAAAAACTACCACCTATGGGTCTGGCATACTGAGAGCTGCATTTTTATCAGATTTGCCTGATTACATGTGAATATTTTTTGTAATCGATGAGGAGTAGACGAAAGTATTTAAAAAAATGAATGAGGGGGAGCATTTGTTTTTGAAAATACCTTTGAACAAGGCAAAAACCTTAGTGATATCCACGGAGCCAAAGCTGTGTTGAAGGTAGTGTGCATAAGTTGTTGATATTGCAGTTAACATTGATATCATAATGAAGATAAAAGAGAAAATTGCTGTTGATGTTGTTAAGTTTTTGTTTTCAAAACACTGAAGCAGAACCTCTCCACCCTGCTATTGTTGTCCCTCTGAAGATCTCCAGTTTCAGCTCCAGGCCTTTGCTGGTGACAGCAGCCTTCTTTTGAGTTCCTTCGTTCTCGTGCGATTGCACAGTGCTCCAGTTAAACTCTTGCACAACTGTGGAAAAGACGGCAATTGTTGCTGGGAGCGAGCAGAGATGGGGGAGCTCCAACATTCTTTGAAGGGCAAAGACCACAAAGATGGCAAGATGTGAATTGGCACAGGTTATCCTTTTTTCCTGGCTATGCCTTTCCTTTTGTCTAATGTGAGAGTTGTTCAAAGTGGTCGCTCCTTCTGTGGATGATCTGCAGCACAGAGTTTGAAATGAAGAGCGGATTGATTACAGACATCGTTTTTTTGTGTTGGAAAGAAGTTTTGAATTGATTATAAAATGTTTTTTCTGGGGACTGTTGGGTTGCATGATTGAGCTCATATTGCAAAAACAAAGAACATCTGTGTGAAAGCATTTTGCATACTGTATTGCATGTCAGCTTCCTCTGGCCGTGGCCGTGGCTGGACTGTTAGCTAAAGACCACCTGGAGATACTTAGGGCCAATTCAAACTATTAGGCTTAACTCTGGGCCTAATGGCTTGGACGGGGCATCCCATCTGGAAGCTGATGATGCGAAACAAAGAATGGGATCACATATCATCTACACACACACACACACACACACACACACACACACACACACACACACACACACACAGTTTAAACAAATGTAAATGTTGAGTCAGTTGTTTTTTGGGTATTTCCATTATTCATACATTCACTTTCCTTATTTTAAAATTGAAGATTTGATTTAGCTTTCATGTCTGTGTGTTGAACAAGACGCTAAGTTCAACAGCAGGTAAACTTTTCTCAGTGAAAAGACTGGAAACAGCCCGCCTCACTGTGCAGAGATAACAAAACTCATCAAACAGCACATTTTTAATCTCCTGTGTAAAAAGAAAACGCTGTGAGAGTTTTTTTTGCTAAGTATGAAACACACTGAAGTTTAAAGAGAAGACTTTTAAGCAGATTGAACTTGAAGCAAACCGTTCCTCAGGAGTTTTAAATCAGTACAAAACTTATAATGTAAAAATAAAACATTTTAGTCAGAGAATTTCCAGAGTTTTTGAAATGTCTTAGTAAGATTTTGACACTGAGATTCTGTAAATAAAAGTTATAGCATATAGGATGAGACATGAAATACTGCTGGTTCTGTTAACTAGAGCATAGAAGTTTTCGGCCATTTATAATGTAATATATCAAAGTGTTGTTGTTTATTTGCATTTGGTCAAACACCACTATTTTTGAAACGACCGTCCATGATTCCACAAAACCGCACAAAAACAGAGATGTGGTCAAATATTTCAAAGCAGTACAATAATAATGAATAGTAATGAATAATTCAAAGATCAAGAAATATAGTTGAAGCAATAAGAATCATGTGAAACTTCAGAAACTCAGATTTTGTTGGGAATGTTCAACTTCAATTATTTGAGGCCTTGCCCTTTTTCTCCTTACTGCACATCCAAACTTCACCTTTTCAGGAGCTATTAAAGAAACTGTGAACCCTGAACCATGATTTTTTTTTTCATTTAAGCAGTGCTCATTTGAGAATAGACTGTCCAAAAGAAAAACAAAAATATATAACTTTTATATAGCAGAATTACTGCTGCTCTAGCTTGTGCAAGCAGTTGATGAGAGCCGGAAATGACCGATGACAGATCAAGAGCCTTTGATAAAGAAACAAGAAAAACTCTGTCAGCTGTTGAGGATTTATTTATTTCAAATTCAGTTCAAACTTTCATAAACATAAACTGAGAGTTGCTTTTTTTTTTTACAAACCATTTCACGCCCCGACAAACAGATCTCAAAGACACTGTTCATGGTGCCAAATGTGGACGGACTTGAAAGACAGTTCTGACCTATGGACAAAAAAACAAAAACCCTCGCCTCTGTCTCATCAACTATACAACAACAATAACTTCTCCAACACTGTAAGTGCAATAACTTATTGCAATGGCACTTTATATAAAGTCACAATCAGGAAGACAAATACTGGATTAATATACAAAAGCTGCTTAAAGCCATAAAGAAAATTAGAAAGCAGTATTCAACCTCTGTAAAAGTCCGGTACACCTCATCAGAAAAACACACAGAACATTATTTTACATTTCTTTGGCAATATCACTGTAATACTGCATTGGTTTATCTCTGGAGGTCTATATTTCAACAAATAAGCAAAACAAATGTACAAGAAAAAAACTATCTGTATATTGTTCATATGTACAAAATATGACATAACTATGGACTTCAATCACTTCAGTAGTATCAACATGGACGGAGCTGCAGAGGAGGGGGGCGCTGAGGGAGGGAAAAAAACAACAGAGTAGGAATTAAGTCACACATGTAGTCAAGCATAAATTTCACCGGACCGCATCCCATTTTAATTTTGACATTTTGTTTTTGATTTCTCATCCCAACATCCAGCACAGTCTACATTAGTTCAGAATGTTTCTCCTATTGTTTTAAAGGCTTTTGTCTTTTTATTTGCTTCAATTTGTTCAAGCTGTGGTCAAAACTCTCTCTGTGTGGGATAAATTTATGACAGGAACTCTCAGATCAAAATAACCATCATGTTGTCATCTAATTTACACTAAGGATCAGTTTGAGGGCAGTAACCATCTGTTTGGAATTCAAAGGGATTTAATGATAATCAAGATTTTAGAATCAATTTTTTTAAGGGGGCCATTAAGATGCAGGAAAAACCACCTCTGGATGCTACAACCAAGCAGAAATAGAGAAGTTCCTCTCTGATAACTATCCCAATAGTTATACTTAAGTATTAGCTGGCACCACATACCCCTCCGCTATACCAGTACTATTTAAACATAGTAAGCATTAATACATATTTAGCTTACTCTAAAGTCTGATATCAAAAATAAAACAGCCCTTTTCATGGCAGTGAAATATGCAAAGTGACAGATGACTTTTAGGCCAGGTGATCAATTCCAGAAAAAACTGAGAGACAACATTTTTCCTTTACTTAAAGATGGACGACATGCCTGCACCTTCTCCTGTTTAGATTGAAAAGTGATGCCAAAATACAGCTAGCAGCTAAAATCTGTGGAGATTTGGATTTAAAGTCTGCACATACGCCTGAATATTTATATCCTAACAAAAATGTATGGCATACAGGTACAGGTTCAGCACAGACCACATCTTGTGTTGGTCTGACGCAGAAACTTGTTTATTGAAAGTTCAATGACTCCTTTGTTGGTTAGACTGACTGTGGTCAACAGGGCACATTATACCCCATATTGGAATCCCATAATTAACAAAAACTACATTTCTCCAGAAAAGAAAAGTATTTGGAAGTTTATTGGTGTGAAAAGACCCAAGCAACACCATGTTTGAGAATATTAAACACACATTTCAATTTCAAGTTTGACCCAAGTCTTATGTTGATTAAAAAAAGAGGCAGTTTCATGACTTTTACTTCGGTCTGACTGGGAGAAGAACTTAATATACTTTGGCATCACTTTTGGAGAACAGACATGCCATCCTTCCTTTTTTTCTACAGTTTGTTGATAACAATTTCCAGTTGATAAAATGTTTTATGACATGACAATGGGTTTAAAATGTCTTAAATCCTATTTTTGGAAGTTGTTGATAAAACAACATTGTTTAAACATGCCCCATATAAGATTAGTTGATGTGATTGGCTTGTCCCAAAATGACAGTGGACATATGTCTTATTCCTCTGGCTCTAAGGCTACAGTTTGGAGCAAAAAAGGACATTTTGTGATGTCTCATTGGGTTTCAAGGGATTTGATAGTTATGAGTTGTGATTTTTCACTCCCCTTGCATGAATCAATACCTAAAAAAATTGTTAGTTGCAGTCCAACTCTCATACAGGAGGGTTATAATGGGCACACATACAACAAATGACCACTTGTGAGAAGCAGCAGAAACAAACTTTCCTGCCTTCATTCTCACAGGGGGAAAGAAAACAGATATGTAGCCCAGCGGGCGTCATGGAGAGATCAGCCAAAAAGACTAATGAAGCCTGTCTCTAGCCTCAGCCGGCAGCCCAGCTCTGGTGACAGGCTTATTCCAGCAGGGTAACACACAGAGACACCCCTGCAATCACTGGACATACTCACCACATTCCTGCAGTCCAGCTCTAATGTCATCACATTACCTAAACATTACAGAGCGCTCGGTTGGGGCCACTGATTTGGCCTGCAGTCTCTGGCATGTGACGGATCCTGTGAGCGAGCTACAAATCCAGGAGTCATCTCGGCTGAGCCCTCGTCTATCGAATTGATTATTACAGCGTGCGGAGCTGTTTGTGCAGTGTGTCCTCACTCTGAACGCTGGATGAAGTGTGTTGTTGCAGGCCAGGACGGCTCACTTTGATGCTAATTAAGTGTGTCTATTCCTGTTGGTTGCTGATTGAAGTTGGCGTGGCTAGTTGGTGTTGAAGGCTGCTGCTGTGTGTTGCTGCACCTCGTCTGCCTGTGGAGACAGAGTTTCCTGTAATCTGAAGCCTAAGCCCTGCAGGGGAACCTGTGGGGGCAGCCCTGGGGGAGGAAATGACATGTTGGTTTGAAATTGCTGCCAATCCAATAGCCGCTGTCCTTCTCCTCCTCCCAGGGTAAATTGGCACAGGCCACGTCTGTGCGTTTATGCTCTTGCTCAATTAGTCTCTGTTCACTTGTTGCATTCAACCTCTGTCCTTTTTTTGCATGAAAACCCACTGCAGGTCTAAGATGAATGAATGTTTTCTTTCATAAGCAATTATTGTTTGCTTTAATGGTGCAGTTAGTGATGGAGAGTGACAGAAGAGAAACTCTTAGCACTTTGTTTGCCTCTGAGCTTACTCTCACTGAGAGGCCCCTCCTTGAAATGGATTTTTAATCTCATTTGTTCAGTGTAGGATATCAGTTATATGTTTTTAAAAATAAAGCAGGATGCATGGCAGAATAAAGAGGAAAATAATCTGAATGAATTTTGAATAAAAGACTGTATGATAATGTTGGTACTGAGGTCCTGTTTTCAAGGAAAGTATTTTGTAAACCATTTAATATTGTTTGCTTATCTTAATGAGACCTGTCACTTTCATGTGATACCCAGTTCATCAGGGACTCAGTCCCCATGTTTCATTGAAACCTGAGAGATCAAGGAATCAAAAATGGACACATCATTTCCTTGCACACCTCTGTATTTTTCTCATTTCAGCATCTGCTGATTGTCACAGTCACAGCCGTTATCTTGATAGTGTTGGCCGCTGTAACAGCCTCTGTTATCTCCAGTCTCTCCCTGTTCATTTGACCTGCGTTATCATTAGTGCTCTCAGAAAAAACTCCTTCCCGCCCCCTTCAGCTCTTTCCGATGGCTGCTCCAGTGAGGAGGGCCATATGGGGGCAGGGTGGAACCAGACTGGGACATCATGTGGCCCAGGAGATGGCTGCACTGTGTTCCTTGGCCTTCATGCGCAGCGCAGCTATGCTGGAGGACTTGCGGTCTGGATCAACATTGAGATCATAGCCATTGATACCCCCGCCCATCCCGGGACCTCCAAAAAGGCTGCCCATGTGTGTCTGTCCCATGTGGCTGCCGCTCGGGCTTGGCACGCCGAGGAAGTCAGAGACGCCTCCTGGACCATGAGGGTGAGGCGGCATGCAAGAGGGGACGGAGTCACACGGCACGACACAGCCAGGCACTGGAGATGCTCCGCTGCTGCTGCCGATCCATGAAGGGTTCTGGATCTGTGGGTGAACAGCAGGGATCGTATGTTAAAGCAGTTTCAAGGGAGACTTATACAGTGAAATGGCCGCATGAATGTGTTACAACAAGAAAGAGGTCATGCATTGATGGACAAAGAATTCTTCTTGATGAATGTCAAATCATTTTTGTAGCTCTGTGGTTCACGTTGAGGTTCAGAATCAGTCTAAATGCTCCCAAAATCTGGGTGACTATATTCTAAGAGCCCAAAAAGAAGTACCCCCATGTCGTCTCTTGCAGAGAATTTCCAAAGATGCTCAAAGACAACAAAGCAGCTTCATAACCCTAAAATGTATTTAAAACACTCCTTTTCTGTTTGAAGTGAAAATTGTCTATGATGTAAACATAGGTTATATATTGAAGCCCATTTCTGCCAGTTAAAAATACAGAATATGAAAAACTGGCTTTGTTGAGATTTCCTTTTCTTGCACATATACAGGCAAATTTTGAGATAAAAAGTATAAATTTAATCTATTTTCTCATACTTTTTGACTTTTATCTCAAAATTTCCACTTTAATATCTCAGAAATTTGACTTAATTATCTCAAAATATTGACTCCTATCTCATCACTGACTTCTTGGGTACATTTAGACTTTATATCTCAATTGATACCTTTGGTCTCATAGTTTTGACTTTTTGTCTCATAAATTTGACTTTGTAGCATTTTTCAATTCTTTTTTTTCTCAAAATTAAACTATTTATCTCAGTTGTGACTTTAATGTCTCAAAATTTTGACTTTATTATGCCAAAATATTGACTCTTAACTCATAACTTTGACTTTTTAGCTTAAAATTTTTACTTTTTTTTCAACTGTTTGACTTTTTGTCTCAAAATTTGACTCCTTGTCTCATAAGTTTGACTTTTTGTCCAATAATTTTGACTTTTTATCTCAAAATTTGACATAACCTGGGCCGAAAACAATTATCAACACCGATCATAGCCACTTCGAGAAGAAGGGAACTACCATATACCTGCAGTTCATCTTCTGTTTAAAAAGCTGATACAAATATCAGTCTAATCAAGTGATTATTTTACTTTCCTGAAACTGATTCCTGTTTGTCAGCAATTTTCCCTAATCAACTTATTATTAGTTAATGTTGATGACAAAACTTGTCTCCACTGCTCCCTCAAGTGGCCAAAAATAAAACACTCATTGCAAATACATTTGTGAACTGTTAATGAGTGCGATATGAGATTATAATCGACCATTTCCTCCTGTCTTTACCTGTGCATAGTTCTCAGGTCGTGTCAGTAGAGGCAGCTCGTACGCAGTAGAGAAGTGTGTTCGGACCTGTTGCATCTGGCCAAAGCGCTCTCTCTTCCTCCACTTGGCTCTACGATTCTGGAACCACACCTGTAAATAAAACAGAACATGAGGGGAATACTTAAAAAATGAATGCCAACTCTCCACCAAACAAAACTTTTATATCATTTCCAACCTTTTTTTATTGCTCTCATGTTATCGGAAAACTAAAAGCCTGTCTGAAAGAGAGGCCGTCTCTTCCTCCGAACAAGACAAAGTAAGAAATTCAGCCACATAAAACAGAGATAGTGGAGCAAATAAATTCTGCAGCACATGAAAGTCGAGGCCCAGGTTTTAAGACTTGACGTGTCTTTAAAGTGCCGTCCATGCGGAGCTATTGATGTGAAAATGGTGAGTCTCCCCCGGTGCTGCACGTTTCAGCTCCTCCCTTTGATACACGGGCGTCTGCCTCCCTTCAGGCTGCCAGCGTCGACAGATCCACATCTGGACCTGCAGCCATTCATAAATCACTCAGAGAGGTGCGCTCTCCCCCACATGTCAGCACAGAGGGATACAGCGGGGAATCCCTCTGTATCATCCACCAAGCAGAAGTTCAACTTGTGACCAAGAATATGCTCTCCTCGGCCCGTCCTTGAGATTATTAAGTTTTGATTACTGCAGATAAATAAGGCCCCTCATGGTAGTTTCTTTCTGTGAGATTGATAGCTGTGCTACTCTGCAGACAGGTTGTACTTTCAGTACCTGCTGACAGACTGAGTGCAGGCTACTTCAGCCACCTTTCCTGGAGCTGTGGAAGAAATTAAAGGGGAGCAGGAGTGAAGACTTGAAGACAGTATGTTATGAGCGAGTAACACAGATATGCAGCATGAAATTCACTGGATGTTTTTTGCTGAAGTCTGCAAATTTTCTACTGGCTCTGTAGAGGATTGTCATCTCTGCATTTATCATTTCCATGGTACAGATTACACTTAATGTCTGGTCGTCATCAGTAAAGGGATTTTTTTGCTGCATTTTTCTGATCTGAAGTTGTTTTAAGAGAAATTCTTTCAAGTCAGATTTGTCATCATGTGATCTTGGACTCACGAGGCAGAATTAACTTTTTTTGGCAGTTGCAGATAAAAATTGCAACACTGTTACATTCGTCTTCACCAAAATTACGCAGACATTTTGGAAAGTGGCATTTAGCGCCTTTCATTCGGATAAGTTAGCGTTCTTTAGCCACTAAATTAAGACTGTAAGCAGCATAAAAATGTTTGGTTGTTCTGTGATCAGTTGTCAGATTTGATACTATTGTCAGAAATCATACGATTCTATTTTAGGATTGACTTTTATCAAGTTCTGACTGTTACAGAGCTATCAGTGTTTTGGAGGTTAATGTGACCGTGCTAACTGGTGACTTCAGCTGAATGTGTCACTGATGGTCCAGTTAACAGGGTCACACTTTACACTGAAACACCAATGATATCTGCGGCTGAGTTATTACGTTTTCTTTATCCACAAATAAGTAACATTAACTGCAGATTAGTGGTGGGCGGATCAATCTAAAATATCAATACCAATGTTGTTATCATTATTTATCAATACTTGCAGGATGAGATCGATACTTAAAATTATTGGTAAACTGCAGGCTTCCTACATACTATTCTGTTTCTGTAATAGCTGATCTACCGGTATGTGCAAGCTTTTTGCCCGAAACGATATCTTAAATTTCGGAGCCTATTAATTGTTGACATCTATGAACATTCAAATTTACCGTTTCTACAACAAAGCAAAAGAAAAGTAAAACTAAGGCACATGATGATTTTCTGATTAAAAAAAAGTTAGATTTTTACTTTCATTCATGAACAAAAATGTTTAGTGGTTGTGTGTTATTCTTGATCAATTTTGACAAGCTGTTTTTCTATAGAAAAAGGATGTATATAGGTATTGATATCCCCGATACTGGTCCTATTATTTACTTGGTATTGGAATGAAACCTAATTTGATACTCTGAATCCAGTTTTTACTTTGAACATGCAATGGAAAAGTTGGTTTTGGGCTGAGGTTATGGGCCGTTCTCTGTTTTGTGAGAGTTTCTAGGTCACACTATCGCCATTTAATCAACACCATGTTTTGATATTTCATAGCCTGGTAAGTCTACAAAAATTTGGTTGTGAGCATCGAGCAAACTTGTTTTTTTAACTCCTTTCTAGGGTGAATTTCTCCTCTAAAATGTCTGTGCACTAAATATCTGTCCACTTTCCACGTTGTCCATATACTCACTCGTATATCATGAAACTGTAAGTCGTTTACCATCTGTCAAAGTGATGATTCTTCGTTAAAAAATGTCTTCGGTGGTTAACCCCCTCATGTTGCTTGATCAGCCATTGTACACCGCAGCACTTCTGTTGCCAAAATGCGCGCTGCTGTAATTGTTTCCAACACTGAATGGGTCAACAGTTCAGTGAAACACCTAACAGAGAGTAGCTATAAAGTCTTTTATATACCGTGCTGAAATGACTATTTGTTCAACATTTTTACTTCTACTTCAAGTGTCATGTTCGACTGAAGCTGAATTTTAAATCCACTGAAAGCAATCTGTTGAAAATCAATTACAGATGCCAAAAATTTAATAGTTCCAGCTTCTGAAATATGAGAATTCAGTCCTGTGCCTCCCCAAACTAAATTATCTTTGACACTTGGCAATGTCATGCTATCTTTTTTCCCCTGTTTTCTGTTATTTCTGAATTGTTATCTGGATTATAAAAAATAAACTGTTCAATAATTTGAAACACAATAGTCAGTTTTACCCTTAGACAATATGAAGTTGTCATGAAAGAGGATTTTAATGACGCAAAGTCTGACAAAAAGCAATATCTGCCTGTTAGTGCAATCAGATTAAAGCTAATGAAAAAGATTGATATCAAAACCCAAATATAATTGTAGAAATGATTCATAATGAAGATATTTAACATTTTTATACCCATTTCTTTATCATCATTGGTAGCAATAAAAATGTCTTCATATTCATCAGCTGTTGCTTTGTTTTGAACCCAACGATCACAAATCCATGCAAGAGAATAGAGGATTGAAGTGGGACAGTGGGAGTCTTCACTTGTTTATCTGTGTTTGGAGGTCTGAATCTTCTCTTCCCAAGAGAGAAAGGGAGAGAGAACTTCTCTGACACAGGGGTTTGAACTCAGATTGCGGGTTGATTCCCAGCCCAATCAGCTTGTGGTTTCCACAGTCCCCGACATGTAATTTCCCCCAGTCACCATCCTCATATCTTCCCCCATAGCTTTCTCCATTTACTTCAACTCACTGCATGAGATAAAATAAGCCGAACATGCACACAAACAAAGCTATTCTTCTTTTGCTGGATCATTTTCAAAGAGAAGACCTCCTCTAGCACGTTGAGCTGTCGCTGTGTTACTGAGAGAGGCAAACGAAAAGTAATCTGACATTCCTCAGGTCAGCTGGTTAGATGAGAGGACAGCTCACCCTCAAAGAGCCGTAAACCGATATCTGAGGTCGTGGCTGAACCCCAATGTCAAGGTGAGGGTTGTTGCCCTCTGAATTATCTCATAAGTTAAGGAGGCTTGCGGTTTCTGTTATGACCCTCCAGAGGATTTAGATTCTATTATTACTCAGGGTTCTTCTTTGGTATTGTGAGCTCATGACATCCCAGGTTTCCAGTAAAGATTATTCAACATTATTATTCATCTTTACAACAAATGGTATATTTCATTTAACCATATTTAAGGTGTAGTCCAAACATTTATGAAATAGCAGATTAACTGTTCTTCCTTATGTTGCAAACTGTCAATTTTATTGGCCTGCATCAAAGCTTTTTGAAAGATTTGTGATTGAATTTGCCAATAAGAGCATAAGTGTCATCAAAATTGTCCTCCAATTTAGAAGATTCTAGCAGAAGTCAGCATGAATGGAAGGTATTTTTCTTGTTGTGTACAGACGGTGGAGGATTTTTATACATTGGAAATATAAAAAGTGCCTTTATTAACTTTGTATTGTATTCACATTTGCGCTGTCTGCTGATTGCTGTTTGGTCCTTCCAGCACACCATAGATAAAGTGTCATAGATTTCACATTAGAAGCTCTCAGACAGCCCAACTAAAAAGTGTAATCACATAGAATTAAAAAATCACCAAATGTCCGAAGTTGGAACTTGAGACTATGCAATTATGTTTTCCATATTTTGAAATTTTGATTTATTGTGCAATTATTTTTTGGTCCCCCATCTTTTGCGTTGATGATATCAGTTGCCATATTAAAGGGTATGATGTTTTTCTATTCATTATACATAGAGTGAATTATTTCAAGCCTTTACTTCTTGAGTGTTGTGTTGATGATTATGGCTTACAGATGATGAAAACCTCAAATATAGTGTCCCAGAAAATTAGAAAACTGCATGAGATCAATAAAAAGGAATATTTCAAACAAAAATGTCAGGCTTTTTGCTACTTTCTGACTATTTTTCAAGTTCTCTCCCAGTTTTGGCCCCTTTTCACCCATTTTTGTTGCCCCTTGACAGTTTTTGCCTCCTCATACATATTTTTTTATTGCCACTTCTTGCTGTTTTTGCCACTTTCACCACTTTGATTGTTGCTCTTCAGTAGTTTTCAATAATCTGGCTCTTTGTTTGAGCAGAGTTGAGTTGAGCGTTGGAGAGCATGAAACATCTACTGCAAAAAAATGTATCTGGTATTCTGACACATACAAGGTTAAAGTGATATTGCACTGTCTGTGATTGGAATATGCACCACATGAGACAGTAAGGCATTATAACAGTTGAGGAAAATTAATCTGGACCGGGCAAAAGTGCTCTCACTTACATATTTAATATGGAGTTAAAATGGTTCAGAAAAGCATAAAAACCCTGAGTGTTAAACATTGAATCAACAAGCAATGAATAACAACCAAACAACAACAAAAAAATTGATTATATCTTATGAAAGCTGGGTATTTTTGTCTCCTTTTGGTTGCACCAGCCTCAGCCACAATTACAAAGTCAGGTGATGATGTATCAAGATGAATAAAGCCAAAAACAAAAGTTTAATCCAGGAGGTCATCACACCTAAGTTGTCTGAAATCAAAAGTTATTATTTACTTTCTCCAGTAACTACTTAAACATACTTAACTCGTGTCATAACCATCCATTCTTTTCCTCTCAAACTATGATCTCTCACCCAACCCAACCAAACAAAGCCTGTCTGTGATGGTGTGTCGTGTCATTCCGGAGGTCAGTCATATACATCATTGTTTTTTGAGTCATCAACACTCAACATGTTCAGTCTTTAAGTCATAGGGACATGTCTGCAAAAAGCAGACACTGAGCTCAGTGAATCACATCAAACACATAACACAGGAGGAATATAATCTTCCACCAGTTTGGGACCTATCGTCTCCTTTGTGATAGCTCAAGATAACTCAGCTTCATCCTCTCCTTTTAATCTTTTCCTTGCACTCCCACCCTGCTGCCTAAGTTCATCCTCTTCTCCCTCTCTCTCCCGCCTTCCAACCCCTTTCTCTCCCTCCCTCCCTCCATGTCCCTCTCCTTCCTCCCTCCTCCCTTTTAAGTCACCAAGGGGAAGCGGGGATATTGGAAAGTGAGATGGGAGAATGTTCAAACTGGAGCTTGTTTTCATTTCATGTTTAATTTCCTGACGCCTAAGCCCTTGGCTTTCCGCAGCTAACCCCTCTGACCTTTTGGAGGCGTGCAGACGAGAGCAACGGGTCGAGCGTACATATACACACACAGAAAACACACACATCTATATACCATGTTGTATACAAAATTCAAAGTCGGTAGGTAACTAACGCTTTCTGTGGACCTGATGGCTCTCGCACACTTACTGGAACCTTCTACAAACAAGCAAACAATGCCTGAGCTCATATGTGCCCCTTGTCCTGGTCTCTAAGTACTGAGTGTGTCATGTTTCACAGAGAGTTTGCTCTCCGTAGCTTTGCCTTTGAACGGCAATAGGAATGAGAGCGAAGCCAAATAGTTTGGCAAGGAGATCATTCAGGGAACATTATGAAGTCAGATGTGTCCTTTGCTGCTCTGCGTCTCTTATTCCCAAACTTCTAAAAGTCGAGGTTCATTAGAAAAGAAAACCAGGGATGTTTTTGAACAAGTAGAATCTCAATTAACTTGAAGAATTGTTATTGTCACTCATATTGATCAAAAGTGACCCCCTCCTCTATAAAACCTTGAAAAAAGACTGTATTTACCAACTGCAAACACTTACAATCCACGTTGATTTTCCCAAACAGACATCTGCGAAAAAGGTGGCTCTGCGCTCTCAGAGCTCAAAGTGCTTGGTGGTGATACAGTAATTGCTAAAGACGTTGACAGCAAAAGGCAGCTTACAGAGCCATTAAAGAGCTTTATTTATGCTCTGGAGCCAGCAGGCCGAGTGAGAGAGGAAGAGGGAGAGAGGGAGGGCAGAGTGCACAGCTCCAAACGCAGCTTTGAAGTCCAGCCGTCTCACCTCATCTCTGTCATCCAGGACGGCGGCGATTGATAGACTGCCTGGGCACTCACTTACACACAGACGCCTCCTCCATAAAAAAGTAGAAAGAAGGCCGTGTGCTGAGGTTCAAGTCCGAGGCTGAGAACTAATTGTGCTAAATAAACTAGTGGTAGCAGGAGTCGCATATGGGACTGTGCAAAAGTGCAGCCCTGCTTTATGAGGACATTGATCATGGAGCTGAGGATGAAACTGCAGGACCCTGACACTGGCAGAAAACATCTGTACTCTGGGTTTCAATGGCTGTTGTTTCAGAGATGAAAAGGATTCTCCGATCGCTTGCCAAGCCTGGAGTACCCCTTGGTATTCAACAATTGGATATCCCTGGACTTTGTCTTGATGGACCTTCAGATGAAATTGTGGGCTTTAGTCTTGATTGCGTGCATATTTAGGGTCTGATTTTAGAAGTATGGGTCAAACCTCACAGTGACTCAACAGAGACTGTCAGATGAGGGAGGTAATTATGTTCATCTGGGGAATAGATGGGTCTGTGTGAACGCAACATGAATGTACTTATTTCACTGTACCACCACAAGGACCAGACCAGGTTCTCTGTCCCTGACTGTGTCCTGGACTGTGTGTGGAAATTGAAAGTGGCATCTCAAAGTGTTTTTTATATCCTCGCCAAATGGCTTTGATGACTCCTCTTTTTTTCTCCCGTGTTTTCCCTCCGTGCCTGCACAGTTGTGTGATGAAGCAGTTTAAACACAGTAGTGCGAGGGAGAAACCCTTGACCCCTGACCCCTCTGCAGAGCCTGCAGCATGTAAGAGCTAAGAGTATTCCCTCAGTCCCACCCATCCCACTCTGATCCAAACCTGGCAGGCAGAAAGAGAGATGGAGAACAATAGGCCTTGCTGTCTGCTGCTCCGAAACAATTTCTGTCAAACAGCCAGTCTGAACTCTCCCAGCCCTCTTTTTTTTTACGTTCCCAGAGTGATTATTAGCATGCAAACATGGATGACTGCAGTCAAAAAACACAGTGCACAGTGTCCTCCTAACAAGGAACGGCCGCTGTCATCTGCAAAATAAAAACTTTTATAAAGGACAAAGCTTTGTTATGGTTGGGGAATTTTCGTGATTGTGAAGGAAGAGGTCAGGTGTCAGGATTTTAAGTGACAAAGTTTTCATGGAGGTGTTTTGGAGAGATGTTCAAGTCAAGAAGACATCTGATTTCAATATTAGAGCCCAATGTTTTGAATATCTTTTTCTTTAAACCTCAGCTACATGAATCATTGCAACAACTGAGATAAACTTGTTTTCCAAAGTACTTATTTGAACCCAATCATGGTGTTTTTATGTAGCTTATAGTTCATTTTTTTGCCCTTCTTCAAAAAAATTTTAACCATGAAATGGATTCGTTAAACAACAGCTTGTCACAGTTTTGGGAGTATAGCTGACACAGTCCTTCTAAACAGCCCTTAAATCAAGCATCTCAAAATCAAAGAGGTCATGATCATTGAGATAAATTATGTTAGAGCCAGGGCTTTGAACCAAATTTTTTTCTCAGTCAGTTTGTTTCAAACAAAAGCAGTATTTTAACATTTTTGGTTTTAGGTTACACCCTAAAATTGACATTCTCAAACTGGTTAATACAGTATCATTCCATGTCAGCCACAATTGGTAGGTGTAACATAAGCATTTTTTAATAGGCTGTTATTTCTCACAACAAACATTACAATTCACTAGGTCTGTGCATTATCAGGGGTTGACATTAAGGTGAATTTGCCTTTGACTTGGAGGTTGGATCTCTTGATAAAATAAATCAGAGGAAAAACAAACTATCTTATCTTTTCTATACTCAACTTGTCTGCATATTAAAGCATTTATCAGCTGATCTGGCAAAATACTTGATAGATAACTGCATGTTACCGGTAATATACTTTGCCCAGTGACTAGCACGGGAAAGCCAGGGTAACAGAGGGTGACATGGGAAATGTATGAGTTTGGGCTACATGAGCAACATGACAGACATTTCGAAAACGGAATAAATACAGCTATTAATCAGTTTCCATGGCTTTTAATGTTCTGGTTCTGCTCCAGATCTTAGAAATTCAAAAGTTTCTGTTTTCCATTTTTGTTCAACAAACAAGTTCAAAGCTCTTGTTAGAGCTGTAGCTTTGTTTACCTCAATAACACGCAGGAATGTGATTTCTTTTTTTCCTTCTCACCTGAACGCGAGCCTCTGTCAGGTCCGTCCTCAGTGCCAGCTGCTCACGGGCGTAAACATCTGGATAGTGCGTCTTCTGGAAGACTTTCTCCAGCTCCTCCAGCTGGTAGCTTGTGAATGTGGTGCGATTGCGCCTCTTCTTGCCTTTGTTGCTCTCAGCCTCACTTTTGTCCAGGGGACTGGAAAGGTCCGAGCCCGGCCGCTCACTCTGCCCCTTCTCACCTGGGACCTTCAGGTTCAGATAGCTGCCTTCCATCCCAGGAGGGTCGACGTTTGGGGGCAACTCTGACTCGGTCAGGCCACCATTGTCTTTCCCTGGAAATAGATTTAGAAAGAGATCGAATGAAGGGTAGACGGTCTTTCAGTTGATTGTTTTTCTTTGTTGTAAGTCAAAGATTATCCAAGTTGGCTCAACACAAACATTACAGGGAGATACCGTCATGTTTGACAGAAGTGGGTCCAGTGAAAGATGCTTACCATTTGCATTGTGGAAAAATGTAGGATTGGGGGATTATAGAGTTTAACTGTGTTTGGAATTGAAAATCAAGACATTTTGGTCTCTGTTGCATCAATTTTGTCTATTATTCTTATGATAGATCTTTCCTGTGCTTTCTGGCTCTATGAGAGTCCAACACAAGATCTCTGGAGTGCAGCTTCTCTTCTGTGATGTGGATTGGCAGGGCTGCTCAAAAACCTCATAAAACGTGTACTAGAGATTTTGGTTAAGATGTAACTGTGGTTCTTTTAATATGCATTGAAAAGATTTGGTTAATGTGCTGTTTTTTTGAGTCTTGAAAGTCAAATTTCGAAAGAGAAAAATATTTTAATTCCCTTCAGTGTGGTTTCACAGATAATATAAATCATATTTTTACTGTAATAATATTATTTTCTTGAAAGCTTTAAAAAAAAAAACCTCTGAGCATTTTAGATCTGAAAAAAGAACCACATATGTTGTCTATGGATATCCTATAATTACTGTTACTACTCTGTAATTGGAGTATTTAACAGAGCAGCACTTTGTTTAAAATGTGGCCAAATGAAACGACGATGCCACTCGTTCAGGTCAAACATGTCGGCTCATTGTCACATTCCCAAACATCCACATGAAATCACATTTACCTAAAGCTCACATCACTTCTGTAATGTTTTATGTTGACAGTTCAAAGACCTTGTCTACTTGCAGCAAATCTCAAAGTAGCAGAGAAAAAGTGTCGTTTTCTGTTTGAAAGGTGTGTCACAACACATTGACGAGACCCGTGACAGAACCTTTAAAGGCCCCTGCCTCACATCTTTCAATCACGCCACCTGAAACCCGAGCCACGCAGAAAACCTGCTCCTTCTCCCCAGCCGGCGTGAGGCAGGCCTTGTGTACGAGGCCAACATGGCTCTGCCCCACAGCCTTGCTCCCTTTAGATGTAAACAACATTGTGTTTGTCACTTTCAATTTTTGAGCGACCATTTTGCGACAAACCGCGCTCTGTTTCTGTCAGCGCTCGCTGGCTTTTTTGTTTCCTTCTAGTAGATGAAGAAAGCTGTCCCCTCTCCCCCAATAAACAAACATCAGTGTGAATAAATAAGCTGAAGGGCTCTGGGTGCTGGCTGGTGAGAACAGTGTGCTCTGTCAGCTGCTCTGTTTGCCTTTCCTGCGAATGGGCATGCCCTCCTGGCTGAATTGGTCTGAAACCAGCATCGTCCCCTCTTTGCAAAGAAACCGGCATTTAAGTCTGGTTTAACACAACACCAGCATTACTTTTGTCCAACAACATTGACTTTGAGTAAGATCAGTTTGAGGACACTGAATTTAAAAGGTATGTGCAAACGTTTAAAAACGTCACTTTATATTTTTGTCATGAGTAATGTCAGTAACAGCCTCCTGTCATTCTCACTATCCCAGCGCAACATGGGAAAGAGAGTTGACTCCTTGTGGCACTGGTGAGTCACTGAGCCAAGTGTTTTAGTGGTAAGTAAGATGACTAAATAGTTTCAGAGTGATGAAGCTAGGCGGAGGCTGTCTGCAACATGCATGTTTGTTTTCATGGATTAGTGCTCCTCTGGCGAGTGTCTCCCACAATGAAATGTCAATAGTCATCCTCCTGGTGCTGCAGCAGCCCTCCTGCTCTCTGCTTCAGACCAGCTCTGACCGCGACACTAATGGAGCCGCACAGCTCGCCCAGCTGGAGTTCATGACCTCATATCACTGCGGCCCACCTGTCAGACTTTCTTACAGTCTCCACGCAGGCAGATGTTCTGACATCACCAACCCCTGCGCTGGCCCCTCATGTTGGAGCACTGTGCAATATTTTCATTCTAGCCCAGGGCTGCAATGTTAAGAAGTAAGGCAGGTCAAGTCCAGGTTCCTGTTTGGCATCTGCATCAGGGAGAGAAAATGAAATTATTCCACTGAGCATTGCATATATCCGGTGAGGCAGTGGGCGCACAGATGGGGGGACAGGAGGATGGTGGGTTAGTGGGTGGAAATGTTTTATACAGATCTGTATCACTTACAGCCTGGAATGTGCCTGTTGCAACAGCTAAATAATTTAATGTTGTCGCCCTGACAGAAGAAGTTCAAGTCAGTTAAGGGCAGAGTATGCAAAAAATTTTCATTAAGTTTCATTTTATTTGATTTCGTACAACATCCCAACTGGTCTCCCTTTCTGTGGCTCTGTGCCAGTGGTAGCGTATGCTCACTGCCTCCGATTGTAGCTAATAGCATGGCTAACAGCCGTAGCTTTGTGAACACACTATAGACTGTAAAAAACAGCTCAGCAAGCACCCGCAGCATCGCGTGGGAGAAGCTCAAGAGCCATTCACCTGACATCCTGCAGGTAAACGAAGTATGCTGCAAATATTAGATCATTCTTTCCCCATGTTATGGCTGCTATCACTTGCACACTGGGCGCACTGTGATTGACTGGTCGCCACCCATAACCGCGCCCACTCTCCGCCCATAAACGTCCTGAGTCAACCAAATCATAAACACAGCAGGCAGAGGAGGGGGTCTTCAAGGGGGTGAGGCAACACAGACACTGACACACAGGTATAAAGGCCCACGGTTGAGGACTGAGAGGGATAATTCCTGCAAAAGTTGACATTTTATGTTTTGAGAAAATCCTGAATACTCCATCTTCAAGAAAGATTAATGCTTTGTTATTTTGGGGCCCAAAATGCAGATTAAAAGTGGTGTATTTGTTTAGCCTTCCACCACTAACTAGGGCTGAAGCTACCACGGTTATCACTGTCATGCAAGGCTTTAATTTTCTACCTCTCAGATGTTAACAACTAAAGGTAATTGATGATACCTGTAGACTGTATATCAAATAGACTTAGTCTCTGTGATTATATCCATTCGTTTCCGATTCAGAGCTTTAAAGCCCATTGTCGTCAGAAATGCTCATCCCAACCAATATTTGTTTGAGTTTGGATGAAGTAAAGTCAGTCATGTCAAGCTTGCCCTTACATGTGCAAACTCGCGAGTTTATTAACTTTAATGACAGAGTTTTAAAAAAATTAACCCCCTATACAGTGCGTGTGATAAATGAATTAACAATTTGAAAAAGACATTATTTTAATCAGGCTGTCAACACGTTTATTCTTGCTGTAAAAATCATCTTTTTTCTACTTGGTGTGTTCATGGTTAATGGTCTTTCTGCTAAATCTGTAACAACTGCAGTTTTTTAGCATTTCTGCATTGGCTTCATATTTTTGGCTTCATATTTTTAGACAAGTTACTGCTTGATTTTATCCTGTTGCACTGCCCAGAGGTTTGGAAGTAATTTGATTTAAAAAATGCAGATCAGGTTGTGTGGAGGCCGTGTCTGGTAAATCTGATGTATAAACACTTGATCATGGCTCTGTCAAGCACAGTCTTGAGGACATAAACCAGCAGAGAGAGCCAAAGACTGGTGGTGCTAGCTCTGCTAACAGTAGTCCCACAATGTTTACCCACCATTTGTGATCAGTTTTATGAGACATAAGCCATGAGACATAATTGCACCAAATTTTAACCGTTTTTTGAAGATTTTACAGTTAGTCAGAATTTAAATTTCTGTTTAAAAGAGGAGTAGATTAGCCGTTTGGGAACACTCCAAGGAAAGTTAGAAGTGATCTACAGCAATAAAATCATCTCTGTCTGTAAGTTGCAGTTGCAAATTGTGGGTTTTATTTTAGCTCTCATTTCAGGACATTGAAATGCATCTGCTATTAGCACAACTCCTCAAAGAAGGTGGTTCAAAAGACTTCAGAAACGTATCATTTATAGTTTCTTAACTTATTTGACTTCAGAGTGTTTAAATGTGTTGATTGTGCCCATATAAACTTGAACAATTCATTCATTTTTATGAAGTATATGACCTCTATTTTCTGAAGACATGTGCAATGACGGATTTAGATCTGCAGTTACACCAATTTGTCAAACATGAACCAGTTTTGAACCATCCGTCTATGTTGCTGCCATTTTTATAATGTTGTGCAACTCCCTAAAACTGTGGCCTTGAAAATGGACTGACTGTTCCCCGATGATTGACATGTCTCTAATGGAAATGGAGCCCATTGGGCACTTCTCAAGACTTTTTTTTCTCAGCCTTTGGACTCAAAAGACTGTATTCCATGTCTTAGGCCAACTGTAAGCAACCAGCAGGTCAATAGGTTTTTTTGCACATTACAAAAACAAGAGTCATCCTGAACATCAGAAGTACATGACTGATTTTATGACCTCTGCAGAACTTGACAAGTTCATATGCTGTTTAAACTTGTGCCCAGCCAAGCTAACCTGACAGTCTTGGTGGATTTTAGTCACTAAATAGAAAGAAGAGACACTAGTCTTTCATCTTTTTCTCCAAAAAACTAATAAGAACTGCTGTCAACTGATTTTTTAAAAATTCACAGCCTTCAACAGATTTTTATCATCACCAGAATCTGCAACATCTTTCTCTTGTCTGCTTCGCCATGCT
Organism: Thalassoma bifasciatum; assembly: GCA_008086565.1. Taxonomy (NCBI): domain Eukaryota; kingdom Metazoa; phylum Chordata; class Actinopteri; order Labriformes; family Labridae; genus Thalassoma; species Thalassoma bifasciatum. The sequence continues at coordinate 99,598 of RPOG01000445.1, forward strand.
CATCTCCCTTTTCTCTGTCACGCTAACCACACAGAATCCTTTGCCGCAAACATCCCCGAGTATTCCCGCATGCTGAGTTGTCTTTTCTGCACCAGCTCTGCAGAACACAACCATCACACACTGCTTTCTTTCCAGAGCCAAGATTCCGCTGCGCTGGCTCCAGCTTTTCTGGCATTGAGAGGAATGTGTTTTTGACTTGTTCTCGCTTCAGAATTCATCAATGTGTGTGCGCGTACAAATGCATCGAAATTCGCCCCGGTTGATCCTGCAATTTGCCAGAGTGAGTGTGTGACAAGCTGCAGACCTCTTCAGTTAGCTGAGGTCACATGTTTACTAGGGTCAGCAATTTAATCACTCCTGAAAACAGAGAGGAAACATCAAAGTGTAATTAAACTGGTTGTAAAGCAACAGGGCACCCTCTCAGTTTTTATGGAAAGGGACGAAGAGGGTCAAGTGAAGCCAAATAAAAGAAACACTATAAATTAGTAACCTGGGGAAGGGTTAATGACCAAACACTAAATAGAGAAGGGAATGCTTTTAAACAGAGTGCTCTGAAAAGTTCGTCCCGAAACCTGACATTAGTCTGTTACAACTGCTCTCCACTTATCACACCTTATATGGGCCAAAAACAGTCAAATATTCCATTGGCTTTGGTGACTTCTGACTCTACATTCACTTCTGGTCCGCAGACATGCTTGAGGCTATTTTATTCTTCCTGCAGCTCAGTCTAAGACCTGATGTTGACTGTTGTTTCCTCAGAGGAAGGGAGGCTCCCAGATGTTCCTGAGGAGAGATGTATGCCAGCGGCTCACGCAGGAATTCAGATTCCCTGGGAAAGCAAAAAAAAAATCTGTCTGCTCAGCCTCAGCTCCTGATAAATTGACACGATCATGACCTCACTACTGTCAGAATACCTTCAGGTGTGCCTCGCAGACTAGACTCAAAGGGAACAAATGGGGTTCAGGATTTAACAAGAATTTTGGGGAGAAGTCAGGCAAAAAAGATGAGGTTGTAAAATTATTTCCTAAGAGTGTTTAGTAAAATCTAAATTGATTAAGAAGTTATCCAAAGAAAATAACCTGTGTGGAGTCAAGGTTAACGTGCAGGAAATGTATCATGCAAATGCAGATAAAAATAGAGAAGCAACAAAAAGCAAAAAAATTTAAAGGAGTTAAGATCTCACATCCTTTCTGATGAAATTTAATCTACAGTGTTAGTCTATTGTGGTTTTATTTCTCACTCACATTAATGCAGTGTGGGTCATATTGCAATCACATTTCACAAAGTATTTTTGCATTCTAATATCAAAAATACGCAACAGTTTGTTCAGTGCTATGCTGTGCTAACAAAGACGACTTTCTTCTTTTGCATGTTAAGAAATTTTGTCAACATTTAAGATTTTCTACTGCACGTAAAATATTGTGCTACATGGATTTTCAGAAGTCAACAAGTCTTTTTCTGATGATAACACTATTCATTTTGACCAAATTATGTGCCATTCAAAGACTCTTACATAAAAATAGATTAAGCTATTGGTCCAGTTATTAAACTGAAGAAAGTCATGACACAGAAGGCAATAAACTGAATGTTTTCCAGCCGGTTAAAGTTTCCAAATCCTGTCTTTGTTGTGGCCTACATGCAGATTTAGGTCGGCGGGTGAGAGTTACCTCTCTGAGGCTAAAAGTCCACACATGCTGTTTTAGCTGCACAACAGCAGGAGAAAGAGACATTTTCTTAAGGTCTTCTAACACTGTCCTTAGAGTTTAAACCTCCATGCGTCCTCTCATGCTACGGCAGGCAGGTTACGGCAGCTTTGTCACATTTTTGAAGTCACAAATTCGTCCTTTCAAACATTCATTACTTTGTCTGACTTGTTCTGGTTCACAGACACACGCCGGCACCATCACAGGTGTCATTCTGGCTTTCGCTTATTGTTAACATGGACACAATGTGTTAGTCATCAGCACATGCATATCCTGTTACATCACTTCCCACAGCCTTTTAACATATATTGGAGAGCTTTATTTTGACAGGGTGCTTTTAAAACCTTGCCAGGACCTTTTTTAGAGGGTCTTGTTTTGGTTTTTTGTGCAGTCTAGAAAAATGTTTCACATATCACAGGATGCTTCGATTTCCCACTAACAGGGGGAACAAAGAATTGTCCAAGCTGTACGCAATTTGCTTTAAACTGTTATTTTGTGAGAAAAAGACCAAGAGGATGCGGCGCAAACAGCGGGGACCATAGTTCGCATAAAAATTACACTGCATGGGGGTATCAACCACAGGCCTGCAAACTTGATGTCTGCTTTCCAGATAGTGCCTCACATGTTTGTACATTCCTAAGAAAAGCATAATTTTATTTTTTTTAGAGTTTGTTTATGTCTCTTTATGCAAAAATGTATCTGTATCAAGGGAGAAGACAAAAATGCTGCAAATTTTGAATCACAGTTAGACTAACATTAAAAATGTGAAGCGCCACAGAGTTCAGTGAAGCATATGCATGTAAACAGTCCCTCACACACGTGCAGCTTTCCCAGAATCCCTCTCATTCCCCCGAGTCCCTCAAATCATTACCCAATCTGGATGTCCATTTCTGACTCACTGCTTATTTGTACAAGGTATTGTAGGGACGGGGTTATGTAAACCAGTCCCACTCTGTCATCTCAGGGACTCTCTGCAGCTTTGAGAGTTGTGATGTTTGGGGAGTATGAATAATAACTATAGGAGCCAGTAATGCACATCTGCCTCAGATTAATGCCGACCTCTCCTGCAGCGCTGACCTGCATTCCTAGGCTCTCCATCAGCTCGGGGGGCTTTATTTCATTCATCGCTGTGTGAGCAGGTAGACGGCTCCATCCCTACATCGCTGTGGGACAGTCTCACCGCTGAACATCAAACCCGCCATAGTGACTCACGACTGTGCACAAAAATGTGTTCTCGGGATGGAAATGCTGTTTCTAGTGATTATTTTGCAATCTAAAAAAGTTATTTAATCCCACACATTTTCACTAGTTTTGAATGTGCAAACGCAAGAGGAATATCTACACTGTGAAGCTTGTTGTTTCAATGCAAAATTTTTATGTGAGATAAAAAAAAATAGATTTTGTCCGTCTAACACCAACGAGAGTTATCGTGACTAAACAAGAAGTATTTTGTCAACCTTTGCCTTAGATTAGTTGATTTGGACTTAATAGTTCACATGACTTCTCCAGGTTGTTGTCTGAAATGACTGATCATTTTTGTCTCAATTGAACTCTTCAGTTTTGTAAAGCATAGAGCTCAGACGGCCTGTACCAATGCACAGCTCTTAACTCATGGTGTAAATGTTTGGTTATAATTCACATCCTGGGTGTAACCTAAAAGCTGTAGCTTTACTAAACAGCTGGGAGGGGCTAAGGTGATTGTCAAGTCCATATACATCACTGATTTATTTGGACATGGAATTTCATGTTGGAATGTATTTTATTGTTGAGATGATGCCAACTTATAACTAAATTTTATCGCAGTTACTTCAGTAATATTTTTCATATTAACAAAGAATAATATGTTTGAATAATAAATGTGCAACACCACATTTTACAGTGTATAGAAATATCTAAATCTTGAAACTGCTTTTTAACACACATGTGGTAGAATAATTTGAATGCGCTTCTTACTGTGCACTGGAAAACAGAGATTTTAAAGAAATAGATTGCAAAATAAATACACCTAAAATTATTTTCCCAGGGATAAGCACATGAAGTTAATATTTTGTCCTTGAAATTTGTAAAGATAGTGATCATTTTAGCATCAACACAATATCCTCCTAAGACCCAGAGTCCACATATGGACTCATGATACTTTATTTTTTAAAACTTTGGCTATCAGATACATGTAGGGACACTATTTACATCATCTTTAATGATATCACAACTTAAAACCAATTTTAGGGGGGGAAACAGTGTATTTGACTAGATAAAACTTATGATTAAAAACCATTGGAAAACTAACAACACTAAAATCATAACGTCCTATACAAAGACCAAGTTTAGTTATTATACTTAAGTGTTACCTATCTCAAATAGCAAGTAGAAATAAAAATGCACAGGCTCAGGTCTCAGGAGAATATTTACAGCTGGATTTTCCTCCTATTTTGTTTGTAACTTTGTGCACTTAGACTCTGTTTTGCATCTGTCATTAATACCCTGACGAGAATGTGGTGCTGCCATCTAAATAGTGTTCCAGCTGAAGTTGCCACACAGAAAACTCCCTCTGGGCTCGCGCTGACTTTCAGTGTCATCACGGCGGAGATAAAGCTTCAGCATTGAGCAATATATCTCCCATTGAGGACCACACATTGGAGCACAAGCCTGTTGACGCCTGAGGCTTTGGCAGGACCCCAAAGTATCCTCCCCCGAGCCACGATGCCTTCATCTGGCTGCAACATTTTCAATAACAACAGTGCGCATGCAGCTTCCCTCAGGGGAGGCATGTTGTATTTAATGACGGTGTTTAAACGGCTCTGTCATTGCATGTGCCAAATCGATTCAAACTTCAGTGCAGGGGTGCTCCGGTCTGTTTGGGCAAACTTTCAGACTCTAAGAAAAAAAAGAAGTGACAGATCAGCTTGAAGTAAAGAGTGCCTCCAGATTTTCTCAGGAAAACAGATTACTTTTCGCTTTGTGGATGTTTTTTTGGCTTCGCGTGGAGTGGCTACTGCAGAAAACAATGAGTTATACTACAGGCCGAGCTGTAATTGGTCCCACTGAGCAGAATCAGGGCTTTAATTTCACAAGAGCCAACAGCTAGTGCTAAATTTAATTAAAAGAAGATCAATATTTAGTGTGACGTATGTGAACATCATTCATCTGATTTTTACAGATTACAAGGGAGTGAATATCCAGCAAAGTCTCTGTTTACATTTTTTTGTTTGCTGGATTCAAATTCAGATTGACATCTAATTTCAAATCAAGTCATACAAATTATTTCTACAATTTTATTTTAGAAACATCTACACTTGAAATGAAGAAGACGCTTACTTGTGCGTAACACGCCGTAATATGAATTTAAATGGATCTGTTAAAACCAATGTAACTCTAATAAGTGTTAGCTTTGAATATTTATTTGTGCACTGAGACTTTTGTGTCTTTCGGCCCAAAATGTCTAACGTGTGATTTACATAATTTCTTCCTCTTTTATTTAAAGCCCAATGTCGTGGCGTAAAATGCGTAATGCGCAATAACCTGGACAGAAAAGTGGACTGTATTTTGAAAACGTGGCTTACAACGAATTGCGTGGTGACTCAGAGGCTTTAAAGCTTCTACTCCAAATGGATCTAATTTGCAAGGACTCCTGAATAGTCCCGTAATAATTCAAGTGTTTTCGTAATATGCTTTAATGCTGGATAATTTGTTTCATCCATAAATAAATGTGATTCCTTCTGTAGCTGTGGAGAAATAATGTCAACCGTCTAAACTTAGTTTTTGTCAAAAGTAAAACTCGGTTAGGCCTGTGGTAGAGATGCTGCTAAAAACAGCCCGCTTTGACTTGAACCTTCTTTATTTTCCCCTCATTGTGCATCAATTTTCTGCGTGCACGTTGGTGCACCAGAGGCTTGAGACATATTGGTCTTGTAGACGGAAAGAAATTGTGTTAGAATCAGGATTATTGTTGAACAGCTCTATAGCAGTGAGTAGCTGTCAGCCGGTTTGAGGAGTGGCTCTGTCTTTAACAAAAGTGATAAAAATCCCGTAAATGTATAAGGAACTACACTGACACCATATGCTGGCAGGCACATGCTACATGATTTTGTAATAACTTAAATACTCTTCAATCGAAACACAAATCTTTAAATGATGGGAGATGTAATTGAACACTTTGAGCTATAGACTTTCCTGATATAAAGTTCCAATTAATTCATGATTGCTGTTTTAGAGCATGATATGAATATGAGTCCATCCTCCCTCGTCTACTTTCGTACTCATTGTATCATAATTTCTGCTGGTTTGAAGTTATGCAACGTATGAGTTATGTCCTGTCTGGTGCGTAAAAAGTTTTCAGAATTCTTTCGTCGGACTACAAATTTCCCTCGTCAGTTTTTATGGGAAAACACTTTCTTTTTCATGAAATATGATTTTATTACACAGATACTTAAGTTTTAAATTTTGTTGATTGGTACCCTGCTGGGTCCTCTCTCGCTTTCTCTCTCCCCTCTCCGCTCCTCGCGCACAGACTTACTAACTTTCAGATGCTGCTGCAGCCTATTACGCGCAGGACCATTATTCTTCCTATTATTACTTGCAAATGTTCCCCTGTGTCATGCATTTCCGTTCAACACAAAGTCGATGTGTCGCCTCGTTTGTGCCTCTCTGGTGCGCACTCACCATAGCAGGACAGAAGCGTCCCGTTGAGCCCGCTGTCCGGGTGCAGCTTGCCTCCCTCGGGCGGAGTTTTGCAGCTCGGTCTCTGCATGAAGAGCTGGTAGGACTTGTTGAATGCGCCCTCCTCTGCGCCATCCAAAGACTGGCACTCCGGCTGGAAAGGACTCCGGGGCTTTTCTCCGTACGGCTGCCCTTTCCCCGGGATGAACGTGGGGCTGTATTTGGTTTCAGTGTTTGGGAAAGTCCTGAACGGGTTCGCCTGGTGGTCCCTACCCTGCGCAGTAGAAGTGCTATAATATGAATCCATCGATGTCATATCGCAGTATGAGACGCACGCTGCGTTCATACCTAAAAAAGTGATATTAAAAAAATCCACACGCTTCTTTTTTCCCTCCCCTTCCCTCTCTTTAAGACAGCAGATATTCTCACGCGCTGACAAACTCACACTGACGCTCTCGTGCACACACACTCTCACACTCCGTGCAGCATCTGGGACTGCTTAAAAAATGAATCAGATGTTTTCCAGAGACTGCAGACTGAACAAATGCTAAAAGCCCCCTGAAGGTTTGTTGGGGTAAAGAGAAATGCCTCGCTCAAGCTGATGCCGCCTCAGTAGCCTGCAGTGTATCTGACACACATACACAAACCCACGCGCACACACACACGGACACACACACGCGCGCGCACACACATTCCCTCTCTATATCCACTCAGGCCCACACCAAGCTGCAGCCTGCGCTATTATGCAGCCAGTAGATATGGGAGGTCAAAAGCTTTTTCTGTAAACACGCGGGAGACACAACACATGACATTAATGTAATTAGAGATGAATGTGACCGCTTTGATTCCTGCAGCCCACGTCTGAACACATAACCCATCACTGCTCCTCAAATCAAACTTCTAAGACTTTTTTCCTTTTATTCCAGTCACTCTGGTTATTAATGGGAAGTTTGTGTTCTCTCAGCTCGTTTCTTTTTTCTTTGACTTTGATATAACGTGTAAACAAAAGGATGAAGCAAGAATTTGATGCAATAACAGGCCTCGAGTGAACAAATGTTAAGCTGAAGTAAATATAAATATTTTCTTTACACAGCATAATTTAAACAGCATCCAACCAGAACCTCATGTGTGAAGTGTGACACTGCGGATGTATTAACTTAAAATGATGAAGAATGTGTTGTAAATATCAAATTAGCTTCCGACCAAAAATAATGAGGCCTTTGTCGGTAGGTGTTATTATTACGCCTGAGCAAAAAAAAAAAAAGTGTCTGTTTATGATTCTCTATAAATTAAAGCGCTAATTGGGAAAACTTAGCATTTTAGCGATGAAATGGCAGTTTTTATTTCTTAAACACTTTTTTTAATCTTTGTTTGTTTATTTAAATGCACCTAAGTTTTCTTTGTATTTTGTGTCATTCGAAAGACATGCAAAAAAACATGAATGGCGTAGTTTTCATCTGACATAACAAAGGAATTAGAATATCACGATCACGATTTTGTATTTGTCATATCTTATGATTATTAGAATTTGTATTCGTTTTCTAACTGTCTTCTGCTGTTACTGTCTCTGAACATTAATAAAATTAAGGGGAAAAACATCACGATCACACTTGTAATTATTTTTTTGGTCATTCAAATTATTCAACTAGTATTATTTATAATTGATTATCAATTACAATATTAATAGCAACAGTATTGCAATCATTTAAAATAATATTAAAAACGAAAGTTATAATTAAAATGATTTCTTTGTCGTATCTATGGTGTCTTTTGCAATACTAGTTGGCTGTAATTACAATGTAATTATCGTAATGCTAAAATAACAGATGCTTTTGTCATTATAATGAATCCTAAGTTATTGATAACAATAACGATAGCATCCATATTGCTGCTAATAATAATAATAATAATAATAATAATAATAATAATAATAATAATAATAATAATAATAATAAAAATAAAAATAATAATGATAATTACAGTAAATACTATAACTTTATGTCGTTGTCAAGGTGTTTTTTTGACAATAGCTGGCTATAATTGCTACTTAAATATCGCAATAACAGTTGTTAGTACGGTACTCATAATTTATTTTCCTTCAAAATTGCAGCGTCCATTATTTTTTTTATTTCGTTACTTTTTTATTATTTTTTTTTTAATGTGGTCCTTATCGTTTTTGAATTGCAGCAATCAGGTCTGAAAGCGAATCTATTCATTTTTCAATCCACCCCGCCTCTCTCATTTTCATCGTTCGTCATAAGAAACGTGATAATAATTCCTGGAGACGGAGCTCGTGCGTCTTCAGTCTTAACTCAACATGTCGGTCACATCTGCATTTGTCCCAGGAGGGAGGGCAGGCCACGTTCATTAAAAAATAACTAAACAAAACCACAAAGTCATGGGTGTCACATTCAGGCTCTATTTGACGCTACGTCTCCTTTAGAAGCTGTAAATTTCTGGTGTTCATTCAGGTCACGTTGTGACAGCTGAAAGTTAAAAACCTCCATCGTTAAACTCTGGTTTGAGCCCTGCGCACGTGCAGCCTCCTCTGCGCAGCCTCGTTCACCACTGGCACCTCTCTCGCTGCGCAGGTATTCGTTAACGAGCCTTTGTCTATATTGTTCATTGGTTAATTGGAAAATTTCTCCTGTAAAGAAATATTTTCGATGTCACGTCATGAGTTCAGGTCTTGCTGCACACCTTTTTCCCTTTATTTTTTATTTTTTATCGCGCCGGGTTTTCACACAATGAAGTGTGTTATTTGTTACGGATGTTTTCACACTCAGAGCTGCAGTTTGTTGCAGTACATTTAAGTCTGTAAAAATATTTTTGAACTACGAAAAAAAATACACTATGGCTTTTTTTCCTCTTAAATTGTGTTTTTGACAGAGAAAAGAAACATGTTTATTTGTTCCTGCAGCAGTCTCTTGTGCTGAAGGAATTAACACAGCTCAACATCTGTTTTTGTTGGCCAACACAGCAAATTGGTGTTCTCTGTTGAATTATAGATAATCTCTCTTAATGTTATTTGATTTATTCTGATACATCCAAGCAAAATGAAAACTGCTAAATCCCAATATTTATTTGCACATGAGTTAGCTGCAAAGTGTTAGATCATAAAGTTGAGAAAGCATTTACAAACAGAAACTCTTGACACAGGCACTAACACCTTTTTTATGCTGGAGTGTTGTTTCATTGTGAGAACATTTGGTTTCAAGTTTAAGAAATAAAAGGGAGAAAGAGTGAGAAGCTGGTTTTATAGTTGTGTCATCTCCAGACTTTTGTCAGTAAAATAATCCAGTGAAGCTGAAGTTTATCATCAGACTTTTATTTTGTAAGTGCAGGTCTCTCATAATATAAACCACTCCACTGCTAAAGGCCAAAGTCTGAGCCATCATAGATATCCATCACTCATGCGTGGCATTCCCTCTAAAAGCTTTCCACTGAATGAAGACTTGTCTGTTTGAACCATGTCCAGGTATTATTGGCTGCTGTGGCGGTACGGTCTCCACACTGATGCAACATTTCAGAGCCCCTGGGGGGTTTATGTTGGCACAGGGCTTCATGAGGACCAGCAGCAGAAGGGTCCCTGAAGCTCCTCTGGCCATCAGCGAGTTGAATAAAAGGCGTGGAAGAGCGTGTAATGGGCTGGAGAAAGTGCTCCAGGTTAGACTTTTACGTCTCAGTGATGCCATGTTCAGCTTGACTGTGGGAAAGGCCAGCAACAGGAGATGGGAAATACATAGCATGTGTGCATGTGCTTGATGGGAACCTTTTTTAAAGTACAGATATTTTTTTAGAGAAAAAATATCATGTATGAAAGGCATGTAGTGATCTTGTCTTGGATTTTTCTCACGTCATTTAGCTGGACCATTTCTGCAACGAGAGTTGGGCTTGAACCTGGTTCCTGTGATGCCCAGTGTGCACATGGATGGGAATATGAAGTAATTAAAGGAATGCTGGGAATTCATAAACCAGCAGAGGCTTCTCAGCTGAGCCTGTCAGATTATTGCTGCAGATCAGATATCACTCTGTCATTTGTCCCTGAATCTATTTTAGGTTTCTGTTTCTTCTGTGCATTTGTGCAGTAATGCCTGGTGTAGATGGGACTTTCCTTCCTCTCTGTAATTTGCAACAGTTTTTGATTGCTTTAATTGCTCTGGCTTCCACACTGGATGAATTAATTCTTACCTTGCATGTTTCCATCTGGTACTTAATCAGACCTATGCTAGAACAAAGCTGCATTGTTGTTGTTTCAAGAACCATTTAGACAAAAAAAAAAAACAACAACTGTGGTCCAGGAACGCCCCGTTTAAAGGGTATTATAACACTGTTACTTTACATTACTATTAAAGAGTTCTGAAAAATTAAGACTACCTAAGATGCCTCTGGGAAATGAGCACTTGAAGGTGGCGATTGGTAAAGGAATATTCTACACATTGGACTGCTTGACATCAGAAGTAGAGCCTAAGAAGACTCCATATTGTCACCCCTGCTGAGGTAATGCTTTTCAGACAGTAAAAATAAATATTGGATTCTCTGATTATGGCCCAAGAGCATGTGAAGCAATTCAAAGCCCTCGTACTTGACGAAAAGATTTTTGTAATTCAGTTACTGCAAATATGCAGTCAGCAGTCTGTATTAGATAAATCCGCAATAGCTTCTACTGTGAAGTCTTTTAAGTTCCCTTTGTTGAAATGAAGGAGAGACAGTGGCTCACTGTAGAGACCAAGGGCCACAATGACCAAAGAGAGACAGAAATAATTTTTAAAAGATTTGCACAAAATGAATCAGACTCAAGGTAGCCAAAAAAGTGCAGAAAGAAAAAAATAAGATAAAAACATTGTCAAAAAACACAAAGACGAAAGAAACAGTGGTTGTTTGGTTTTGAGAGGGGAGCAGGCGCCACTAGCACAGAGGCATTTTCCCTGGTCGCAGGATTGGACTCTGAGGACTTTAAGTTCAGGCCTGATTTCCTCTCTATCTCTCCTCCTACATTTCCGGTCCGTCTTATAGTGTCCCAGCTCAGTGATGACACACAAAAGATAACAAAGTGATACAGAAAACCAGAAAAAGACACAAAATGACTTCATCATAAAAGGCTGTAAACAACAAAAACAAAAACTGGGTGAAAAAGGTTTTTTGTATCTTTGATGCAGTGACAAATTTGCCTTCTACTACATGACCTTAAAGACGATTTTGTAAAGCATCCATTTCCTAGTCATCGTATTTTAATTGTTTATTTGGTTTTTTTGTTTGTTTGTTTCATTTTTGTTCAAAAATTAGAACATTTGACACTCTTTTTCTACAACCAGAGTAAAGATGAGAAGTAGAAAGATGATAGAGAGATGTGTGGATTTGTAGTAGGGCTGGGCAATTTATCACAAATTAGATTCAATCCCAATATGGCCTGCTGTAGTATTGTAATCATGTGTGTGTACAGTGCAATATTTCTTTAACATCAAATGTTTCAGAAAACCAGATACAATATTTTGCTGTAGATGTTTTATGTTCTACACCAGTGTTATTCAACCCTGCTCAACCAAAGAGGCAAAGTGTTGAAAACTACCTTTATCAGAGAAACAATCTAAGTAGTGAAAAGTTGAAAAAACAACAAAAAGTAGCTGAAAAATAAGTTTAACGTGGCAAAAATGGTCAAAAAGCAAGAAAAATTGGACTATAAATAGTCCAAAAAAAGTGAAAAGTGATTAAAATGAGCGAAAAGCTGTCATGAGTAGCAAAAATATATTTCATGGGTTGTTGTCATGCTGTAATCAGTGTCAATATTCATTTCCAAAAATGTGTTTAACAGTACATAAGATGAGGAACCTTAAAATAATCACACAATGAATCACAATTGCAATATAGGGACAAATTATTTGCAATTATTTTTGAAAATGATTCAGCCCAAATTTGAATATTGCATTGTGTTGTGCTCATATGTCAAGCTCTTGATATAAAATGATAATACTGAGCACCTCCACAGTAACACTGCTGATTTTTGTTAAGGCAACAGGATAAGAAAAAAAAATGAAAATATATTTATACATAAAGCTTAACCACATATTTTGCCGTTATTGTCAGATAATTTAGCAGTGATTGGATGGAAACTTTTTTTTGTCCCTCCTGTTTGCAAACCTGCAGGTGATGGTCCCTGCTCTGCTTTATACAAGCATCTTAACTCTTACAAACAGCACACCACACCCTCTGCATCCGTACATGTTTGAAAGAGTAAAAGAGACACCAGATTTTTATGTGTAGCCTTAAATTGGTTTCACATGAGGCGGGCACACACTGCATCAGCAGATTCTCTGATCAAATTAAGCAGAGATGAGGGGAGAGAAAAAAAGAGGCAGCGGTTGTACTGAAGTTTAATTCAATAAACAGGACCAAACCGGCGCAGACAGAGAGGACGCTGTGGTGCTTCATCTCCCAGTTCTATATCAGGTTCAGTTAACTGTTAACCCATGAGAGAGTGCATCTCCATCCATCAGCACAGACACACACACCCTCTGCATGTGAAGAGAGGAACACAAAGGAAAAGTTTACCGTCCATGTCCATTCAGATATTCAAGTATTTCTACATCACTTATATGAATGAAATTTTGTGGAGTTTAAAGCCGTTCAACATTCATCATCCAACTGATATTTTGGATGTTTGTTTGTTTCAATTTCTAGTTCACAAATCCAGATCTATGTCCAGATTTGATGGTGGTGGATTAACTCCTATAGTTAGAGAAAAGACTGTAAGGATCTGGAAAGAAAGAGTCAGAAATGATGTAGCACAGAGCTAGACGTAGGATCTAACCCTGTGTTTATCATCTTAAAGAATAAACAGTGTTGCAACACTTTATTTTAATTTTAGTTTCTGAATTGTGATAATATTGTGTTTTTGTATTCTCTCTGACGGAGTGATTTAGAATTTTATCAATACAATACATGTTAGAACTTTTGGTTTCATTTTTTAATTTTTGCAAGTTTTGACTCAATTAAGTGTAAGATCATCTTCTTTTCCACTCCTTGTAAGCATAAAAGACAGGAAACTGAACAACATAATATTCTGTCTGTGTATTGTTCACAGACATATTTGATGCAACTTATTTTTTTATTTTCTTGCTTTGTGAGCATGTGTTCAGTCAAGATACCATGTAAGTGACATGATACATCTCAAAGTATTTATCCCACTGAACCTGGGAAGCAGACAAAACCACCTGTTTGGATTTGCATGGCTGCAAAATAACAGTTTACTTATTAAAAAGTTGCTGTTTCCAGAGTTTAGTGGCCACTAGTGGACAGGTTGAAGGATGCACCCAGCTTCTCCTGGCTTCACACATCCTCTCCTTTCAAGCATAGAGATCTTACTTCTTACTAAGTCTTACGATAGAGGAAAACAACAAAGGCCAAATTTAGCAAAAATGGTTGAGTTTTACTTTACACACTTTTCAAGCTCTACACTGCTGAGCTTGTCATTCCAATGTTCAAGGTAATTTTTCATTCTGATGAGCATTTGTCACAAATATATGGCCTTAGAATTGTTTAAGCATGTATTACAGTGTTCAAAAAGAGAAAGAAAAGTAGAAAGTGAAAAAAGCTTACTGTTCAAGTCATGCTCAAAGAGACTGAGGATTTTCTGAGTGATCTTGAAAAAGACTCATATAGATATTTACTTGATCATAATTCCCAACTTAAAATGAGACTATCAGTGCCAAAAAATGTTATTGATAAATCCTAAATCCTAGCTTCCCAGACGGGTCAGACTGGACTGTACACATGTCAAAGTCTCTATGACAATTCCACACCAGCTGACAAAGTTTAGCAGGGAGAAGAGAGATCTGTGTTTTTCTCTGCTGAAAACATTTTCTTGGATTTATTTAGTGGTAACAGTGGACCCAACAGGAGCTGGGCTTTCTGACAGAAACAGAACAGAAGACAGTTTAATGGGAGTGTGATTGAGCATAGGCTAAATGCTAAAACACAGGCTTAGTTCTTTGTGATAATGTTCACCTCGTCCTGTTGTATCTAGTAAAAAGTTGTCTTGAACAAAGAAAAGAATTGTTGAAAGGGGGATCCGATCTCCTTTCACTTTCACCAATCATTTCATCACGACAGTTTGCACAAGTTCTCCGGCCAAAAAGCATCACTGCCATCCACTTCATAGAGAGTCTCTTCATAGTCCTTTTAAAGAAGAGAAACAGATTTCTCCTGTTTGAATAACAGACAGAATCAGTGACTCAACTGAAGCAAGAAGTTTCCAGAGAAGATCAATAAGTGCAAATGTGAGGACTGCAATGACTCACTGGATTGTGCCCTGAGTGCCTATACTCCAGGATGTATTGCATGCAGGCAGCCATGTCCATTTTTTTCTGCTCACCATATGACTACACCAAACACTATGAAATAAACATAATCAAAACACCCAGCTGTACTCACATTTAGGGAAGCCAAACTATCTGTTTCACAGCTAATTTGAAAAACAAAGGCAGAAAAAAACATTCGTCCGCAAGATTTTTCCTTTAATGAAAGTAAAAACAGGTTTAAGCTAACAATAGATCAAACATCTTTACATGTGGAAGCTTGGATGCGTTTTTCCCCTCCATGGTGTTAACATATTCATGGAGGTGCCTCACTCTAATTGTTGGAAAGTCGAAGCAGCACTCAGGATGGTTGAAACGTGGGGCATGTGGGACACTTCAGAGGATGAGGTTTGAACATTTGTGGACACATGCTGCAGATATCAGAACCCATGCACAGACAAAAAAGACATCTATCTAAAAAAAAGGAAACATCCCTGCCTGTGTGTTAAACATCTTTATTGAGCAAAAGGAGATGACAGCTGAGTCCATCTCTGCCATGAATGTGTGGAAAATCAATCTCTGAATACAAATGAGAGCAACAATAAAGATAATGTGTCACTATTGATGCTGGATGAATAAACTGGAAACAGAATTGTTTTTGTGAGCCAACCATTTGGAAAAGATCAAACCACTATCCTTCTATTTTGAGCTTGAAAGTGTTATAAGTAACCTTTGGTTTGATCCAATTGTGTCACCCCCTATTGACAAAGTGAAAAAGGGAACATACACTACAGTTTAACCTGATGCTGCCTCCTTAGTTATTTCATGGAACAGATTTACAGTCCGATCTATTGCCTCACAATGATTCTCAAACTATAAACATTAGGTTTTACTTTCTGAAACACTTACTTTCTTGTTTTTTATATTTACTAAAGCCCAAATTTATTAAAAATTGAACAAACTGATTCATTTGTCTTTATTAAGAAAGGCCCAATTGAGGTCTGAAAGCACTTCAAACTCACCTTTCTTCAAATTATTATGAAATGTGTTGCTGCCTATCATAAGCCCCTCTTGGATATCTGTGTGCTGGCATCTCAATGATTTTAACTGAACATAACAAGAGATGATATTTGATTTGCATGATCATACAGTTTTTATTGGAGGAGAAATTTCTGAGTTCATTTAATTTGGCTTGCAGCTTGCAGAGTTGCATTGCAGGGAAACTACTGTTGCGTTTGACTTGTATTTTAGTAGATTTTGGAATAAAAAAATAATGACAGGATTACTCCTTCTGTGAGTGTTTTCCTTTCCCTGGTAAACCATTTAACCAGACTATTTAAAAGTCTGAAATGAATGAAATTGTATCACATGTACTCTAAAATGATCCATGTTGTCATCCAAAGTCCATGCAAGGTAAAAGCCAAAAATACTGCACCTTTATTGTTTTACCCAGGTCTCAGCTGTCTGCTCGTTTGATACAGTTTTAGTGAATATTTGTGCAGTAACTGAACACCGTGTGTGTGCTGACCCAGCCTGATCTTCCCACAGCAGTGTCTGGACCTGGTGAGGCGATGTGCACTGAGACACAGCACCAAAACAAAACAAACGGGTCTGAGGGAACATGTCTGTGGATCTAGAGTTCAGCGTAGCCACATAGGGCTCAAGGAGGACTCCTATCTCGATGGGGAAAGAGCCACATTCCCCTGAAATGAGCTTCTCGAGGATGAAAGCCTTGTGTGAGCTCCCCAGATGACCCACGACCTTGTCTGTATTTGTGCAGGGGGGAGTCCTGATCCGTGGTTCTCTGCCTCCCTGCTGAGATCCTGGGGAGTCATGTTGGGGTGGCCAGACGAGCCCACCATCATGCCCTTGGGTGTTTTGCTTTTAGGGTAAAGAGAAACCCTCAGATGAGCCAGCACTGTCACAGCAGTAACCTTTCACCCCGGGAGTTTCAGAGGTGGACAACAGGAGGCCGATCCTGGAGCGCTGTGCTATCCTATTTCAGAGACAAACTTATATTTAAACATAACTCAAGATCTGTCTGATGGTCTGAAGTCTTTACATTTGCTAAGATTAAAACTTTGTTTATACATTTCTGAGGTCATAGGTGTGTGATATTGACATATTACAAAGGCAGCAATCTCAATACTGATTGGTTTGACAAGAATATGACTCATGAAACCTTGTACTTGTAGTGTCTATACAACTTCCATACAAGGCTCTCTTTCCCATATTCTGTATATGAACTTGTGAAGCAACAGTGAATTCAGATTAACAGTAAACCATAACCCCCCCCCCAGATATGTCTGCACAATAAAGCAGGAGCGCGGTATGACCATTTCTGGTGAGGCTTCATTTTATAGTTGATATTTTACACTGACATTTCACGTGACCTCACCTCATTTTTTTCTAGCAAATGAAAGTTCCTGCGAAGTAGCAACATCAAGATATAGATTTATAAAAAGTTAATGATGAAAATTGTAAGCATTGTCTGATCTGGTCTCCTGAAAAGGAGAAGAAGATACGTTTTAAAAACTGATTCTTCAAAGAACCTTGGACTGATGTTTCATACATTCATGAGAATCTTAACCCTGACAGGCTTTTACAGTAGATTGTTCAACCAATTTGTTACTCAAGTTGAAACTTTTAGTCTGGAATAGATTATATAATGTCATACTATTACTACCATACTATGGCTGCACATTACATTGTATCAGTATCGCCATCACAAAACACGCATGCTATATGTATATATTACAAGGAATACAATATGTTATGATATATTTGAGGCTTTAAATTAAGTTTATGTAGCCTTGCCTGATCATAGTACTAATAAATCTCAATAGTATCCATTTATTTTACCACATTACATACATACTGGCACAGTTAGAGCACTGTCTCAGTGCTCTGATATCAGGGTTGGGCAAAGCAAGTGGTCCATCCAAAGAGAGAGGGAGTGGTAAACGTGAGTGGAGCATGGCAGAGATTTGGGCAATCTGACAGTTTGCTCATAGTTAACATCACAAAAGGTGCTATAGTTAACACTTTCAGGGTCAAAGGCAGCAGCTTTTATCACAATATTAGCTTTTCCCAATATTGTAGTTGTCAAGTATACATACATATTTATACACACACAAATGCTTTTGTTCTCCATGAGGACTGTTTTTCCTATACACGCTAAAACCTGCTGATCCATGATTGGTCAATACTACTTGGAGTACTGCTCTGTAGAATAAGAAGAGTAGATCACCAGAAACCTGCTTACTTCTTGAATCTCTGTTGTGTTGGCATCATCGCACCCAACTACCCCTGATTACTCACTGCAAGAATGGGTGAGGTTAATTGGTCAAATGTAAACCTGTATGTAGAAATCTGGTGCTTACATGTTTTAGAAGTGGTGTTAGTTGATGTTTAGGACAGACATAAGCAGCGTGTGTACCAGGTCCACTCTGGTTAACCTCTGCCCTGCCCCTTAGGCTTTGCAGGATGTCAGAGTCAGCCCCAAACATGCTGAACCACAAACAAACACAGATGCCCCAAATTCCACTTTCACTTGAAACAGTTGGCTGACCCCCTTTTCCCCTCTATTCAGGTTACCTCTGCCCATTCGTACCCTCAGGCCAAAGGTAATCCAATAGAGGGCTCGCTGTAAAGGAGGGTGAACAGGAAGACGCTGTGGGTGATCAGCCCAGCCTCCACCACCTTCTCCATCAGCCAGAAAAAGTCCAAGGGGGGACATGAGACCTGAGTGCATGTCGACTGGATTGTTATGGTTTCTGTGACTCGTGCCAGGTTAGACTAACTCTCTGTCAGCTCAGTTACTAAACTCTTTCCCTTCATGGTGAGACACATTTTCTTCAGTAGTTCCACCATAACATCCCTGTGCACTTGTACTGTCAATATAACAAGAGCTTTGAAGACCTCTGTGTCTATGCTGCTTACATCACCTGAAAGTTTGGACCCTGAAAACTTTGGCATTTTCAAACATCACAGAAAAAAAATGAGTTCCTTGCGTCTTTTCTCCAACTTTTATTTTTCTCTCCTCCTTTCTTCTCTGAAGTCACAAACTCTCTCCCACTTTCATAATCTTTTCCTTTTCATCTGTCACGACATCGCTCATTTTATTCATCTCACTTCCAGAGTCAGACATTGGCATTTCTGAATTCTCATGTCTCTAGAAGCAATATCCGCTTTTGGTTTTGTGGTCGCACCATTAAATATCCTGACCAAAAGACATTCCCTTTGTGCAGCCGGGCACGGCCCTCAGCCTCCAGCTTCGGTCCCAGCACAGGTTACATTGACTCAAGAAACAAATCTGTCACAAAGAAATGAAAGGTTCAAATTCAAAAGCTTTTCGATCTTTTTCAGTCCATCTGTTTCCATCATCTGCTTCTCCTCTGTTTATAATCTGTAGCTTAATAAGCTGTTAGTGCAGCAAAATAACATGATGGCGATAACTCTACTAGAAGATGCCTTTTCACCTGCTATTTGTTAACACTCCTCTAATAGTGCTGCATGCAGATGTCTCACATGGTTCATGTCCATCTTAGACTCTGAGGTAGTCACCAAGCCAACAGACAAGATCGCCTCCAAGAAACAAACAAAGCTGCACTCATCCTCCTAATTGTCAGGAATGTCTTCATTGAGACAAGAAAGACATCCATTCACATGGTGCTTAATCAGAGTCATGCTCCCTGCTCTAAATTTTGGAGGACACTTGTTAAACAACTGCCTTATCCTCTGACAAGAGACTTAGTGTCCTTTTTGCTCTGGAGAACCACCACAGGACAATATTAGTTCACAGTCCTGACAGTGTCCCAGTCTGAGGCCACATCCGTTCACTGCTGCCTCTAACTGCACGTCAACTTCTGCTGTGATGTATTAATTATTTTAGTGGTTAATAGTTAAACAACTCAAAGAACAATGAAGTAAAATTAACAGGTCTCAGAAAAAGTTTTGAGAAGAAATGAGTTGTACTCTCAGCTCTGTTTGCAATTTGTTTACTTAAGTGCTTCACTATGATCCTCATCTTAATGCTGATTTTCTGTTTCTGTGATACTGGTCCCTCAGGCCCAGCTTTGTTTTTCTTTTGAGAGCCATAGAAATAACATAAAAAAAAAATAGCTGTGCACTGTAAACTTGAAAAAATCCGCTGGAAGAGGCCAGACCCTGACAACACTGAGTCAGCTCAAACATGCCTTGTTTTATCACTGGGTGTGACTCATTTGACAATGCACCTGTTAGGATTAATTGGGTATTGAAGAGTTATGATATAAACTCATATACTATGTATGACTCGAAAAAGTAAAATGACAACGATTAACTATGTTTTAGTCCTGCACTTTACAGGAAGAACAAGACAATGGACAATTATAAGACATGAAAGAGTGGAAGTTAGTTCTCGTCTTTTTCGCTCTGTCAGCGCATGTTGTTGACATTACTCACGATACATTCAGGTTCTCTGGGAAACTTCAGAATCTGACAATTTTGCCTTTTTTCAGTTTTTGAATTGGAATAACAGTTTGTAAATGCCAGTCATTTAGAGGCAAGTGTTTTTTTTTTTTTGCTCCCGCCAGGGGGGTTTGGTATCCCAAGGGTTAAACATGATCAAATATTTGTATATATTAAAAAAAGTCCCCTGAGAAGGCATCATGTGGCCTCTGAATTTACAGGGTCAGAGTTGAGCTGTGAAAAATATGAGACTTAAAACTGGGCCCTGAGTCAGAAAAGGTTGGGAACCACTACTCTACAGCCTAGAGTGCAAAGTTAATTGTTAAAATATTTGTTGCTCTGATAAACAAAAAGCTGTTTAGATCATAAAAATTCAAGGGAGTAAACTGTGTTGCAATCCACGAAAAGCAAAAAGATGAAGCAGAATAAATCGTGGGATTGGTTTATTGCTTTATTTTTGACATTCTTTATTGCCTATGTCCAGGACCGTGCTCATTCCTTTTATGCGGACAAATAGTTTTTTATGTACATGTAATTTGCAGCCTCACAAATTTTGTTGTAGCATTGAAGGTTGAGTTGAATATGTTTGATTCCTGAGCTCAAATGACCTTAAACGTCAGTAGGATTTGTATACAACTAAAAGTTCTGATACCTAATAACAAAATTCTTTATTGGAATAAGCTGTGTAGGTTAAATGTTTGATCAAATCTATGTTTAGTCCCTTTGCTTTGTGGGTAAAATTATTCTGCATGTGACGGTGATTAAACTTAGATTTGTGGGTTCACATGAGCTCTGAGTCAGCTGCAGTAGTCATCTTCACATCCAGCAATCTGTAACAATTATAGTAACAGAGCTTTACATAGTAACACATAAGCAGAGAATGGAGCCTCTGGCTGCCCTGCAGGCCTTCTCTCACTATTGTGCTGGAGGGTATTACTATAAATCTATGGGCCTCTTTGGCACAAGTGGAGCGAGTGTAGTCCATCTTCAACAATGTGACAGTTGGCAAGTGGGCTGACCCAGCATTAAAGACACATGTTGGATAATTCACTCGTCTACAGACACGTTCGCCAAAATTGCTCCCACAAGTCAGCTCATCAAATGGTGGCGAGAATTTTCTGACATTTCCACAATCCTGGATTTAAGATTAATATTCTCTTTCATATTTTATAACAAGCCCTGACTTTTTAATCCCACTGAGAGCCTGTGTCCCTTTCAGTTAAGTAATGAGTCCTACTTTACAGACTGCAGCTCCTCTGGGGTCTGTGAGTTACTCTGAGAATTAGCAGACTTGAAGTAATTTATGTATCTGTTTCAGTGCATCAGAGGGAAGCTGCAGAGCAGAATGATTTGATTTTCTTTATTTTAATGCCAGTTATTTCTGCCAAATTTGCATGAGCTGTTGAAGACTGAAAGCAAACAGCCGTGTGAATGTGGGCCTAATGGCTCCTCACATAGGGGTAATATTTCAAACTTTGTGTCAGAGTTTGGAGCCATCTCACAATGCTGTGTCTCTGATGTCTTTCAGTTTGAAGCTCTCATCTTGTAGTTGTTGAAAGCAGTCAGATCTATGTGCTCAGTTTGATGGCTTTTGACTGAATATTGGCCTAATCAGACCTGGCGAATGGATGCTAAAGATTGATGTATTCCAGCACAGGGACTTTTGGAAACTCTGCTGGCAGACTGTAATAATTGGGATGTTTTCGTTAGTCTAAAGATAGTTCCTCACATGGTAAACACAAGACATGGCAAGTCCGAGCACTAAACCTGTAAACAGCGTGGCCCCTGGAATTGGTGGCTTGGTCAATTAGAGCGGAGGGGTCCTCACAGGGGTGCTGACCAGAGGCAGAGCAGGGCGCGTGATCCAGCCTGAAAGGTAGCAGCGATGATGTAGGGTCACAGACAAAGGCTCCACTCAGTGTTGCTCTTTTGCTTTACGCCTCACACTCACGCGCACTGGCCTTCGATTGCTTATTGAATTACATCTAATCATTCAATTAAAGTCACATGGAGGAGAAGCATACGTTGTCCCGGCTAGCCACCGGGCTGCTGGATAACGGGCGCTGTGTTGGTACTCGTGGGAAGTTTCAAAACAAGATGTCTGAAATGTTAGCCTTGCGACAAGCGGCTCGATCTCTGAATGTTATCAGCTTGGTTTTTTAATGATGGCTCTGGGAAAGCACCACCATGGAGGCAGATCAAACAGATATGTTCTCAGCTACTTCCTCTAAATAAAACCAGATCAGTGCCGTGTTCTCTCTAAAATGAGCCGTTCACATGGATATTAAAAAAGAACTAGTTCATAATTCATTAATTCAAGTTTTGATTGAAGTTAATAGGCCAAAACTTGAACTAGTCCATATTAATTCTTTTTCTCTAAAGCCTCTTGTGCTTCAGTCCCCGACAACTCAATCACTGACGTTCCCTAAACTTAATTAATTATTATAATCAACCATAAAATCATAAACAGATATTGAGTTTAAAAGCTAAAAACTGTTGTTTGAAAACCCTTAGCAGAAATATCATTTGATGATTTCAAATTTTACTCACAGGAAAAAATGCGTATTATAAGACAAACTCACCCATATTGTGGAAATGGGCTTCTATAGCTTTCAGTAGATTTACTTGCAGAATCAGTCGGGACTTGATGGGAGTCTAAACATTTGTCCGTTCAAATTTTTTGCAATCATTCAAAGTTTTATTTTGAAATTGTTGAATTATAATAAACTCTAAACTGCAAAAAACTCATGGTAGAAACTGCCAGTTTATTTGGCTAGGTCCCCGTGTATCCCCAAGGCCTCATGCTGGGTCATTTTTAAGGTCTGTTCTCTCTCCATGTGGAGTTGAAGTGCGTCTGAGGCCGGCTGGGTGTTGAGAGGCACCACTGAGCGAGGAGGAAATGGGGTCTGGCATGTTGACTCAGGAGTAAATCTCCCTGGACCTCTCAGAAGGCTGCCATTAGAGTTTAATCACCCTGTAATCCTGGACACTCTGCGGGCTGATGAGGGGCGTGCAGCGTGCAAACTGTGAGCATCATCCAGAAGCTGCAATCAACTCTGTGGACGGATGAGTGGAATCCAACGATGAGGACACAAAACAAGCCTGGAGAAAGTAATCATACTCTCCTCTTTACACGTTCCATGCGTCCTTTTTATTAAAAACTTTCTCTTGCCTGTGTTTGAACAATTACTTTGTGAAGCTCTCATTATACTTGTAAATGATACTCGAGTGTGTTATTCTTCTCCGTAGTTCTTCTTTATTACCTCCAATTTTCTCAAGGTCTTCACAAAGTGTTCCCAATGCCTCAACAAGCCTGTCTCTTACTTTTCATTATTCACTGCTTATTTTTAGACAAAGAACCTTTTCTATTGTCTGTGAGAGCAAAAAGGCAGAGCAGCAGTGAATTGTTTCAAGGACATTTGCATAATGCTGAGTGACTGAGTTCCTATTTTAAGCTGAATTCTTTCCAGACATCAGTGTTAGAGCTACCAGAGACAAGAGAGGAGAGCAAGTGTAGAGAGAGAGGGACTATCAAAGGAGAGGAACTGAGCTTTCATGTTCAGACACTTTGATTGTGTTACAGATTGGTTCCAGGTGAGGCAACTCTAAAACAGAAGGGAATCCAAGGGAGGAGAGAAAGTTGTAGCTACGGATGGCATTGGAAGGATTGAGGCATTATGGTAGATTTAGAACAGCAGGTGGAGGGAATAGATGAGGCTCAAACATTCAATTTCGGTGGTGGGTGGCAACTGCAGGGGAGGGGGCTTTGAGAGCTTGGGAAAGTTTCTTTATTCAATCACAGAAAAAGTTGGTAACACTTTACTTTACAGGTCCCCAAATTTCATCATAGTTAGGGAATAATTAGACAAACCTTTATTTTTATTTCTTTGAAACTACTCCCCATTTTTTTTTTGACAATTCGGTAAAAATTAGCTCATAACTTCTTCAAAATAATGTACAAATTTAATCATAAGCAAGTCACAATCCATAAGTCACTGTTTTTTCCACTTCCTTCGAAATATCCTCCAAATTTTAGGGTAAGTAGGTGACAATTAGTGAATTATTCACCACAAAATGAACAGAGAATTATCCCAACATTGCCATGTAAATATATTTTGTTTCCAGAGAAGCAGTTGATAAATGGGTGCCAATTTCTTGAATACATTTTGAGTAATATGAAGTTAGGTCCATAAGTTCTTGTAACAATAATTACCTTGGAAATCTTAACTAAATTAATGTTTTTTATTTTTAAACAAGCAGTTGATAAATAGCTGTTTTTATATCATTTTGTCAAGTTCTTCGGTCCCAAGTTTGTTGACATGTATAATGGAGATCACATGCAGATTATGGATAATTGATATACCTTTATATTTAAGCCTAAATGTTTCACATGGACTTGATAGCAAAGAAGGCTTCAGGTGTGATATTCAACAAGAATAAAGCTCAGAATTAGCCGTTTTAGAGACATTACGTGCTAATTTTCTCCCATTTGTCCCTATCCATCCCTCCTGAAAAGTCTGGCCTGTATTTCTCAATAACTCTTTGTCTAGTTCAAAATTTTCAGAGGACAGTAACTTTATTGAGGACTTTCTTTCCCTGTTAAATCCCAAACTATTGAAAACATTATTTGAGACCCATAAAAGCACCTGAACTTCGAGATTTGAATGCAAGATCATCAACTTTTTGATGTTCTATGAATCAGAACCAGCTAAGGAAATCTGTTATGGTCGAATCAGTTATCAAAATGGCTGCTGAACTCTACATCAATACAACTATAGAAACAGTCACTTGTGGGAAAGAAAACTCTGCGTTTGAAGTTGCTGTAATTTTCCAGAGCATAAAACATTCTGCATTTTCTTTTGCCCTCAAAGGGAAACTAGATGCGTTTTTTATACCTGTTGTAGACAATTGTTTGTTTTTATAAGCACAAACCTTCAATTTTAAAACGCTGAAAGTGAGTTTTCTGTTCCTAAGTTCTTCACGATCTTCACCCTATCCGAGGTCCACCATCTTTCCAGCCTCCTCCCACCCCTGTGCTGGCTTCATGCAATGATTGGAAGCAGGCATTGTGTGGGAAGTCCAATTAGAAACGGGAAATTGCTCTGAGCTCTGCGCTGTGTAGCCAAACTTTGCCGCATGGTCACTTACCTGCACATCTGCACTGGTTTTGTAAAAGCAGTAGCCACCTTTTTCCAGCACCTTAATTGGAGTTTCCATTGCTGATTGCCTGAAAAGAGAGGTGTATTGCCACGGTCTGCTTCCTGGTAATGGTCTCTGGCTTTCCACTGATGTCTGATGAGAAGGAGGTGGGAGTCAGGTTTAGATTTATGCCAGGAAGTCTTTTTTTTTTTTTTTTTTGCTCATCTAAATAAAGGAGGTCAAAATCTGAAGAGGTAGCTAATATGTGTGGTGCAAAATATCACCTACTGTCACCCAAAGAAAGTGTTTTCGTAGTTTCATCAGCATTAAGGTGTTATTTCTTTATATAAAGAAAAAGAACCACCTCAATGCAAACAATTACTTATCTCAAAAAGGAAAAGTATTCAGAGAAAACAAGATCAATCACAGAGATCATGTATGATTTTTAGTTATGAAAACCATTTTTCTACTTTTCTGGACAGCTTTTATAATGATCATGTCCGTCTTGCTCCCTGTTCATAGCAGAGAAACTTCACTTCTGACCTGCCGTACCACATCCACTCACTCACTTTCATACTGAAGCCCGGAGAATGTTTTCATGTGTCATTTTGGTTAATTTTCCCGTTTATTCATCCATGAAAGCATAAGAAGTTGGTGGTTTTGGAGTTATAAAGCATGGAACATGAGTGTACTTTCTAATCCATATTGTGTGGTCTTGACATGCAGCTCCATTTATTACTGAGCAATAATGTAAGTCAGTGTGAGAGAAGAATGGTTCACCAAACACCTCGCCCATCCCTTAAGGGCAGCACTTTCTCTCCAGCATGTTTGATGCAGGTCGTGGGACAAAGCCTCTTGTGCAATGTGAGTTCGGTTCATCAGAAGCCAGAAACACGGCTCAACATATGGGGATCATTTTGGGAGAGGAAAGATGACTTATAGCCAAAAAACGTATTTGTTGGAGAAAAAAAAACTCGAAGGTATATTGGCTCCAAACAGATTTACCGCACTTGCATCACATATTGTTTTTCCCCTGTTTAAAGAATTTGAGCAATGATAAATGCAGGGGTTATCAGTGTGTGCTTGTGTACAATAAAACTGTTATGACTGATGACTGCACTCAAATAATATCTCCAAGTTTGAAGACATTTGCCTTTAAACCCATAGTTTTATAACTAGAGGAGGAAAACAATCTATAGCCAAGCTTAGCATAAACCCTGTAAACGGTCAGGAGATCTAAATCTTTCAAAGAAAACGTTCACAAATCAGTTCTGAAAAGAGAAACTTTCCTCATACTTTCCTGTGCAAATGTTGGATGAGAATAACAGCGTTTAAGAGCCACTGATATTTTTTGATGAAGCTTTGCTCATCACTGATTGAACCTTCTCAGTCTGTCTATTTGGCTAACCAGACTAATAAACTACACTTCGAGCTTTATGTGCACTTTATGAATATGAAAATGGTATTAATCTTGAATTGCATGAAAATGGAAACTCCCATCTAAGCTAAAAGTAAAGTAGGTTTACACCAGTCTCCCTTTTTCATGGTGAAAAATTCAGCTTCAACTCACCAACCCTGGCTAGCTTGACAGTACAGTCATCTAAAGGAACGGTAATGGCATTTTTCAGGGATCTTAGTTTTTAGCCGATCATGTCAGCAGCTTTTTTTGATAAATACATGCCAACTTTTCTTCTTAGCATGAGCTAAGCTAAGCTAATTGACTGTTAGCCTATACATATTCAACTCTTGATAAGAAGAGAAATCAATAAGAGGAATGGAAATGGCAATTTTTGTCAAATTTCCGTCCTACTCTTCAGGTACTTATACATTTGCTGCATTGATATGGAATACAAACCTGCTCTTTTAGTCCAGAAGTTAAAAAGATTTAAACTGCTCCAATACATTAGCAGGTTAATGTAGCCCAGCAAAAAGGCTCTGAACAGTCAACAGGTAGCATACGCATGAAATTTATCTTTAAGACAGTCATCAAAACTGTCAACCAACCAGTTTTTTTGATTGAAAATAGTTATATTTTACGTTTGAGTGCATATTTCTTAATTATAAAAGCTGCTGATGTATACATATTTTTCTTTCCTATTTTAACTCTCAACAAAGCTAAATAACAGCCCTGGGAGCCTCAGGTTTAAGATGTGTGATTTGTATTGATCGTCTCATAAAAGATATCTTCCCAAAATATAGAACTAATCCTCATGTATATATCTATTTGTGGTGAAGATTTTGGAATTTTTTTTGCACTCATTTTTTATTACCATTTGACATTTAGTTTGGCACATTTTTACTCTTTATATTTACTTTCAAAACCATTTTTAATAGTTACAAAGTAATTTTGTATCACTGCTAATGGTTAACCCTGCTGTTCACCAGTTCTCAAATCTATTGAATCCATCATGTTGCACTTCCATACACATGGTGGAGTAGATGGTGAAAGGGAACACTACTTGAAAGAATGAAATACAAAGAAGCTTGCAGGGAGTGAGAGGCGAGATAAGATATGGAAGGTAGATACAAATAGGTGTGAGAGATTGTGTGAGGTAAGAAAACAGAAGGAGAACAGTGGACGTGGAGGAAGCTCAGTGCTGGAGTTTTTCTTGGGCCCCAGAGGTCCTCTACCTAATAAATCCTCAGCACATATTTAATCCAGTCAGTGGACATGCTCAGGGAGAGTAAGAGGATGCACGCTTATTACTCACCTACCCACCTCTGTGTGTGTGCGAGCAACCCCCACTCCTCAAACTACACCCCCCACTCCTCACCCACACACCCTGTCTTCCATGCAGACTGCAGGCGCTCTGACTATCTGAGCATCGGAGCAGGAATGTGACTCCTGACAGGCACATCTCTCAGGACCACAGACTGAATATGTTCCCAATTAGCTGCATCTGATAAAGTGTGAGTGCAAGTGAAACCCAAGGCAAGCATGATCAATAGCACTTGACTCATTGTGTCATATGGGTTTGACATTGACAGGCTGCACTGTGATTAATCACTGTGGTGCTACAGATAATTGTCTTACCACATCTTCCTCTGTAGGTGTCGTTGAACTCTCGCTGTGATGTCTGTCTCTAAAAAAGGCTCGTCACTTTCAATCGAGCTCTAATTAATCTTTTCTCAAACTGGCACCCAGATTTCTCTTTGACTGTCCATCACATATTTACTACACACATGCACTGGATCTTTTTTTTCCCCCTGTGCATCCTCTTCAGATCCTCTACCTGGATCAGAACTGCCACCTGCTGTCCACACTGCAAAGTGCACCCGACTTAAACCGATGTGTGGTTGTTGTTTCAGTTTGATAGAAACAAGCTGCTAGCTGCTGCGGTTACATCCCCTGAAAGTCTCCTTGGTTTTTCCATGCACACACAGCTGGATGTTTTTAAGGTTTTTACCCGTACGGGACGGCTGTGACATGGGCACTGGAGATGAAAGAGGCCTGTCTCAGCACACAAACACAGCACTACACTCGCGGCCTTGTGTACAGCTGCTGGGGATGACACAAGAGGCACAGGGCGTTATTGAGTCCTGCTGAGGCTGCTGTGAGAGGCAGGCAGGGTGGTGCTCTGGCAAAGCTCAGCCTGCAGGGCAACCAACACAGAGAGCCGGGCCGATGGAGCCCAGGCCACTTGGATGATGCTGAGGGACTCTGCAGGCCAACAAGCTGTGTGTGTGTGAATGTGTTGGGATAAAATCTGGCCTACCCTTCGCTTAAGACTTCTTACTCTCATTGAACTCTCTTTAAGAAGAGAGCTTCAAGTAAACATGGCACCACCCATCTTTTAAACCAGGGGGCTCTGCTCGGTCAGAGCCCCCATCATTGATCCATCAGCTTGAAACTTAATTTATATCCCTGTTGGTATGAGAGCTGCTCCAAGACATTTTACTAATTTTAATTTTATTAGACAAATATAGAGAATTATGCCTCATTTATGTTTGAGTAAAGCTGTGCTGCAAGCTTTGTGAAGCTGCACAAATCACTTTCTATTGTTATTGTACATTATTTTATAACTTAGACAACTAGTCAATTTCATTTCTTCAGATGAGTCAGGCAGTGATAAAAACATCCAAATCAAATTTCATCCAGCTTTCTACCAGAGTTTGTCTCAACCAAATTTTATGTCATGCCATCCGTATTTTGCACTCAAAATCAAAATATTGGCACAGAACAAAATAAATGGGATCAGCAGGGTCATCAGAGCTCATCCTGTGGGGATAATGATGACTGGGGGAATTTCATTTAAATCTATCAAGTAAATTTCGAGATCGCCTCAGAATAAAGGACAACTTTGACTACTCATGACATTTCTTTCACTGGCTACAGATGTACCGTACATAATTTTTTTTTTTCAAATTAATGCAGAAGTTTCCAAGATCTATAACTGAAATAAGAAAATGTCAGCGTGTCAACACCTGTTGACTTGTTAGTTTAAGTTTCATGTTAAAGGGACTGTGAGGACTTTCTGAGTGATCTTGAAAAAGTCTCACATCTAGATATATGCCTTATCATAAGCATCAACTTAAGATAAGATTAGCAGCCCAAAAAAAAGTTATTTTAAATGCTATTGCTCAGCTTCTTGACTGGATCAGATGGATTTACAGCAAGTGGAAGCCTCTATGAACACTGCACTGGCTTACAAAATTTATCAGTGTTTTTCTTTGCTGAAATTATTTCTGTGATTTATTTAGCAGTAGTAGTGGACACTGGAGTTGGACTGTCTGAAAGAAATTGGATAGAAGAGCAGGAGAAAGCTCAGTGGGTGAGTGATAGAGCACAGGCTAAAGGCTAAAACTTGGTCTGTTCAAACTTGAGAGTCTATTAATGAAATGAAGAGGGAGGTTATGTTTCCTTTGCTTGGTAGATGAGCACTGGCAGGACATAACAAGGATTCACTAATATTACATGAGGACACTGGGCTGTGACTGCGCGAAATGTAGCCAGCTACAAATATACAGTACAAAGTTTGCTTGTGTCACGTTTCAAACAATGCATTATGTAACTGTTGATAAAGAAACTGTCGCATTGTATCTGGTAAAAAGTTGAATTGAACAAAGCAAAGTAGTATCAAAACAAAAATCTGATCTGCTTTCACTTTCAAAACAATTATACGAGCCATAATCACAACAGCTTGTGTGAGTCCTCCGTCTGAGAGCAGTTGCTGCAGTTTGCTTCATACTGATTCTCCTCACAGTACATTTCACAGGACTCAAACAAATTTAGCAAAATTTTAAAGTATTCCTACTGTGAGTGTTTTTTTTCCTACAAGAAGTTAAAAAAGAAATGTTTTAATGGCAAACGGCCTGAATAACATACATGACACAAAGAACACCCTGAATTGCATTGCTTTCTGTTATTTCTGTTGTGAGCCACTTTGATCGATGGGTCCAGTTTGTGTCATTTTTATACAGACAACAAAAAGAAAAAGACCCAGAAGAAAAGAAAATTATATTTGCATTTCTGAACAGGATGTGTACATGCAATTTTCCCAAGTTATCAGGTCTCCAACACCAGAACCATCAATCATAGACACAGGATTTAGACTGCAGGGCTGCTGCCAACTCCATAAACTGTTCTTCCGCTGACAGATATTTATCAACTCATATCTTGTGTCTGGTGCTGGATATGGAGCTGCTTTCTTGCTGAGACCACCATGTGGCAGACTTTTTCATCACAGTGATTCCTCAGATGTTGCTTAATGCCACACTGAAAATCTTCAGTCTGCACAGCATCCCTCTGTGCGCCTAAACCATAGATTCCCATCTCTAATGTGGGAATAGTTGTTAGAATTCCCTCGAGTATGTCTCTCAGCGACAGCGTCATCTCAGCTTGGGTGGGTTTTAACTTGTTGTGTTCCTGAATTTCTCAATCTTTGACAGAAAAAACCTACTGTCAGGGTGTGACATCATCCGTGAGCTTCTGTGTTTCCACTTTTAACGTCCTCCTCGTGGAGATTATTTCATGCCCATGCTGTTAATCACTTTTTTAGCGCCTGTCAGGCTGTTTAACTCTGTGGTCAGGCGTCTTCTCTCTCAACCTCACTCACAAGAGCAGCTCATGGATCCAATTATTGCTGTTTAGCCTGTAAAGATAACTGAGGATGGCAGGAGGTGGTGGGATGGCACTGCAGAAGCACGCTTTGTGGCTGCCTCAGAGTGAGCTGACGGATGGCAGACATGAAGAGGGGAGAAGACTCTGAAGCCCACCAGCTTTGAAGAAGTCAGAGGGAACAAATGTATGTGAACATCGTGACTTCATTAATGCCAGTTTCTTCTGTGTCTTTAGAGTTTATCCTCTCTTTGCCCTGCTAACAAGAGGATTCCTGAGAGACGGACTGAAACCTTAACAGATTTGCAACAATCATGTACAAAAAACCCTTATACCTGCCTTACTAAGCAGATGGATTTCTATGCTTACAGTGACTCCCTGTGGCTGGAAAAAGAACAAAATTTACTGAGCCACAAAATTGATAATACTGGGAATAAAAAAAAGATCCTAATGATTTCTTATAATTAGGGATGCACTTGATATTGGCTAAAAATAGAATATTGGGATGTTTACAGACTTGCAATTTATGAAGTATAATTGTTTGGTACTGTTGCCCACGTCGTTGATGAAAAAGATGTTGTTTGCTCTGTGTTTTCATACAGAAAAAATTTTACATGGGGAAAAAGAAATTCGCCAGTCAAATGCACCAATCAGCATCAGTCTTGGAGCTTCATTTGTGACACTTTCAAGGTAGGCTATGTTATTCTTTAGTTTAAAAACATATTTTTGCCTTTCTTGTTTTTATTTGCACTATTTTATTACTCATACAATATGGCAGTGCTATACTGGCACTTTTTTCATTATGTTAAGTTGAAGTTGTTCTCTGACTTTGCACTGTGTGTACATTTGGAAAGCCATATTGCATTTATGCATGCATCCAGTGAGGCATCACTATAAAATTAGGCATAATGTGTCAATTCCACAATATCTTATGTTGTTACCAAACAGATTTGGTGTAAAAGCTTGCATATATCGGTATCGTGTGATATCCATATCTGGAATTAAGAGTTGGACAATACTGGGATATTGGATCAGTGGAAAAGTCAATATCAGGTATTCTTAGTTCTAATGTTAAAACAAACCTATAAATTTAACATTCTTAAGGCCATCTGCAAATGTTATACAAACTTAACCTCTGCAATTTCTTTTAATGTACAACTCATTTCACAGAAGAAAAAAAAAAAAAAACAGGAAACAGGAAATGTTCTGATTTACATTTACAAGAACTCTGCTGCTGGTTTTTGCACTTCAGGGTCTTTTTTAACTCACCACTCTCTCGCCTAATGAACTGCCAAGTGCTGCTCCTTTTATTTAGATGAATAACTTGAGCACATAAATTACTGGATGCATTATTCATGAGCTGCAAAATTGTACCCATTTGACCCATTTGTTTGATTATACTAAGAACTGCTCAAGCAACTTGTTTTGTAACGGTCTTAAAAATGTATCTCATTTATTTTCATGTTACAAAGGAAGACATGAAAACTATAATTTATCTAAATTGCAATTTATTTAATATGCTAACATGTATATATATATAAAAAAAAACATTTCAAGGTTTATTTCCAGAGAGTTGTAACAAAAGAGACATATCTCCAAAGTCAGTGAATTCGTATTGCATGAGGTCCCTCTAACACTAGAGGGCGCCACCAGTTCAACCTGGTAATACAGCACAATCACATAGATTGGGACTGTCATGAATATTTAATTGAACTAATGATACAAAATAAAGTGATTATTTATTTTACCTGAAATATCCAATTAGATAAGCCCCAATTTCATGCAGGGTTTGTCTAAAGAGAACTTAGTTTTTAATCTTATTACATTATTATACTTAAAAGTGTTTAAGCTTGTGCAGAACGTAAGCTGAACATGCAATTATTGATCTGTAATGAATAAAAAAAATCAAGCGATCAATCATATTCTGATACATTATATAAACAATTCACAAAATAAATTTTTACCAAAATTATTGTTGAATCTTTCAAACCAGGCTGAGACAGTGCATCAGTGTCTGACTACAAGAATCCTGACAAAGATTATTTTATCAGTTTATTGAAAATCTCCAAAATTCCAGTGTTAATTGAATTTTTTATTGCATGTTTAAAGTTGTTTTTTGCATGTATGAAGTCTCAGATGAAAAGTTTTCTGTTATTGCTGGTCTTTATTTGTCTTCATTCAGTGCAGTGGAGCAGTGCAGAGTCGCAGCCTCTTATATTTGAAATGATCCCACATCGAGTTTAGATGCAGGTGACATCCTGGCGGCTACAAAGAGCAGTCTCCCCTCTGTGAAAGGTAAGAAGGCAGAGTGACACTGCTTTGTGCTGGACTTGGAGACTTCCTGCTAAACCATGCTGCTGCTGCTGTTGTGTTTGGTCCACTGGAAGATGTCCTGCTCACACACAATGTCTGAGTTGATGAGGAGGTAGCGGTCACCCACACAGAAGTGTTTCTGGCAGGCGGCACACTTGAAGCACTCCAGATGGTAAACCTTGTCCCGCACACGCATGGTCATCTCAAATGCTCGAATTCTCTTCTCACAGGATGCACAGAGACCGTCCTGACCAAACAGCCTGCACAGGAGAGGAGGTATAAACATGACACTGAGTGGAAAATGCCAAACATTGGGTGTGTTTGTTTAACTGTTGAAGTTATTTCCATCTCTAAACTATTGATTCACTGGGTGTTGGCTGCAGCAAAATGGAAGCCTCTATAGGTTGCCTGTGAGAAATCCACAAAAAAAGCTAAAACCTTATTTTATAATAAGATATTTGCTAATGTTTTCTTGCTTTAATACTTTGAATTTTATGTTTAGAGTTAAAAAATGATCAAAACAATCACAGCAAATCCCGGCTGCAATGTTCCTGAGTTACAGTAGAATTGGTAAAGAAGTAGTTTAGGGCCACATCTTTTAAGGTAATACATGTCTTAAAGATTTTAAATCAGATTCAATTTATAAGACAGGGCCCTAACACATGATGCCTTTATGATGCCAAGCCCTGAGGGAGCGTGCGTTTGGCATTAGTGAGTATAATCTGTCAGTCTGCTGCTAATTTAGCATTATTTTGGCACCTGTCGGGCTTTTTTTACTGGGAAACCTTCATTTAATGATAAAATGTAAAACTATTTAAAATTTGATATGAGTCGTAACATAACTATTGCAGAAAATTTATATTAATAATTTTGATGGCTGTCACACTAACTTGCCTTAATGACAACACTAATAAAAAGACCACTTGATAAAATCGTCTGTCACCACATCACACCAACCTGAGGTAGTCTCTCCTGCATAATTTCCTTCCCAATTTGTAATAAAGCCTGCGGCCCACCTCCCCGAGCCGACAGCCGCACAAGTCACAGCTCAGACAGTCTTCGTGCCAGTACTGCTCAATAGCCTTTAGGAAGAACCTGTCACCGATGCTCTGCTGACACCCACCACATGTCAGCAGAGATGGAGGCATCTGCAGGACCTCATCCACCGGCTCCCTGTAAGGAAAAACAGAATATATTAGAAAAAGTAACCACACAGTCATCTTTACCTTGTAAAATGGCAAGTGAAAGTTAGAAAAATCCATTTTATTTGCTTATTTAGTGAAAGAAGTTTTAGCTCAGCCAACTCAAAGATTGAGATCAACTGTGCTGAAATAATAGTATATCTCCTGATGTAGAGTATGAGCTAATTCTTAGTATCTATATGATTGGATTAGATTTTCAAATAACTAGATTGTAATACCTACCTTGTTGAGCTTGAGAGTTCAAAGATAAAGTTTTCTGACTTTGAATCAGGTTATCTTCCAAGAACCATTTTGATAGTCTCTAATGAGGAAGCTATTAAACATGGCTATGTAAAACCACCAAAAATAGCATAGCTTTAAACTGGACACCTGCAACTTTCTTTCACATATTATAACTTGAATGCAAACATTAATTTTTTCACATGGATCTCCAAATTCAGCCAGTAATGTCTTTTATAGTTTTTAAAATGGTTTAATAGGGTTTCAACAATAAATAAATGCACAGCTTGGGTCTCAATTTGCTGTTGGGTTTGAATTGAAAGGAAAACTCAAGTATAATACAGAGATGTACAATGGGGACAATGAACACAAGATATTTACTCCTTTCTAGGGAAACTTAGAAAAAATGTTGTGAAAAGCCATGTTAACTCATTTCCACACCTCTAGTGGTCATGAACTCGATATTCCTCGCTAACAGTACAAGACCTCTGACCTATAAAACAAATTTCCTCCTGTTAATAATATGATAATGAAATACCAGAGGGTTTTTTTTTTTAAAGATTTTTACCTTCTTCATAATAAGTAGCAATTGGGTCAAATTAATGACATAAAAAGTCAAAATTTCAACTTTTTATCTTATATTTTGACTTTTTCCCCTCACAATTTTGACTTTATCTCAAAATTTCGACTCTGTATGTCAAAAATTGGGATATGAAAAAAAATCTCGACAAAGCTAAGTTTTCTTTCTTTTTCTTTTTTTTTTTTTTTGCTGGCAGTAATGGGCTTTCATACCGACCCCCATGCTCTCTTGCACGATAGTTGAGCTCCAATAATAAAAGTGCGCCATTTAAACGTATCAAACATATTACTTTTAATACTTGATATTTATGCCACTTACTCATTTGCTTCCAGTGTTTTTCTTTCAATAGTGGATGTCATCTCAAAAATCTAGTAACCGGTCGTCTCCAGATGAAAGATGTCACAGTCACATCCAGATCAGCGGCTACCTGTGAAGCTGCCTGCGGGGATCCTGGAGCTTAAAGCCGCCGCTGCACCTGCTCTCGCAGCCTCGCAGGCGCCGCTCACTCTCGGATTTGAGCTTTTTTATGTGTCGTACTGACAGGCTGCAGAGTCTTGTGGAAATGGCCGCAAGAAAGGAAAATATCTCCCTAAGCAGCTAAGCGATGATGGAGGACGCTGTCATCATTTCCTGAGGCAATAACCCGCCGTGACATCTCAATGTCTGTCAAGTGTTCAGTGTCTTCATCGAATCTTTCTCTGACGAACCGTTTGGAAAATAACCCAACGGTTAACCGACAAATAACGGCCGTTACTCCGTGTCCTCGTGCGGGTTTGTTTGAGTGTGAGGGCAGCTCACGCGCTCCTGACCGTTATTATGCACCAGCAGCGGCAGCAGCAGTACGAGCAGCAGCGCGAGCAGCAGCAGCGTTTAAATACATCAGGCCCCCTCTGCCTCTCTGCTTTCGTTTCCCTCTTCCTGCTCACGACTGTTTGACAATGGGGGGAAATGGGTCTTAAAGCGACAGCTAAACACTGCTCAGGCGGCTCAGTGAGGCGTGTAGGTCGTGACTGGGACTAATGAGTCCATGATATCTGAGCTTTGTTTCAGCAGAGTTTACAGGGCACAAGATAAGGGAAAACGTGATATCGTTACCACAGACTGTGGTTTCCTCTGCTCTCCAAGGACTTGATGTGAACTTAAACAAAGGGGTGTATCAAAAAGATGTAAAGTTATGTATAAAAAAACTGCTGGAACTATCTCTTTATCACTTTTTAAGTCTAAGTTATGACTTCACTATCTTCAAGATCAGTGGTATCAACCCATTAACTTTTATTTATAAAGCACCTTTCGAGCAAAGAAGCTACAGATAGTGTTTTATAGTAAATGAAAAAAGAGCAATAACAAGTATATTAAATAGAATGACAGCAAAACAGATTTAAAGAAATATTTAAGAGTAGAGACTGGTGATGAATGTTAATTTTTTTTAAGAATAAAATCTCACATTATTTCAATTTCAACGTATGGTTTCTCCACAGAAAAACTTCAACATACATATCAAAACTGTTCATACTGTTACATCTTCTCACATCTTTTCACAGATTTCTTCAACATGAAAACCCTTAACTACAAATAGCTACAACTTAATAAACTAACCACAACTAAACCATGACTTTTCTTAAAAACACACAAATTAAAACCCAGCTCTATACAAATCTACGCCCATGTCCAGCACAGAAAATTGCCCACTCTTCCACTCCCTCAGTCACAAGGATGTGACCGAAACATGATACTTTTTGATTGTTCTTGGTTGTACTGGCGGAAATCAGTCTGCACCTATAAAAGTACTGAATATGGTACCCATCCCTTATAGAGATACACATTATCCAAGTGGTGCATGCATAAGTCCTTTTACTAAAGCAGTACTCAGGTTCAGTTTTAGCTACTTTGAATAAACTAAATTCTGCTGACTTTTTACCTCCTTTTCACAAAAATTCAGAGGAATCTATTGTACTTTTTCTCCCGCTAGCTACTTTGATTAACACACCAAATAATCTTACAAAATGTCTACGGTAGCCTATAAAAGCTGCATTATTATTTATGAAATACCCTCAATGTTTTCAGTTATGTGAGTGATTAAACCTGCTTTGTAAAAGCTCTGATAAGATTTACATTAGGCTCTGCTGAATTCATGTAGGCAACAGGAAAGATACTCATCTGTAAAACACATTTCCATCTTGATGGTCAAAGCATGCACTTGGGCTCAAGCAGCATGAGCTCACACTGCAAAGTACTTATGTTTTTTAAAGTAAACCTAACTAGAAATACAAGTTGAATTTTTTATTAATCGCAACTAATGATTGCCTCACTTTTTAATGAGCCTGAAAAATCTGCATAAGTAAAGTTGAAATGAATGTTTCACACAATCACCTTTCTGTTGTATACCACATGTTAAAGGATTACTCTGATTGAGTCCTAAACACGGGAGGCATTTCTTTGTTGCATTTGTAAGAGTTGGTGTTGTTTTGAAATACTTTTTTTTCAATGTTGGGTAATCACAAAACAAAAAAAAAACATTTTAATGTTTTTTAAACAGAAGTAATTGCAGCTTTAATTTAATGTAATCAAACAGAAGGATCAAAATTTCTTTTAACATCAAGAAAGCAGTGCAAGAAATATAGGAAACACTTTTATATTGATTATTTGTTCTCAAGTCACTAAATTATCACCATTTAAAACCATTTGATAAGACAAAATGCTATCAAAATTTGTTTAGAATATGTGATAAATGGTTGCAGTGATATTCCTCCATTGTTGGTGTCCTTGCACTCTTCCTTTTCAAACCTGAGCTGCTGCAGGCCCTTCCTCTTATCAGCTGCCAGAGCCTGAGGTCTGCCTGCAGGAGGGAGGGACACACACAGCAGTTGGACTGGGCAGAGAGATAAAACACACTGACTCCAGCAGCTTCACTCAGTTCCTCAGACTGATTTAACCAAGAAAGATCGCATTTAAACTTTAAATTCAGGCTAGATGTGTCCCTGGGCTAAGAGCTAGTTGGACTTTGCAGGCTTGTTGGATGGATATACGGCTGAGATGGCCCAGGGGCGAGGTGAACATGGCGCTGTGTGGTGCCAGTTGTACAGCAAGCAGAGCAGCCTGACAGGGATAAAACTCTAAACTGCATGTCCTTGGTAGAAAATATCTTGAAGGGATTTTCTTTTTTTTGTCCATGTTGACTTTAAAATGAATAACTGGCAAGCATTGTCTATGAAATGACTTCTTTTGTCTACACTCATATTAGCAACAATAAGCAGGGCCCATAAATATGATCTTTCATATTACCATTAGTATAACGGCTGAGGAATTAATTGAAGAACTTCCAGATAAACCTCTTTTTCATTCTGTCAGCTTTTATTTCCATTTCGTCAACATTTATTCTTGTATAAAATAAACATCCTGTCTCAATTAGCCAAAGTGTGTTCAAAACATTTAATAGTGCAATCAAGTGATCCAATCACATTTTGTCAGTCTTCTTTTTTGATAATATGGTCAGTTTGCTCCTTTGCTGACTTTTGCTTTAAATTTTTTCTTTGACATCTCTTCCGTAAATTAAAATCAAGTTTTGTGAATTTCAGTTGCACTTAAGTTGCAGTAAGTAACTGAAATTGCATGGCCATAGTTGATGTCTCAACCCTCCAAAATGTCACTGCAGAGCTAAGGGGCAAATTTATAGCTGATCAGAAACAGAAGAGCAGGAAGTCAGTTCTGATATGACGCCCAAGTCATCCTCTCCTTCCTGTGGAGTTGACAGAGACAGCCCAGAGGATGTGCAACAGGCATGCAGAGCAGAGACAAAGCTTTCCTGGAGGTTACTGCGCACTGTATTCACTTCCTACACATACTTGCACATTGCTCATGGTCTAACCAGACAGACAAGTTGAGCCCAGATGGTTCAGTATGATAAAAGTAGGAAGGCTTTAAACAGAATATAAAACTGCACTTGTTCGGTGATAAACCTCCTATCTGACTTTTGCCCTCCTAGAGTTCCTCATGTCTAATTTTTTTATTCTATGGCACATACTAGGTAGAGTTAGGTCTCAAATCTTCAAGTAAATGCTATCATGGAGTTATTTTATGTCCTGGGTCAAATTTGGGTAGTAAACAGTTAAAAATGTAGTCAGCCTTATGGGAAATGGTGTCACTTATGCCCAGCTTCCTGTTTTGCTGGTTTGGTACTGAGAGCTGTGAGGAGTTGAAAGCAGTGTGGAGTTCAAGGACTCCTGGAAAGAAAGCATCACCCGAAAAGGACAATAAAGTTATGCTAAATATCTAGCATTCCTTCATCACTACACAACATTTGTTGATGAAATGATAATTTCTATTTGGACACAGGCCTGCAGGCTCTTTTCTTTAGACAAGGGGACTGTGGATGCTTTGTTCACTCCTTGATAGCATGAACTCAAGTTCAGCAAAAGAAAAGTGGTCGACTCCCTTTATAATCTAAAGCAATGTGATGGTCGGCTACTGTTTGAAAGCTCACAGATACAAAAGGTCAAATTTTTTTGACAACACATTGTTCAGACGTAGTTGCAACAGGGTTCATTCCAAATTAGAATAACAAAGGATTGAGGTCAGAGGTGAGAAGAGAACCACCCTGTGGTGCTCTTCTAACCACTGTGTCAAATGTTGTTGTTTCATTGAAACTCAGCAGGCTGCGGAAATGACTCTCATGTAAGGGAGCTTCATTAACCCTTGGAATACTCCTGTAATCAACGTTATCCCAAAAAGAAAACAATTCTGTGGAACAGTGCAATCAAAAACTCATGCAGCCATGTTAACTGCTTCCTGTATTTATCAAAACAAGAGAAAGCTGGTTCCATGCTTCTGGAGAATTGATTTTCAGTCAACACTCCTGTCAGTTTTCTTCTCTCTCAACTCAATTATTCAATGCATAAAAATGACTTGAAAAACATAGAAGCTTTTCCAACTTAACGATTTAATTTTTCAGATTTGAGAATTTATTTGACCCGTTGCTTTTCTTCTTTTTCAGCATTTAATCGGTGTGTTGTAGTTCATCCAAAAAAGTTTAAGATTTCACATGAAAAATATATATATTCCCGCCTGAAATAGCTGACTTTTCACTGTTTTTTTTGTTGCTGTTTGGGCTACTGAACTTTGCCGCCACCTGCTGTGCAATCTACAAACTAGATGACTAGAAAGTTGAAGCAGTTTTAAGATCAGGATGGAGCCTGTCTTACTCCACTGCTGTCAATATTTTACAATGTTGTATCTAAATATTTACTGATGCTTGACAAAAAAAATGAATCATTTTCAAGACATAATGCTCTGCAGTTGATGCATGAAAAACTCAAACTAAGACCGTTCAAACTTTCACTTTCATTTTATCCATACCGTCTCTGTGAAGTTACAG
Organism: Thalassoma bifasciatum; assembly: GCA_008086565.1. NCBI lineage: Eukaryota > Metazoa > Chordata > Actinopteri > Labriformes > Labridae > Thalassoma > Thalassoma bifasciatum. Next base: position 140,584 of record RPOG01000445.1, read on the forward strand.
CTTTTGTGCCACTTTAAATTGTAAAATGTCAAATTACTTTTATCACCATTTTCAATAAATGTGACACATGAGATTTTCAATTTCATTTTCATTTTCAAATCATAATGACAACAGAAACTTCAAAAATGACCCTGTTCATTTTTTTTAATACACACACACTGATTACAAGCAAATAGATCACAGGTGAGGATGGTTACCTTTAGTAGACATTCAAACATATTTGTGTAAACTTTTATGCATTTATCAGGACAAAACCACCAGAGTTGTGTAAACTTCTTAACTGAGTCATTTTATGTTTCTATTGTCATTATAATTTAAAAAGAGTAAACTTTTTTTTTTTTCAATAAATGTCTTCACCCAACCAGTAACCATGAGGGATAGAAAGGATTTTGTGTTATCATTCATATTTTCTGAGAAAAGGTCAAAAAATCAGAAATTCTGCTGGGGGGTGTAAACTTTTGGGCACAACTGTATATATATTCTTTTCTTTCTTTTTTGGGGTTGGAGGTGGTGGTTAAAATATATTTTATTTTATTTTTTATTATTATTATTATTGCCTGACTGTAACTGGCTTCCACAGTTTAATCAAAGCTAATGATTGTGCAAATTTTCTGCCAAGAAGCTGTAGGTACAATTGCCTGATCAGAAGTAACTACTTTATGCCACTTAATTAAAGCAAGCTGTCATAACTCTTTCAGGTGCACAATAATGTTTTGATTGTCATTACTGCAGTCTTGAAATAAGTAAAAATAATGCCTATTGTGATTTTCATTTCTTGTGTTGAAAATCAGGCTTCTCTGTGACAGCTGAAAACGGACCTTTGCGTTTATAAAGAGTTTCTCCGTCTTTCGAACCGTCTCAGTTGTCGGTGAGGCCGGCGGGGCGGATCCCACACTCGAGTCAAAGAGAATATAAACCAACACAACAACAATAACAACTTGGTCGTTTCATACATATCGCTTGAAAGCTCCCCCGTGGATTAAAACTTCAAGGTGGGTGGATCGGGGTTCGTGCTGTCCCGGCGGATGGGGGCTCCTGACCGGCTGGTGGTTGTTAGCACGCGCCGCTGTAGCTACCGCAGCGCGTGAAGATGCTAAGTCTGTGCTAACGGTTGTGTGGCCAAGGCCATTTTACCGAACCTCTGAGGTAACACCGGCTAACTGACCGCTCTGCCGGGGGAGCCCAGGGCCCCGGGACTGGCACACAAAGAGACAGACATGTAACCTTAGCTGTGGGGGGATAATGGTGTGTTAAAAACTACAAAGTACTCAGGAGTCTTTTTAGGTTAAACAGCTTGGACTTGAGTTAGCTGACTGCTTTGATGGACTAGTTTAGGGGCACGGACATACAACTTCACCCGAACGGCCTCCTTTTGTTACGAAGCTATTCTCAGCTGCTGTGTATAAATCCCTGCAGCCTTGGTAGATTACATGTTGACTCACTGACTTATTCGGTTATGTCCTCAGACATGAATCCTCTCTGGTTTCGATCTGCAGGTCAAGTGATTTGTCTGCCTGTTTGGGATTCTGTCAGCTGCGACAGACTGTAGAAGTGCTCGAAACTGCTCATTTTACAAGGAAAACAAACGTTATTTTCATCGTGTAAGAGGAAACGGAGCTATGGGGAGGATCCATGACATCTGGATTCAAACCAAGGAAATAACTTCCATCGTGCGTTCCTGTTCTAAACAATACAAATCAAATGGCTTGTGTCTGGCTTAGAGGAAATAATTAGCAATTGAACCAAAATGAAAGTAAACATCCAAAACGGTGCTTCCCTAAAACGTCACCACCCAGCACTGATAGGTTGTCTAGTAATCTAGATGTATTTGATGTTGAATAATTCTCTTGTTTATAATGGCATTCAAATCTTTGTATTGATTTATTGCAGATGCCCTCAGTGATGAATGCAAATGGGACAATGCAGTCCGTCAGCCCAGATTTGGGATCCGCTCCAGGGTCAATGGGTAATTTCTCACTCTGTGGACAGTCTGAAGTCTTGAAACAAGTGTTGGGCGTCATCGACAAGAAGGTCCGCAACATGGAGAAGAAAAAAGTGAGTTCTGGGAATTGACACCTGGTCTACATGTGTCTTGATAGTAATATGCTGATACATTCATGTGGTATAAGAACTATTGTAATTGTTGTCATCTATTTTTTGTTGTGTTAGAGTAAACTGGATGATTACCAAGTAAGGAAGAACAGTGGGGAGCGTCTCAATCAAGACCAGCTGGTGGGTACACTAAAGCCTTCATGTTGTTTTATATTGGAATTGATGAAATTTATAATCTAACAACACATATTTGTCTTTCCTACATTATTAGGAGGCCCTCGCCAAGTACCAGGAAATCACGCACCACTTGGAATTTGCTAGAGAGTTGCACAAAACGTTTATTGGAATGGGACAAGATGTAAGGCCCATGTTGTTGTATTTTTTTTCTAGTGATGCCTAGCTGTGAAACTGAACATTATGTGGTTGACATTTTTATGACTATGATTGTTAGATCCAAAAAGTGGTGAAGAAATCCGCAAGGCGGGAGCAGCTACAGCGAGAGGAGGCAGAGCAGAAGAGGCTGAAGACTGTCCTCGAGCTACAGTTCCTCTTGGACCGACTGGGAGAAGAGACCGTGCGGCAGGACCTGAAACAGGGAGTTGGCAGCTCACCGCCGCTGACAGATTCAGACCTCGCAGCTTTCGATGAGTTCTACAAGTTAGTGGGTCCAGATCGTGACCAAAACATCAGGTTGGTCTCAGGCAGTGAAATGTATCTGGGTAGGACTTCTTAGCCTCTTGAACTATAAATAATGAAATCCATCAACTTATGTCTTCACTTGCAGGTTGGCTGACCAGTATGAAGAAGCATCTGTGCACTTATGGGACCTGCTAGAGGGGAAGGAAAAGGCTGTGGTTGGAACAACATGTAAGTCTGATTTATTTTGAGGTTAAATAGGTTACAGGCAGATAAGTTTTGTATTTGGGGAATGATTAATTGACTGTTAATTGCTCACTATCAGGGATATTGATTGGCTGCTCCCTCTCGTCAGTTATAGTTACTTCCAGATTTTCTTGTCTTTTTGAGTGTCTTAAGTGTCCTGGAGTGTGGAGAAGAATTATAGACGTCTACCTAAGCGCGGGGAAACTGCAGAGATATTTTTGCCTCACGTGGACACCGGGGCAAATACCTGTTGATGCATTTAAAATGAATCTGTTTTATCAGTCAGTGTTGACTTGCATTGACTGCCACATTTTCTTTCTTTTTAGACAAGTGCTTTGGAAAGAAACATCATAATCCTGTAGGGCCCCTGTTTTAAGTTAAGCTTAGTTCAGGTCTTGTAAAAATACAGTAATAAGTTCCAGCCTTACAATTTAAAGCAAAGTTTCTGGTTCAGGAGAAACTGGCGTTATTTATGTGCCCAGCTGGTGGTAAAAATTGTTGGCAGGAAATTAAGTCAGATGGATGGTGACACAGCAGTCATCAACAAGCTTTTTATTGTTTTGAAGTTGGCCATAATTAATGTGTTGCATACTTTTGACTGACCCAAGAGCACAATAGATAAAGACAGACAGCCAGAGCTCTAAACAGACATTTCTCTGTGCTGTGTTGCAAGCCATTAATCAGTCTTAATATGTTAATGTAGCATGTGCATTGTATTGTGTTAATGCAGCATGTGTGCCGTGCTCTGATGTGAATAATCGGGGCTTGGGGATGTTGGCGTACTGCATTCTCAGCGATCTGGCCTCAGGACTCGCACTGCTGCATTCTACTCGGGGGTGAGCACTGTGGGCTTATCCTGACTCAGCAGTGGGGCAGGGTGCCAGTGGCTCTGTCGTCTGTGGTTCCACTGGTCAGATCTCTGGAGCCACGTTATGATACCGACGGTGATGACCCAGTTCCCTCTAATGACACCAGCAAACCACCTCGCCTGACTTGAAAGGTCTCACCAGGAGACTGGAGGTGATACTTAACTCAGGCAGCGGCAGACTCCTGACCCGAGGCTAAAAAGTCAAGAAAGGAAATGACTTTGATCTGCTCTGCATGAAGAGCCAGAAGTGGAAATGCCTGTGTAAGCTAACAGGCTCTTCTAGAGAGAATCGTATGTTGAGTCACAGTTGACTTAGGGGCATATCAGTAATGTTATCTCTGTATGAACATTAGGGTTTCCTCTAGGTGTCCCCATACTCATTGTACAAACTTTTACTTAGTGATAAGATATTATTTGCCTTTTCAGTTGGGATGTGGTACTACTGTAGAGAACAGGAGCTTTATTACCCCACTGCTGCAAAAAACAACTCTCTAACTGACAGATGTCGATATTATGGGAACCTCCTGTTAGACAGCAGGATGGCTGAGCAAGGAGAGAGAGAGGTGATGAAAATAGGCTTGATGATGATGAAACACTCTTGTGATGGACAGCACCTGTTATATAGAGAACAAGTCTGGGTTCAGTTTGATTGAGATCTAGTGCACAAAGGCAAATGGTTAATTTGTCACCGCCAATATGCATTATTGCTTGTCACATCCCAGGCTTCCTGTTGCATGTTTACCATAGATTTAGCCACGCCTATCACACAATAAATCAGTCAAAGTGTAAACTTTGTCTATCCTTGGATCCCAGACAGGAACAATACAGCAATAATTACAATGAGCTGATAACACTGAGTGTCAGGCACAGACACACAGCAGGTCTAAGAGCTATGTTCTGAAGTATTTCAAACTTCCTTTATCTCAACTCGCACGTTTGTTGTTGCCCAGCAGTCAGATCAGCCCATTTGTTTCAAAGAGGAAGCTTAAGTTATTATGTAATGTGATTCAGCTTCATTTTCCAGTAACTCCTTTTATCTCCCTCACTTCTAGACAGGGCACTGAGAGAGACTTTGGACCAGATTCTGCTGAGTGGGTACTTTGACCGGGTTCCATCTCACCAGAACGGTGTGTGTGAGGTGGAGGAGGAAGAGGAGGAGGAAGAGCAGGCCTCAGCAGCAGCAGCGGCAGTAGCTGAATCGTCAGAAGCAGAAGAGCAGACTGTTGATCCAGGTCCTGACTCTTCTATGAAATCATGCTGTGTTCATCCTGTTGTTACAAAATCCTAACGTGAGGATTTTGCATTTGCATTTTCTAAAAAGCTCATCTCTCTGCAGAAACTGAAATAATTGAGGAGTTCACAGAGCCAATTGCGGTTGAAACAACAGAGGTGAGATTATAATCCCCTTCTTGAAGTTGACAACTTAAACACAATTTGCATTGTGGTAATTTTACTTTTGTCCTCCATCAGTTTGTAAACAGACAGTTCATTCCAGACAGTGCTTACAGCAGCAGTGAGAAGGAGCAGGGGGATGAGTGGACCTCAGAAACAGAGGTAGGGAATAAAGACAACAGCAAGAATTTATTCCTGCAGATTATTCAGTTGCTGGTTTCTGATTCTAACTTTATTGCATCCTCAAAGTGTTGTTGCATCAAATGGTATTTGTGAGGGTGTAGGTTCCATTTTTTCACCTCTAACCCATCTAAAAAATAAATATCTTTTATTGTCTTAAATGTTTTATGAATAGAATATCATAATGAGAGCAAACATGTCCGCTCTGCTTAAAGCAAAATTATACAAAGGAAACTTTGCAAAAAGTTGGTCTTTTTTCTACCAATATGGTTGTTGTTATAAGCCACAGATGCAGATATTTGTTGTTTGTCAATACTGCTCTCTATCTAGCTTTCGCACGCTGTTACTTCCCTGCTTGGGAAGCACAAACAGTCCTGCAGATTTTGAATATAAATACCACACACCGTAGGGGATCAAATTCTTATCTGTAAACTTCTTACCATCACCAGAAAAGCTGGGCATATCACTTGTACCAGTCAAGGGCCCAAAAAGACTCAACCTCTGATGTTTGAAGGGTCAAATCACCAAATTGTCCTTTAGTCTTGTTGGTGTTTGCAGTTTTGAGTGACAAGCTCCTCTGTCTGCACTTTTAGGCTATTAGTGCGATGCAGCAGCAGCCCCCCGTGCAGCCTGCACCCTCCCCCGTTGCCATGGAGACCCATCCCATGAGCTTAACGTCCCCTGCACCACCTTCTGACCCCATGGCCAGGAAGCAGGTGGTGCAGGACTTGATGGCACAGATGCAGGGAACATATAACTTCATGCAGGTGAGGACTTTGTGCCTAGAATGGCTCACTGTTGACGTTTGGCTCGGTGCTCATCTCTTCTCTGTTCTCAGGACTCCATGCTGGAGTTTGATGGACAGCCCATCGACCCCGCCATCGTCTCAGCTCAGCCAATGAAACCCGCTCCGAATATGGACTTACCGCAGATGGTGTGTCCTTCAGGTACGTTTACTAAGAGAAAATTTCTGCTGTGATTCTCGTGTGTGCGTGTGAAAGTGACACTCAGCTTGATTTCATCCTTAAACCTAGTTCACCCAGAGTCCCGGCTATCGCAACCCAACGCTGTTCCTGTCCAACCTGAGCCCACACAAGTGAGTAACCGATCCTGACGAGGAAATTCTGTCTGAAGACGCTCAGATAGGAAGGACAGATTTATTATTTTCTGCTTGCAGGTTCCTATCGTCTCACCAACTCCGCCCCCCATGTTTCAGACCTCACACACGCCTGACCCTCGACCTCCAACAGAATCCATCGACCCAATTCAGGTAAACAGAGTCCTGAAAAGGTTTTTTTGCAAGAAGAATAGTCATCTTCCTCATACCTCTGCAGCAACACATGAAGCATTTTTCGATATCAGTGATGTTCTCTCCTTCCACCAGACCTCCATGTCTTTGTCGTCAGAGCAGCCGCCTCCCTCAGCTCTCCCACCTGCCGCTCAAACGCAGGTTTTCCAGCCTGTTTCCAAAGCTCCTCACAGCGGTGGCATCAACGTCAACGCAGCACCATTCCAATCGATGCAGACAGTAAGCTGACCCGGTCTCACTGAACACTTGCCATGTCATCATTTTACAGCTTAATCAAAAGATTCAAATCTGGGCCTGTTTGTATAATTAAAGGGCCTTTCTACAGATTGTCATAGCCAGATTAGTCTTAGTCCGTATGTGATAGAATTTCTGTGAGGAGTAGTTTAAAAGGCCTGCAGTTCCCTCTCATCAGAATGCAGCTGAAAACATTTGTAGCTTTATGCAGGAAATAGTGAGTAATGGACTTTGCTCCTAATGAGCCTGTGACCTTTCCTCCGCTTTTGGCTTCACAACAATGCGTCCCTTGTTCTCCCCTAAGGTGTTCAACCTCAACGCTCCGGTCCCGCCAGCGAGTGAAACGGAGGCTTTGAACCAAGCCAGCCAATACCAGAACAGCTACAACCAAGCCTTTAGCAGCCAGTCGCAGCATCCTGTGGAGCAGACAGAGATGCAGTCAGATCAACTGCAATCTGGTGGGCAGAATTTTAGCATCATGTCATCGCTGACTGATTTAAACACTTCATCCTCAACCTCGATATTGACTTGCATATGTTTTGCTTTGATTAGTAGTTGGTGCCTTTCATTCCCAAGACCAATCAGGGGGCCATCCGCAGCCTTCCCCACAGGGCTCAGGCTTCGGCCGGCAGCCTCAGTCATTCTACAACAGCAGGGGTATGTCGCGTGGTGGGCCTCGAAACGCCAGGGGGATGATCAACGGCTACAGAGGAACAGCGAATGGTTTCAGAGGTCAGTTCATAATTTACAGCAAACAGTGGAGCTGTTACTTTCAACCTCAGCAAGTAAAATTGCATGAAGTCAACTGGCTTTATCAACTAAGTGAAATAAAAGCTGGTTGCTATTGAGTCATGCATTACAAATCAGTCATGGTATAGCATCATTTAGCCAAAGAAGAAGTAGAATTGCTGAATTGTAGGTTTTTTTTTTCTCCTTTTTGGGTTTATGAGTGTTGCATTTTCACTCAATTTTTTTGCTCGATGTTTCTTTATACAAATGTGAGACATATGTAAGTCAAATGTCTTCTGTCTTTCAGGTGGCTATGATGGTTATCGCCCTCCTTTTGCCAACACCCAAAACTCTGGTTATGGACCGACCCAGTTCAATACACCTCGGGACTACTCAAATGGGAATTATCAGAGGGTAAGACTGCTCACCAGTGCGTCGTGTTATCTGTAATGTCTGTTAGAAGTTCTAAAATTTTTGTTATTTTCTCCTCTCCCTTTACAGGATGGTTACCAACAGAACTACAAGCGCGGGGCGGGTCAAGGATCTAGAGGAGTGTCAAGAGGCAGCACTCAGGCGATACGATCCTGAAAAAAGCCTTTCTTTAATGACTGTGACTGACTAACTTGCACCACACTGAAAAATTCAAAATTCAAGAATGCATTTGCCCCAGCTCACTCATCTTTACTTTCTCTGATCTTCATCAGTGATATTCTCCCTGTCTTTAAATCAAAGTAATGCCTGCTTTGATATTTGAAACGAAATCATTTTAATTTGAAAAAGCAAGCAAAGCTGTAAATCTGATCATCGGTTTACATGAGCAATGTGTGACAATATTCCTGTAAACTTGAAAGATTTCATAAGTTATTTTTTGTATAAAAAAATGCACCTGCCACTGCTGGTCCAATCCTCGGGAGTTTGACGCCCCTCTCAGTTCTTTTCTGTCATCTTGGTTCAAGAAAGGATTTTATGTTCGAAGAGCTCCAGTTTTCTTGTTTGTAAATTGATGTTGCTTCAAGAGTTTCAATAAAGTTGTGTTGCATACCCATGAGTCTGACTCTATTTTTCCATACAGTTTTTTTTATTATTAAACAAAGGTGAAAAACTTAATAAATGTGACCCTGTTTACTGGAACAAGTTGAAGATAAGGATACATGCAGTATCCAAAAACATTACACCATGTCATGGCCCAGTGTATGATAAAGAATATCATGGTGTCAAATGAGGACTCAGCTCTGCTCAATTCCTGTTCCTCAGTAAGAACATTGGCAGTCAATGCCCCAGAAATTGTCAGTCTGCTTTTTAGACAGAATATTTTGTTCAAACCAGCCAGCTGTTTTATTTCAATTTAGAATTTATCGAACAGCAAACAAAGAAAATGACTAAACAAGAAGTAGGACTTAAAATCTTGGTCTTTTTCTTTATAGTGACTACTTATGTTTTGCCACAGGAATGGATAACATGGACACTTTCCCCCCTGAGTTCAGGCTTGTAGGCTGCATCATGAGCAAGCTCTTGCTGTCCTTGACTTTTTAAAGATTTTTGAGCATCTTGCTGCCATTACAGAATTAAGCTGATTATTAGAAGAAACCCGCTTGCCTACACTTTGACATAAAACTGTCTGTGATTATACATTAGTATAAGTACTTCTAATAATAACCTGATAATAACCTTAGTTTAAAAAAAATCTGCTTTTCTCTTCTAAAACAAAAAAGGTATGATTTAAACAAAGGAGTTCAAGTAATTGTTCAATTTATGTGAGAATGTTTCAAACATCTCCACTGAAAAGAAGAAGCAAAAAAATAATAACAATTGCACCTTGTACTTTAAATGGAGTAAATCTGAAGCCAATATGAGGGTTAAGGTTAATTGGTTCAATAATCAAATAAAGAAAAAATAAATAAAAACAAATACACAAGACCACGCATCAATAATCTAAAATAGTTATCAATAATTATCTATTTGTTTGTTTAGTTGTTTTTTTTAAGGTATGACTGATTTGTGCCTATCAATCATATGTTGATTTTTTCCTTAAGTCATTACTTGAGTTTAAAACCAAAGATATTCAAATTGCCACCAAAGGAGACCAACAAAATGTTATCTATCAGTATCAAAAACGTCAATCCATGAAATTTCTGATTGAAAATAACCTCTTAGTTTTTTCTTTAAAGTCTCCTCATCACTACGCTTTGGTGGACTTTAAGCCTGTCAGGCCAAACTCGGGGCAAAATTTCAACCTGCTCGCAGATTTTGTCGCGTGCTAATGACGCCACTCTGGGGTCCTCCATGAACGGATGTCTCCACGTGAGAATATCAACAGCATGAAGGCTGGTGTGTGAAATATTCCGAAAACTTAGAGATAATTGTTTCTGGTGATTCAACAACAACAAGCGCGTGGTATCAAAAGGTAAAAGTGGGCTCTGTGTGTTTGGGGAAAATCTTTGATGAGACAGAGGTGGATTTAAATGGAGAGGGTTACTGCAGTTTTCTTTCACTCTTTTTGGTGAATGTGTGTAAATCTGGTTTCTGACTTTCAGTTTTGTCTCTTTTCTGTGCAGCAGTAAAACGATGGCAACTGTTCGGAAGAAGGTCGACAACAGGATCCGTGTCCAGATAGAGAATGGAGTCGCTCTGCAGCACAGGACCATGTTTGTGGTGGTTGGAGACCGAGGGAGAGATCAGGTGAGCTGTCATTCAAAGATTTGCAAAAATAATCTATTTGCAATCATTAATCCTTTTATTGCATTTGCAGTTTATTTTGCAATTTCTTTTAGGGTCCCTATCTTGTGTGTTGTTGAACAAACACAATCAATAAACCACTCCCCATTAAAAAAAGAACTCCATATTAGAAAAATAAAACTCAAAATAAAAAACCATTTCTTTCATTCTCATTTGAGAAATCCACTTTGTTTGCATTAACAGTTACAGCTCAAAAAAAGTATATAATATAAAAGTTTAACATTATTGGTCATTCATTTCAGAAAGTGAGACACAGACATTACATAAAGTCATTGAAAATGGTGTAAATGTTTCTGGCCTTCATTTCTTAAAAGATTGATGATTATGGCTTACAGATAATGAAATTCAGTGTCTCAGAAAATAATAGAAGATCAAGAAAAGAGAAGAGTACATTTGAAACAAAAATGTCAAGCTTCATTTCCATTCCATTTTTGCCACTTGTGACTACTTTTTGCCCATTTCAGTCAATTTTAACTCTTTTTCTCTACACCATTTTTTGACAACTTTTTCACCCCCCGCCCCCAATTTGGCACTTTGGTTGAGTTATTGCAAAAAATTGCATTTGCATTTATTGCAAAAAAAATTGTCTGGTATTCTGACACATTTGAGGTTAAAGAAATATTACACTGTCTGTAATTAGGATATTACAGTGAGACATACTGTGATTCAATCTCATTTGTGATAAATTGCTCAGCCATAACCCACAGCTAACTTGTGTCTGGGCCAATTTCAACCAAAACCATTAATTACCACGTTATTCACGAATAAATCTTTCTCCAATCCAGGTTGTCATTCTGCATCACATGTTGTCTAAAACTGCAGTCAGAGCTCGACCGTCTGTGCTCTGGTGTTACAAAAAAGACTTAGGATTCAGCAGGTGGGTACAGACACTTCTTCCAAAGTCAAAGGATTTATTGTCTTAAATGAGAATTAATCAGTCAAAAATATGTTTGACAGCAACCGTAAGAAGCGCATGAGACAGCTGCAGAAAAAGGTCAAAACTGGCACATTGAACCTGAACCAAGATGACCCGTTCGAGCTCTTTGTCGCTGCAACCAACATCCGCTACTGTTACTACAATGAAACTCACAAGATCCTGGGAAACACGTTCGGCATGTGCGTCTTACAGGTCAGATATTTCTGTTATAAGTCAGGATACCCAATCTCCCAGTAAACTAGAAAAGGTCCTTTTGCTGTAGATAAAGATAAATTTGACTTTTCATAGCCTGTTGTTTTTTCTCATGCAGGACTTTGAAGCTCTTACTCCTAATCTCTTGGCGAGGACAGTTGAGACTGTAGAGGGAGGAGGTATCGTGGTGCTACTGCTGAGGACGATGAACTCTCTGAAGCAGCTGTACACAATGACCATGGTGAGTTAATAACGATCTGTTTCTGTCTCTGTCTCTGTGTCACTGAATGTTTGGATCATTGTTGCTGCTCTTCTTTCAGGATGTTCACTCACGATACAGGACTGAGGCTCATCAGGATGTTGTGGGCAGGTTTAATGAGAGGTGAGTTCCCCTCTTGTGTTGCAGCAGCTTTGGTGAGTTAAATTATATTTAGATAACTTGATTAATATCTGCTTGTTTTGGCTAGGTTCATTCTGTCTCTTGCATCCTGCAAAAACTGTGTTGTTATTGACGACCAACTCAACATCCTTCCGGTCTCCAGCCACATGGCAAACATTAAGCCCGTCCCTCCAAAGACTCAGGTAACCTCACTTTTCTTTATGAAATTTAGTATATTTTATTTACATTACGTAGCTGTAAATCAAGAAGATTTTGTCTCGGACATATTAAATAGAAATGGGAAAAAAACTAAAAAAAACTGATCCCTACAGGAGGATGGATTGTCCCCACGAGAGCAGGAGCTAAAAGATATTAAAGAGTCTCTCCAGGACACTCAGCCTGTGGGTGTGTTAGTGGACTGCTGCAGGACCGTGGACCAGGTCAGGATCTGTCTGTCACTGAAACACTTTACAAACTTCCTGAATATCTCTTTAAATGAGTGTCTCATTTAAGATGCTGCTTTATCTTCCAGGCTAAAGGAGTGCTGAAGTTCATCGAGGCGATCTCAGAGAAGACTCTGAGGAGCACCGTGGCTCTGACTGCCGCTCGTGGTCGAGGAAAGTCTGCTGCTCTGGGACTGGCTGTGGCTGGAGCTGTGGCTTTTGGGTACATTTTTGTAACACTATCTGATTGTGACATCTTTTGTCATTCAAATTAGTACTAAAAACTGACTGACATTCTTTACAGGTACTCCAACATCTTTGTAACTTCACCAAGCCCTGATAACCTGCACACCATGTTTGAGTTCATTTTCAAAGGCTTTGATGCTCTACAGTATCAGGTACAGTGCACTAAAAGTACACTGCATCACCATGATCATGCTTTCTGCTTAAACACACACACTTATTTCTCCTCTGCGTGAATCCACAGGAGCATCTTGACTATGAAATCGTCCAGTCTTTGAATCCAGAGTTCAACAAAGCCGTGGTTCGAGTGAACATCTTCAAAGAGCACAGACAGACCATTCAGGTAAAGATGACAGCACCACATGTTGATGACAGCCTGAAGTGATCACTTCTGACCCTCCTGTCTTTGCGACTCACAGTACATCCACCCGGGTGATGCAGTGAAGCTGGGTCAGGCTGAGCTGCTGGTCATTGATGAGGCCGCAGCCATCCCTCTGCCTCTGGTCAAGAACCTGCTTGGGCCTTATCTGGTCTTCATGGCCTCGACTATTAACGGGTCTGTTTGTACACGAGAATGTTTACACCATGAAAAACGTCATCAAACCCCCTGAAGCACAAATCTTCTCAGCTGATAAACTTGTAGAAAGACCTTTTTCAGCCTTTCTGACACCGTCTCCTCTTACTTCTGCAGGTATGAAGGCACTGGGCGCTCCCTCTCTCTCAAACTGATCCAGCAGCTGAGGCAGCAGAGTGCAGACAGCCAGCAGAGCATGTCAGCAGAGAACAGGAACACAAACACAGTGAGGCTCGCAACAGGTAAACATCCCCGCAGAGTTTTACTCCTAACGTGCACATTCGACTTACATCAAGACTGAGCGCTGTTTCTGCTCTTAGCTCGCTCTCTCCACGAGGTCACACTCCACGAGTCGATCCGATACGCTCCGGGGGATGCTGTAGAAAAATGGTTGAATGATCTTCTGTGTCTGGACTGTCTGAACATCCCCAGACTCATCTCTGGGTGCCCACTCCCACAGACCTGTGACCTGTATCCTTTATTTCCTCCAAAAAATTGAGCATCAAATGTACATGAAAGTAAAAAATCCTGGAGAAAACATGCTGACTTAACCCTCTGAATCCAGAATCCATCGGCAAGAGTAAAGAACATGTATTTTTTGTTGACTGGCATTTCCAAACCAATTGTCAAAAAAACTAGTATAATGATCAGATTCTCAAGTTTCAGATGGTACCTGAACACATTACAAGTAGTAACTGGCCAGAAAAGACAAGAGAGTTTTATTGACATAGCTTTGATTCTCATGTTTTCTTTGAAAATTTTTAGAAAATGAATCATTTCCTTTGGGTAAATTTTGCAAAAAGTTGCTAAAAATTGTGGACTGTAAACTGTGTAAATATTTTTGATAGTATTAACTGTAAGTTGTTCATAAAGAGTTAGTAGTTTGTAACAGTGATGCAAAAAAATGCAATTTGATGATGTTATACTGCTCAGGAGACATTGTTGAGTTACATCTGGCTTTAGCTATTGTTTTCCTGAATCTATCGAGGTGCTGGACTTCACTTTGCAAACAATAAAAATTAAAAAAAGACCACAGAGAGAAACTGCTTGGGCTTCAGAGGGTTGATTAATTAACTGAAGATATATTTTGTGACTGAACATCAGATCCTCACAGCTTTGTGTATCCAACATTTATCTGATGTTTTGTGAAGTTAAAACCTTTTCATCAGAGACTCAGATCAATGTTTGTGACAAATACATAAGACATTGTTTTGTCACAGTTAGGAAGAAAATGTTTTCCAGAGTTCAACAGCTTTGAGTCTTTTTTGTTCTTAACCCACTCTGCCCAGATATTACGTAAACAGAGACACACTCTTTTGTTACCACAAAGCATCTGAAGCTTTCCTGCAGAGGCTGATGGCCCTCTACGTGGCATCACACTACAAGGTGAATCTATCTGTTTGTGTTTGCACAGGTGAATAGTATCCCAACAGAAGCTCTTTGTAATCTTTGTGATCATTTGCTAACTGTTCGTGTTTCTTGGGATCCAGAATTCACCGAATGATCTGCAGATGTTGTCAGATGCTCCGGCCCATCACCTCTTCTGTTTGCTGCCTCCTGTGCCTCCTACACAGAACTCTCTGCCTGAAGTGCTCGCCGTGGTTCAGGTAAAAGACAACTGCTTGCATTTAAAACTAACAGTCTTTGCGAGTTGTTTTTAAACAGATCTATCCCAAATGAAATGGAGTTTTTTTGTTTGAACTACCATTAAAAGTTATTTCTTTAATCTTCCATTCAACTCTTATTCTCTCCAGGACTCCTGCAGTTTTGATTCTATTCTTAAAGTGACAAAAAAAAAGTATATTGAGTGAAAAAATGATGCTCTTGACTTGAATTTTGCCCATTTGTCCCTCCTCTAGGTGTGTCTGGAGGGAGAAATCTCTCGACAGTCCATCCTCAACAGTCTCTCCAGAGGAAAAAAAGCTTCAGGTGACCTCATCCCCTGGACTGTGTCAGAGCAGGTACACACCAGTGTCAAAAACTTTCCTTTTAAAAAAAACATCTCACATTCACACAGTGCAAACATGAACCTTCTGCTGTTATTTCCAGTTCCAAGACCCAGAGTTTGGCAGCCTCTCTGGGGGTAGAGTGGTTCGAATCGCTGTCAATCCAGACTACCAGGGGGTAAGATCAACAAAATACTCTGTCATATTTTTTTGTTTCTAAATTATTTGAAAGCTGAAAATTGTTTTTCACATCTTATCAACCAGATGGGCTACGGCTCCAGAGCTCTCCAGATGCTGCAGATGTACTACGAGGGCAAGTTTCCCACCATGGATGAGACAACAATCTCAAAAAACAATGAGATCACGTCAGTCAGCAATGAGGTAAGAACCATGGAATCAGGATCAAACCAGCTGTTCTTTAAAGACACCAGTATGAGCTGAACACAGTCTTGTTGTTGTGCCCCCGTTATTCAGGCCGTCAGTCTGTTAGAGGAGGTCATCACTCCTCGAAAAGAGCTCCCTCCTCTGCTGCTGAAGCTGAGCGAGAGGAGAGCAGAGAGACTGGACTATCTGGGAGTTTCGTACGGCCTGACTGCTCAGCTGCTCAAGTAAGTTTCTAGTCATGAGAAAAAATGACTGTTGTAATACTTTTAATGTTCCAGAGATTTAATGTGCATTATTGCTTCCTGACAGGTTCTGGAAGAAAGCGGGCTATACTCCAGTGTATCTGAGACAAACTCCTGTTAGTATGACAGATGTCACTGTTTTTAGTTTGAATTTACTGTGGTGTTGACTCCTGCTGCTAATGCCAATGTGTGTGGTTGTTTCTAGAACGACCTGACAGGAGAGCACTCGTGTGTGATGCTAAAGGAGCTGAATACTGATGAAACTCCTGAGCAGAGTCGATGGCTGTCTGCTTTCTGGAAAGGTAAACTTTTTTTTTTTTTTTCCAAAATCCAAAGCTAAATTTATCCAGAGATCTCTTTGTTCTTAGCTTGAACAGGGTTTCCTCACTACTGTGAAAAGTCTTAATGATTCTCAAATACATGTATCTGAAATTCATGATAAATGTTATATGTTAGACTTTTCCAAAAGGAGATGAAGAGAGGTTAAAACATTGCTGTGTTTTCCGTCTTAAATTTCAGACATGGTTGCAATAAAAAGGTCTTAAAAAGCCCTAAATTTGACTTGCTGAAACCTGCAGATACCCTGTTGAAAGAGTCTGAATATTTTGTCCTCTCTTCAGATTTCCGCCGGCGCTTCCTGTCTCTCCTCTCTTACCAGTTCAGCAGCTTTCATCCGAGCCTGGCACTGAGCATCCTGCAGAACAAGAAGTTAAAGGAGGAGAGCAGCAGTAAGGCTTATTTTACTTAGTCATCCCTCACGTTACTTATTTCAAAGATACCCAATCCCTATTTCCTTTCTCTTAAAAACATTTTGAAAACAGCTGGGGGGACTTTTATTCTGCACTCAAAATAGTATTACTCATGTTTTTTAAGTACACACTTAGCTTCAAAATGTGAGACTATAACGTCACTACGGGAAGTTTTATTTATGATTCTAATAACTTTTAATCTGGAGTTTATTGTATTCAATAGAGCATTACAGAGACACCTATTTGCCGTATACAAGATGTTAAAAGAAAAAGAGTTGCGCTAGATTTCGACATTGTAACATTTACATTTCACAAGTTGACCCAAGTCATCCGCTTTTCCATCTCTCCTTCAAGCATAATTAATAGAAAATTCAACATTGAAACCTCACGTTGAGCTCACGGAGATACCTGACCCATTTCCTCTTCCACCTCCACAGCTCTCACCAGCTCTGAGCTTGCGTCCCACTTCAGCCCGTACGACCTGAAGCGTCTGGAGCTGTACTCCAGGAGTATGGTGGATTATCACCTCATCATGGACCTGGTCCCCTCTTTGGCGCGCATGTTTTTCCTGAAACAGCTCAGTGACGTCTCTCTGTCAGCTGCACAGTGTGTAAGTGTTTGGGTCCTTTTTGTGTTAAACAGTCAGTTTGTTTTTTTTCTCCTGCGTTACGAGCGTCTCTTCTTCTCCAGGCGTTACTGCTGGGGATCGGGTTACAGCACAAATCTGTGGATCAGCTGGAAAAAGAAATCGAGCTGCCAAGCTCACAGCTCATGGGTCTCTTCAACCGTTTGATTCGTAAATTTGTACAAGTAAGCCCCCTCTTCTTATTCATTTCATATAGGTTTTTCTTTCAAACCACAACACTGTCATTGATACACATTTCTACTGGTCTGATCTTTATTCCTCCAGGTCTTTACCAGCATTCAAGAAAAAGCTATCGAAGCAGAGATGACTGTCTCCAAAGACGTTTCAATGGAGCCAACATTCAAGAGCCTGAATGATGATCTGGTATGAAGCCACGAGAGGAATTTTCTTTCAATTTTTTAATAATCTCTTAATAATAAGAAGTTTCTATAATAAAATTATTGATTGAAAATGTCCTTGGTGTTGGAAAACAAGGGGTGTAACTCATTTGACATTTACCCAAATCCCTGTAAAAACAATGAAATGAAGCAAAAATGAAACATGGATGAGTATCTGTGGAAAGCTGGACTTTCAAAATAGATGGGGTGTCAAAACTTTGTAATTCACTGGTTACATTTAAAGAACAAGATGATAAACAAGATGAGTTATGAATATGGCTACTAAATTCAGATCTTTTTAGCCTGAACTTAGGAACTTAGGTTTTGATTTGTTTGGAAATAATTTTTTTGTTTTTATGAAACTAAAACGAGTAGACACAGAGTTGTCGAAAGTCAACTAAAAATGGAGGGAACAATAATCTTAAGTTTCAGTCTTCAACTTTTTTGAACACTTATTTAATTAAGAAAATTCATGAATTATTTTTATCTAAAAGCTTGAATCTCATAATGTATTTTGAAGTTGTTAACCGGGCTGAAATCATCTGTCTGAATCTGTTTTTCACTGTTACGTTTGTTACAGAATGAAGCTGCAAAGGAGTTTGAGGAAAAACACAAGCAGGACGTGGAGAAAGTGAAAGAAATGGACATGGAAGAGTGAGTATAAGACTTAAGTAGAATTTTGAACACCGCATATCTAGCTGTTTTAATATCTTCTTGTGTGTTTACAGATACAAGATCCGTGGGGACGATGAGGAATGGGATCAGGTGTTGAAGAAAGCAGGAAACACAGCTATCGTCAGCATCAAGAGGTGTGCTGAGTATCATGAACTCTAACAGTGGTTTTTAGTCGTTTCTTTGTTGCAGGAATGTGTTTGTAATCGAGTTTTATTCCCCGACAGTGACAAGAAGAGGAAGCTGGATGGAGGAAACATTAACCCAAGTAACAGGACTCCTCAACACGGGAAGGTAAAGAAGAGGGACATGCAACATGGGAAATTCAAGAAGAACAAAGACAAACATGGCAAATTTGGAAAGAAGATGTGACAGTGAAAGCTTTGCTGGGACAGGACAGAGTGTGTTCATCAACAGGAAACTCTGGATTCCTTCGATAGACTTGGGGAGCACCCAAAGACTGAATTTATCACTTTTTTTTTTTTTTTTAATATTCTTTCCCAAACCACTCATGTTCAGCAATGCAGATTTATAGCGTCAGAGAAACATCACACACATACAGTAGTAAAAGGTTATTTTTTACTTGAGTTTTACGTTTTAAGACATCACAATTACGTTGATGATACAGTTTCTACTCAGCTGTGTAAAAAAACATTAACAAGGATTTTGTAAACTATGATTTGAGGTATATGTTTGGCTTAAATTCCTCTAATGGGTTCACTTGAACACCTGAGGCTTCATATCAGCCCATTTCTCTTTGAGCTGCTGTTTCACGTCATCAGGAGCAAAGATACAGTCAATGGCCTGCTGGGAGAGTTTCCAGGTGTCCTCATGACTGAGACCAAACGTGGAGGCTGCCAGCTGATATTCCTGAGACAAGTCTGTGCTGAAGACCCCTTTATCGTCAGTCTGTAATGTGTCAGAGAAATAAAAACTTTGATGGGGAACCACAGTTCTCTTAATACAAAGTGTCGCTGTAGACTTTACATTTTTCTAAGTGGTTCCTGGTCAATTTTGCATTTCATGTTCTAAAATTAAATCAATACTGAATTGCAAAATTGAAGCCATAAATTATTCTTTGGGAATTTTTTTGCTAAATTAAGTAAATTAGAAGTAACAAAAATCAAATCCGGCTACCTGAGAGATGTGAAAAGAGAAAAAACTTACACAAATCACACAAGGATGTCCCAACTGGTACCAGTATTTGAAATGATGATTGGAGTAACACGGCACAGTCTGTCCCTTCACATTTGAAGTCAGACAAAGCTCTACAAGAAAAAAAATTAAAAGGTTTAAGATAAAGCCCCCTTTTGTGATATGAAACAGAAAAAAATCATCTTTTTTTCAGTCTTACCCAGAGGTATTTTGTTCTTCAGCACTTTCTCAACAAGACTTTGAGATCCACCTACGTCCGGATGTAGAAATGTGCCATGACCAATCCTGTCTGGAGGAAGATTCAACAGCAAGTCTGTCTCCTCACGCTGTGACTGGACCTGCAGCACGTTTCAAAATCAGCCCTCACTCAGATAAATTATAAATGGAGGACGTTAAATGTGTTGAGTTCATACTTCGGAGAGGTGCAGAGACAACTTCAGTCCACAATTCTTTGCTTTCTGCAAAGCAGGTAGGAGGTCTTTTCCATGGCCTACCTAAAAACCAAAACAATATCTTAAACAAAATCCAGTAACAAAGCCTCTGTCTTAGTTAGGTTACTTAATTAAAACCTGACACATTTCACCAATAATAAACATTTGAAAACACTTTGAATTTATCTGTACTCAAGAACCAATTTTGTGAGCACTTTTTCATGGAACAACACCCGTACGACCCCTGCCAACTAAGTCCTTTCATTAACAATGCCAGTTTTCAAATGTCTTTTGGGATGAAAAATGTTTGAGCGCCATGAAATTTGGATAATTCACAGCAATCACCAGAACTAAATACCAAGTCATCCCACATCAATTGAGAGTCACACTTTTAGTTCAGGCCAAATGAGATCTAATCCCTCAGATTATTTCCTTTTGTTATGTAACTCTTAAGAATGAAAAAATGATGTAACAGAACATCTTAGTTCAGTTTTTTTAGTAAGATAAGATCTTAATTAGTGAGTGCTGGGGGTGAAAGTGAAATTTTCTTTCTCATCAGATCCAAGTCCTTTGACTGACCGTTGGATCTCCACTGAGGTCAAGTCCCACCACCAAACCATCAGAGGAAAGCATGAACTCCTCTGCCATCTTCACTGTCTCCATTGCAACCTCAGTTCCATTTCTGCGGTCTATCGCTACCAAAAACCTTAGGGAGAAAGAATAAAACAACAATCTGTCAGGCCAGAACTCTCCTTAACAGATATTCATGGTGAAGTTTAAAAACACATGACGTTTATTACTCAGCTGTGCCTACCTGACATCAATGTCCACTCCATCGTCTTTACATTGCTGGATGGCTTTGATGATAGTTTCAATGTATTTACTTTTTGTCAATCCTAGAAAACAGTGTAATATTTCAGTTCACAGTGAAGTCAAATCTTGCAAACAGGCATAAAGCTGATCTCTTTACCTGTGTTTTTCTCCTCCCTTGGTGTACTTCTAAGTTCTAGATATTTAACACCATCAGCTGCAAACTCCTTGATAACATCTGTAGCTACCTGTCAAAGTGAGAAAAGAAACACCTGCTGCTGAGATTGGAAAAATTATTAAACGAACAAACAATTCAGAAAACAGCTAATCCTTACCATCAGGATGTCCTCCTCAGAGTCCACAAGCTGATGGATTACTTTAAAGACCTGAAAACACCTGCAGACAAGCGCCATGTTGATCAAACACTAGTAAAATATAATCATGTGCACTGATATAAGGAACAATAATTCAAACACTCAAAAAAATATAAAGGCTTATTAAATGACGAATCATGCAAAACGGGTCGATTTACCTACCAACTTAGATCAATTTATCCCACATTCTTAACATGTCCATTAATAAGAAATGCCCTGAAATAAAGGTACATTTTTTTGGTGTACTTCTTCATCACTTCCCCTTACCTAGAGCAGCTTTTCTCAACCTTGGGGTTGGGACCTCACGTGAGGTCGCGAGATGATTTCTGCGGGGTCGCCAAGTCATTTTGGGAAAATTCAGACTAATATTAAACCACAAAACTTCAGGCAGGGTTGATTAAGGTGTTTTCTGCATCTGAACTGTAGTGTTTTTTTCCTGAATTAATTCAATGAGCGATTCTTAATGAACTCATTCAGATTCTGCACTGCAAAAACTGAAATTTGAGCAAGTGTTTATGTCTGACTTTTAATAAAAATTGCCTTTTTATTCTTAATATGAGCCACATTCAACTGACCAGTCCAGAAATATGTCTCATTTCAAGTTAAGAGACAAAAATGAGATCTGAATTACAATTTTTAAAAAATGGAGTAAGAAAAAAGGTATCTTATATTAAGACATAATTTGCATTCCAAGGAACTTGATACCACAGATACCAGTGCATGTTAAATTTGGGGCAGCGACTCAAAAAGGTTGAGAATGACTGATCTAGAGGTCACTAGAAATAAAAAATAATGTCTAAGTTGACCCCACTCTCCCCTACTATAAGGTTATTTTCACTCACTCGTCCAGTGTCCTCCTCTGTCCTTTGCCGATAGCGGTCATATTCTGCTGGATGTTGAGATGAGGTTTCCTGCTGATGAGTTTCTCGATGGTTTGGAAACTGACTGAACCGTTGAGGTGAGCGTGCAGCTCCTGGTGACAGCAGGTGAAACACTTCGTTTAGCATGTCTATGTCGCTACCACCAGCGTAAAGAAAAACTTAAAGTTTCATCTTAAAAAAACTGTTTCTACACTCAGTGACTTCACTCACCACTTTTGGAAGCTTCCGGTAAAAAACATCAGCTTCATTCTCCATCAGAAGGTAAAACCTCAAACTAGAGCTCTCAATTTCTGGAAGTTAAAGACTTTTTCTTCCGTCAGCGACTCAAGAAGCTTTTGTTTTCAGGAGACATTTCACTGTAACACCATCAAGTGCAACAACCAATCCCCTCCCCTACCCTACCGCACGTAAAGGTTCCGCTCGTTATTCTGTATTTCAACAGGTATAAAGGTCCTGTGATCATGAAAATGTCTCACTTTTATTTATGTACCTCTTCATAATCCACAATATAAAATGAGATTTTCAGCTCAAAATCAGTTTAGTTCTAAATGCTATTCCTCAGTATCTGTTGAGGACCTGGCAAACCCATTTATGGCAAAGTTCCCATGATACTCTGCTGACCAGCAGAGTTTAGCATTAAGAAGCAAGAGCTGTCCTTTTTCCTGAATAAAAGTATGTCTTTAATTTTTTTTGTAGTAGGGAAGGAACACAAATTTCAGTTTTGGGTGGGCCAAAAATGTCAAAAGTTAATAGGTCACTTTCTAAATAAGTGAAAATGACTGACTGATATACTATTGTTACCATTTGTGCAACACCATCTTAAAGCAGATTTGGTTGCCTTTTGCCCCCTTAATATTTGATTTTATTCATTTTTGTGAATCGGATGGATCTACCTGTGATTTCTCTCCATGGTACTGACCAAAGAAAAGTGCTGTAATGCACCGCATGGCTGCACGGCTACACTTTTCCAGTTATTACAGTCTATAACAACATTAACCATAGTTTAATCAAAGTCCAAAAAAATAATCTTGAGTCTTTGCAAAAATGAGGTCTAGTTCGACTTATATAACATGATACACATTGTTTCATAACTCTGCTTAATTATTTTGTTTTCCAAAGGGATTATGAAGATTGACAGTTCATTTTATAAACAGGGCATCTTGCAAAAAAAGTTGAAGTGACAAAATGTCACACACAAATGAAAAATGTTTTTTCAAAGATAAAGTGGGAAAGCGGGTGCTCTTGCTAGTACCATTTGGTCCACCCATAATACTGCCTCTGTTTAGCAGTAATGGCAGACGCTGGAGCAGGACTGGCAAAAATGCACAGAGGAGCACAAGAAAGCAAAACGGGAGAGTGGAAGGGCTTGGGCAAAAAGAGAGGAGAAGCTTCTTGTGATAATGTTCATTCTAATCCAGTTATACTGCAGTGATCTGTTCAAACTTTAGAGTCTGTCAATAAAATGAAGAGCCCGGTTACGTTTGCTCTGCTTGATGAGGTTAGAGTTGGTACATGAGCACTGGTAGCACATAGCCAGGAATCCCCTAAAGTTTCATGTTTGGGTTCACAAAGTTTGCTTGATGTCATGTTTCAAACAATCTACCTAACTTTTAATACATACATTATGTCATCACTTTGCACTCTACCAAAAGTTGTCTTGAACAAAGAAAAGCAGAGCAAAAACAATCTGCTCTTCATTTATTTGCTTCCAAAACAATAGCCTGTTTACTTGAATCATGTCCTTATGACAGTGGGCTCATGGGAATCCAAGGAAACACTAACTAGATTTGATTTAAAAGAGGAGCTTTGAAAACAATGTACCTTTGTGCAACAACACTTTTTTTCTTTATTTGCTGAAAATGAGAACACAATAAATTTTAAAATAAACTCTTTTCCTCATTACATACAAAATCCCAATAGTTTGGTCAAGTCCTAACATTTCTTAAGTTCAACATTTATTGATGTTGGATGAAACATTTTGCACATGTATAACCGACATGCATAGTCATGATGGTGTGGTATGTTATCAGTAGTAAAGGTGACATTTGTCTAAACTTGTGCTTCTTTTTTTTGGACTGAGAGAAATAAAAGTAGGCATAAAAGATTTAAAGTTATAAAACAATGAAAAAAATAAAGCTGCATAATTAAAAACATTTTAACTTAGTTGTTTTAACAAAATAGTTAAACATTCATGCACAATGGTGTACCTGGAATGAGTCAAATTAATACAGCCTGACAAAACATAGTCCTACTTTTGAAGCATGTTTCCTTTTCAAAACAGACACAATGGATCCAATGGCGAAAAGATACCAATAAATGTGGTTGAAGATACTATTTAAGGGATAAAATTGTATTTTTTGAAATGGTCAAGGCACTATGGCCTCGAGGCAACGCTGTGTTTAAAGGAAGCCCTTAGATATGACAGTAAATCATTCCCCTTTAACTAGAAACTGAACTTTTAACTTTAGTTACAAGATGAAGCTCAGAAACAGCTTATGAAAATCTGTGAACGTTTTTAAGGAACTCTGCCAAAGAAAAAAATGTTTAATTTTTTTTTTCATCCGCGGTTGTGTCCAAGTGGTTAAAATGACGGAAGACAAAGTCAGTTTTTGTATCTGTTTCTCTCAGATCTCTCATTGCTTTTTTCCCATCCCTTGGTTGATGTGTTGTAGCCACTCCTTTAACATCTGAAAGCTTGGTCGAGCAGCAGGATCCAGGTTCCAGCACTGTTTCATAATGTTGTACACCACTTCAGGACAGCCGTCTGGACAGTCCATTTTGTATCCCTTCTCCACTCTAGGCACAACGTCTTTTAGTGGCTACAGAAAGGAAAAAGACAATGTTTTTAAATGGTTTTCATGTCTCTAAAGGTTTCACTACAATCTCCAACCTACTGAATTTAACATGCTCAAACAAAAGAGCAACAAACTTTAACCTTCTGACTAAATTGCTTATTTCTTTCTTCTCTTTTTTTGGCAGTTTCTGTATGAACTTTTGAAAAAAGATGTTAATTCTTACTATTCGTGGGTAAGGCACTCGTCCAAAAGAGTAAATCTCCCACAGCAATATACCGTAGCTCCAAACATCTGATTTGGTAGAAAATTTCTGTAGACAAAGAGAAAAAAAAACAAATTAATCAGAAAAAGTTTCAAACAGTGGAAAGCACACACAGAACAATTCACTCTTCTAGACATCTTTTCCTTGCTGACTCCACTGCACCTTTTCTCTGAGAGCCTCTGGAGATGTCCACTTCACAGGGAGCTTCGCTGTATCCTGAGTGGAGGAGGCCTCCTTGGTCAGACCAAAGTCACTGACTTTAGCTATGTTGTCATCTGACACCAGAACGTTGCGGGCTGCTAAGTCTCTGTGGACAAAGTTATTGGCTTCCAGGTACGCCATGGCTTCACATACGTCACTGCAAAGGTAAAAAAGAAGAAACAGAGAAAAGTAATTTCCTCATGATTGTAAAACACAGAAGATCTTTAGGGGTTACCATGGAGTCTTTTTTTCTTTATATATCTTAAGTTTTTTAGAAATATATCAAGAAGACTGGAAAGAGAAGGGGATGTAGATTTGACACAAATTTCAAACATCCTTACACACATCCTTAGTCATGAAGAACTCCACTATCTACTCTTAATGCTGTATAAATCTGATGATTTTTTCACAATAGTTATACTCACAGTGCAAAATTAAGAAGAGCATCTCCCCCTAGTACCGTTCGTCCTCTAGATCTTAAGTAGTCAACCAAACAGCCCTGAAAGAGGCAAAAACATGACTCATCTTTGTCACAGTATGTTGATTGTGATGACAAATACTCAGACAGTTTAGCTCCTACCTTAGCCATATACTCAGTTACTATAAACAGACTCCCGTTCTCCTCCACTATCACTCCAAGCAGCTGCACCAGGTTGTTGTGCCGTAGTTGCCTGGAGACAGAGACCCAGATGGACATGATGATAAGTTTAAATGTGACATCTTTATATATGTAGGAGTAGAAAATGTATGTTAATTCCGTACGTCATGACCGATGCCTCTGCGATGAAGGCCTGCGCTGTGGCGTCATGTTTGATACACTTCACAGCTACTTTGGTCCCTCTGTAGTCTCCCACCATCACATCTGTGAGGATTTAACAATGAGAAAGTTTTTAAATAGAATTAGCTGGAGTTGCAGGGTTTGATTTCAATAGATCTGATATTTGCAACTTGTAAGCAATGAAAAAGCACCACTACTTTAAGTGAGACTTCAGCCAGAGTGATGATTATACACCTGAAGCTACTTGCCTCCAAATTCTCCTTTTCCTATAACCTGCTGCAGCTTGAGGTCTTTTCTGTTCATGGACCAACCACCTGTTGACCATTCAAAGAGGGAAAACATGCATATTAAACAAAACAGTCTCATTGTGACTCGCAGAAAGGCAACAATAATGTAGCTTTGTAAAATTTAAAAACAAAAACTCACTCCTGGAAAACTCATCCTGAGCCGCCACGGTCCCTTCCTCCAGCTTTGGCTTTATTAGTTTGGTACACAGGCCATCTGCATCTTTGGTGTAGTGCTGCAAATGTGACGAAAGCAAAACAAATGAGTATAATTCACAAATAGAGACAAAGACATATTATCACCTGGCGAGAATTTAAAGCTTTACCCAAGCTACACTGCAAAAACTAAGATCTAAGCAAGCCATCATGTTAGTAAAAATTGTCTTATTACTCTTGATATGAGCCACATTTAACAGATAAGTAGAGGAAAATGTCTTATTTCTAGTTTTTTAAAGGCAAAATGAAGTCTGAATTGCTCGTAACAAATCAGAAAAATCTGGCAATGGGATAAGATAATATTTTATTATATTATGACATCCTTCTAATTTCAAGAAACTTGACAAGCAAACTTTTCTTTTCCCATTGGCAGATTTTCGTACTTGTTACAAGCAATGCAAACCTAATCTTTGTCTTTTAACATCTTGAAATCAAATTTTTCTGGACTTGCCATTTGAATGTGGCTTGTATCAAGAAAAATAAGACATTTTCAACTAAAAATAAGACCTAATTCCTTGCTTAGATTTAAGTTTTTGCAGTGTAGGGACAAAAGAAAACACATTCACACTTCCAGTTTACAAATTGATGTGTATTAGGTCTATCTTAGAGCTGAGCATCCTTCTTTAAAAAGTAAGTTTCAATATATAATTTGCCCTGAGTAGCAGATGGATAAGATTGTTTTATGTCTCTTTTTTTGAGCTTCTTTTGATTTTCTGTTGATTTTTATGAGATAAAAAGCAAAGAAATCCTGTTACTACAGTTTATGGACGGCCCTCAAACTGACCCATAGAGGGCGATGAAGCTGAAAAAGCAAATGATTGAATAAAAGGCAAAGAAGGTTTCACTTTAAATGGGTCAAACTGAGCTTACACTTCCTCCTCTGTTTTATTCTCTGGAGTTTTGATTGAGTTTTATTTGATAGAAGTATGTTACACGTGATAAACAAGTGCTTTTGAGAGTAAATGTCATGATGTTTCTGTAAGAACTCTGAACCTCAGCAGACTGCTCGCTCTTCCTCTTTGACACTTCCTGTTCATTATTTGTTCCAGGAACTGAATGCGGTCTTTGTGGTTGGCAAAAGACACATTGACAATTCAACAGGAAGGCAAAACTTGCATACAGTAGACCAGGGCTCTATTTAGCAGCAGACTAGCACCTTATTGATAAAAACAACCTAATTTTGTGCCCCACCTCAACCAGCTGCATGAGGTTTTCAAAGAAGGCCTCGTCATCGATTGTCAGCTTGCCGTTGTTGTAGATGATGCGGTAGTGCTCCACCTTGCCGTCACAGCTCACACACAGGGTGTAGTCGCCGGGGAAGTTGGTGCTCTCTCGCACCAAGAAGAGGCCCGTTTCAGGGGGGTTCAGCAATCGCTCGGCCTGGTCCCTAGTTATTTTACCATGAAACCATCTGTGAGGAGAAGAACCAGAACAGAAAACACATATGACTGCGATCCACTTTGATACTTTCTACAGCTGCACAAGTTATAAAGCAAAGTAACAGGATTGGATGTCGTCATAGTAAGTGACACATATCAGAAAGGCATGCGGCTTGAATTCTTGTAACTTTGGCAGCCACAGTTACAGAATGGTAAAATGATATCCTGTTGTTTTGAGAAGTGATCTTTCTGAAACTCACTTGTTTTGTGGCCAGATGCACTACATTAGTGTAAATTTACGTATGATG
Source organism: Thalassoma bifasciatum (assembly GCA_008086565.1). NCBI lineage: Eukaryota > Metazoa > Chordata > Actinopteri > Labriformes > Labridae > Thalassoma > Thalassoma bifasciatum. The sequence goes on from RPOG01000445.1 coordinate 168,624, forward strand.
ATTACACTTAAATATCATAAAAAAATTTCAAAACCTAAAGCACCAGAATCATTGTTTTCTGCTGCATTAATCCTTTGATACAAATGATAATAACTTTATTTATACATCACTTTTCAAAACAACACAACAAAGTGCTGTGCAGAATCCAAATGAACATGGAAAAGAAATAAAAGAGGATATTCAAAAGAGAAATAAAAGAGAAATGCGAGACTGCTGCTAAAAACCACTGACACCATGATGCTTGGCTTGAAGTGATGCCTCTGCAAAAACTGCTCCCCCTAGTGACTGTCTGCGGTATAGGCAAAAAACTCCTCATGCCTCTCAGGGGTGGTACAACTTTGAAAAAATTAATAAACCTTGTAGAAATGTTTCGTCTCCGGTGATATGGAGACATTATTTGGATGCATTGTGTTCAAGCCCTCTTTTTTCTGAGAAGCTACTTTACATTTGTTATTAGACGTTAAAATCTGGGCTTTCAGTTACGTTTTACATTGATTGATAGCTGTCGTTCTTTAGTAATATTTTTGGGAATAGTAAGAAATTTTGGGAAAGAAAGCAAAAGACAGATAAGTCTTTCAAAAGCATAGAAAACTATTTAATATTTGCTTTTTTTGTCACCTGGCTCCACTCAGATTCTCTGTGGTCTCTACTGCACAGACTCTGGCTGCACAATGGTGGCAAGCAGCGGCGCCAACAGTTTAAGGGCGGAGCCACACTGTCCATTGTATATACAGTCTATGGTTTTAACATGTGAACAGAGAGTTACAGTGTTTCAGACAAGAGGATACAAAAGCTCAAATAACAGCATCAAGATCATTCCATGATAAAAAGGACTTTACTTTTGGTATGTTCCCCAGCTGCATAAAACAGGGCTGCAAAACTAGGTGAACATGATGTGCCGACTGCTTTTGTAGCTTTATCCAAAAACAGGGGGCTCTTAATTCTGTCTTTGTGTTGTCAAAAACTGGGCACTGTTTAAGGACGGTTTTCACTTTTATATGAATCAAAGTGATGAAATTAAAGGGCGAATTTGGCAGTGAAAGTGTGCGTCCCAGCTACAGAAGCTAAAATCTTTGTTTCCACGGTTTTTGGTTTAACTTCCAGCCTTGACCTTTAACTCCATGTCCCACCCTATTTTCTACTCCCCAAATTTCCTCTCTCTTCAATTGTCCTATCAAACAAAAGTGAAGTAAATAATAAAATGAATCCATAAAGAGTTTACGTCATATGAACAGTTTTGTTGGTTGTCCTTTAACTGTCCCTCACTAATACAACACCAGACCTTCTAGTGAAACACTGTCCAAAGAAAGCACTGTTAGGATCTATTTTGGGACTGTTACTGATTAATTTCCATTAGCCACAGACTCAAGTTTATCTGACCTTATTATGCACTTCATCATGTTGTAATTATCCTTAAACGAGCTCTTAATGCAAATACCACAAACTCAGTTCTGGTGACCGGGGGAATAGATTAGGGTCATTTGCATATCGTCTGTTGCTATTTTTATTAAGGAGAGGGTCACACAATGTACAGTTTATTTATTTGCATGTGGCTCCATGAAGAATGATGCATTTAAATATAGCACAAAAAACCTTGTTGGAAAGCTGAGATAACATTTTTTTTTCCCACAGAGGCAGATGATGAAATAGATGTGGTCGATAACGAAGCAGTTGGCTCTGTGTTACATTAAACAATTGGGATATTTATTGATGTGTGTCCATTTCTTTAAAGTGAATGATGGGCTGCTTAGGTAAGATAAATGAAGGTTGAGTTCTAGTCTATAAAAAGAAAATTAAGGAGGAGAAAGTGAAAGAACACGCAAAAAATCCCCCACTCATCCCCTCAAGCTGTTTCTGACACTATTTTGTTGTTTTGTCACACATACTTGAAGGATTGATTTTATCATGCGTTGTTTGTTTGGGTATCTTTACCTTCATCAAGTAATTCATGACTGAAATCTGTTTTCACGCTTTTTCTAAATAAAACTTTCATTCATACCCGAGAACATGCCTGCATACGGAAACCCGTCATGCAGACCAGCAGGGAGATTTTAGAGATTACTTCAGTCTGTCTGAGATAGAAAAAGAAACAACAGGAAACTGCAGCGTTCACGCAAAGCTGAGCTGGAAACAGACACAAGTGCTCTGCAATTACAACACAGCCCGACCCAACTGTGGTCTTCATTCACATAACTGAAGCGCCACAGCCACGACGAACAGGCTGCCTGCCCTTAGGAACCATGAGAGCCAGGAGAAGAGGGGAAAGACCGGCTATTTTAGCGGTGGCTGCAGAATCCCACAAAGCTGGAGTGAGATCCAGACGTCAGATACATAAATCTTTTAATTGACTCAAGTGAAAGATTACATTGGGCATCAGAACTAAAAAAAGCGCAATTATCTTTATACTCACGGCATCAGACTCAGCTTGCCTTCCAGTTTCACACCCTCTCTTTTCTGAACATAGTTGGCTGGGATTGTTCCCTCACGACCAGCTGTGTTTTTAGCTTTGTACCAGTTTGGATCCTGAAACACAGCAGGAAAATGAATAGATCATTATGTGCACTTGGTATTGTGGTAATCACTGACTGTATAAGAAGACTGACGACACAGCCACTCTCCAAAAATAAGGCAAAAACTTAGAGAGCTCCCATCAGTGACTGGTCCAAAAACATTGTTTTTTCTACCATAACAAAAAGGATGCTAAACTAGAAGTGGGTATTCACATACTACATTTACTCTTCAACATTTACTTAAGTAATCTTTTAGACAAATTGAGCTTGCCAAAGTAGTTTCAATGTAACATACCTTTCACTCTTACTTTAGTATTTTCGTAATGAGGAAATGTTACTCTAACTCTGTTACATTGAGTCACACTCTGCTTACTTTCTTTTTTATTTATCTATTACTGCTTCCACAACTTATTTGTTCTGGTTTGTCAGACCAATTTTGGTAGTTTCTGTTTTCATTATGATTTAAAAAGAATAAACACAGTTGTTGGTTAATAAATGGCTTCACCCAACCACTAACCATGAGTGAAAGAAAAGTTTTTGTGTTGTGTTCTTTGATATGTTCCAAAGTGTTCATTTGTCAGAAGGTTAGGGGTTATTAAGTTGATTAATAAACTTGCAAATAAGTTGTTTGATGCTGCAAAGACAGTTTTGTCATCAGGATTTATAGCTCATGGCTGATGCAGCTCCTTCATCATATCGCACTGGGAAAAAAAGAGGAGTTACGATGAAGCTGTTGTGATGTGTACTATGGACAAATTAAGAATCAAAAGCTTGAAATAAGACCTTTTCATGGCCTTGCCTGGTGAATGTGGCCCAAATCAAGAAAAATAAGAAATTTTTTACTACTAATAAGACATGATGACCTACTTAGATTTCAGTTATTGCGGTGAAGTGGTTCTTTTCAAGAATTTAGCATCAACAGACCCCTCACTCACATGCCTGAAATAAATTCTGCTGAGGATTTCCTGCAACACTCACACATGAGCTCAAAATGACTTTATCGTGAAGTTAAATTGAGAGGCGGAATGAATATATTCAGATTGATGTCTGATAAAAAAGTTTTTTCAGTTTTTGTTCAGCCATGCAGGTTGGATAGTTTCCAGGATCCTTTGCCAATCTGGAAAAGATTTCACCTGGGTCACTGAACTTTCATTATGTCAACGTCCATCAATGCATATTTTGGTTTCACTTTTTTATAATGGGAGAAGATGGATGCATGCCGTCCATCTTTACATTCAGTCAGCTGAGAAACAGCAATTTTTACGTTAAAATTCAGTGTAGCTTGTGAAAGTTCACCTTTGTGACAATGATGATTGTCAACACGTCTCCTTTGTTGAAGGGCAGGTCCTGCTCTGATGTGCCTTTAAAGTTGTACCTAGCTACACACTCGGTGCCCTGCGGCCATGGAGTCTGAAATCACAAGCAGATCACTCATTATTAATACAAAATGTTTTACTTTGATTTTTTAACGTGTATTGCCCCAGAAGCTCCTGTTACCTGGACCTCTGTCATGTTGAGGCGGTTGAATCCTGTCACAGGTGATTCTTTCTAATTGCTACCATTAGAGCTGGTTAACACACCCACCCACACGCGTGTTCAGTACCTGTGAGACAAACAGAAAACAGTGAGTACAACACCTAGAGGCTTTTACAGATATTCATTTGACCACTGACACATTCACACAGAGGCCGTAAATTTGTGATGTTGGTGTGAAGGGGTGTACGCTAATATCAGAGCAAACAAGTCAGCAGAAAACACAAGAGCCGCATCTGATCTGCTGTCGTCAGTAAAAACAGCTTACTGATACAGAAAGCAGAACTAACAACTTTTCTTTTTTTATACTCGACTTTCACAACCGGGGTCGAGTGTTTCCATGACGTAGAGAAACAATTAGCATGAAGAAAAGACTTCAGAGTACCGGCAAAGCAACACGAAGCTGAAGCTCAAAACTGCACAGCGTGGAATGATAATCTACACTGTAAATAAAAGGGATTAAACTCATATATGTTCAGCATGTTAGTCTGTTTCTTTTTGACCAAAAATGGAAAAACTCTGCTCCTCCAGATTCATTGCAAAGCCCATGCCTTGTAGGAATCAAGATAGCTCTCTTCAACCCTGGAATGCAATCTTGTGGTGAGATCTGACCAGGCCCGAGGGACTCATCCAGCCCAGCGTCTCTCCGTGTCAATAAAGCAGCCACTGTGACAGCAACCTGAGGCCTGAGTCACCCTGCGCCTGTGTTTCCATGATACATGCACAACAAATTAGAGCAGAGGCGTTGTAGTGAGATAATGACCTATGAATTATGTCATCCTAAAAAGAAAGCTCCAAACTCTCTTCCTCCCAAAACCCCACTTCCTCTCTGCATCTCTTCCTGCATCAGTTCCCATGGAGAAATGGTTGAGCTGAGGGAAAATCTTGGCTCTGATGCGTCTGTCACTTCACATGAGGTCACATCCTCTGACATGTCCCATTACATCTCTCTACTTCTTCCTGTATAACAGCTCAGATTCACGATACACCAATAAAAGGGCGGAGAGCTTCGAGCTAAGAAGTGACAACACATCCTCTGCTGTAATCACTCTTCATACTCTTCATTCTTAAAAGTTAACACGTATTCGAGTAAATAACCAGACACCCAACGTGAACTGAAGCCTCCACGCTGAGGATGTGGTGGATGTTGTTCCCTGTGGAGTCCTGCAGCTGTCGTTCTGTACTGAGACACACATTTTCCACCCTGACTCTGCTTCTGTACATCCCAGTGTATCTTTCCTGTTACACTCTGACATTTCCCACCATGCAGAGGATCACCACGGCCTTAAATAACCGTCTTGAATAAAGACAAAACAAAATATACACGCAAGAAATGCGGACACTTTTCCTCTATGTGTCATCTTGTGGTCTCTACATCTCATCTCATGATCCCCCACCCACATAAGATGTCTCAACCCCTCTAAGTTCTTTCCTACTGTTTACTTTTTCTCCCTGCATTTCAGAGATAACTATCACCATTTACAGTTATTTTGCAGCTTTGTTATATGTAGCACTTCAAGACTGTTTTAACTCAGAGCCTTTGACTCATCCTCTTTTCAAAGAGATGGGTTATATTGACCTTTAACAACAGCTAACGTGCTTCCAATACACTGGAGGAGAAGAAAAAGCTCTTCCTTGTGAAGAATGGGTTACTACGGTTCAAACAGGTGTCATCAGAGGGTGATATTTACTACTTTGGATTAGCCACATGAATACATGTTAACATGGGGTTTTCTTACAGCTCTCTGTGGCTGTACAACAACTACAAAAAAGAAATTCAGATTTTTTTTTTTTCTCGTAAAATGGATTGCGTTGGTTTGTACTAGAGGTGTAATATAGCGAAAAAAACATAATTGCGATTATTTTTCCCTATATTACAGTTGCAATTTATTGTGCAATCATTTTTAGTCCCCACTCTTCTGTATTCTTAAACAAAAACATTTTTGGAAATGAACATTCACATTAAATACAGCATGAAGACAACCTATGGTGTCTTTTTTTTCGCTACTCATGACTCCTTTCTGTCCATTTGAGTCTTTTTCACTCTTTTTGCCACTTTTGAACCATTTTTTGCTACTTTTTGACTATTTGCCCAGTTGACCCCTAATTTACTGGCCAATTTTTCTTGCTTTTTGACCATTTTTACCACCTTAAAATTATTTTATTGCTACCCCTACCACTTTTCACCAGTTTTAGAAAAAAAAAACAGGCGACAAAGCTGTTTTTATCTATTTCATCTATTATACAGTCCGTGGTTCAAACCGAGCACCAGGATGGAAAAGAAAGGTGATTTATGTAACCATGGAAGTGGCATGGTTGTTGGTCTGAGTATTTCACAAACTGCTGATCTTAAGGGATTTTCACATCTCTAGGGTTTAAAGAGAATGATATGAGAAAGAAAGAAATCCTCTGAGCAGCAGTACTCTGTGAGAAAAATGCCTTGTTGACGTCAGAGGTCAGTGGATAATAGACAGACCAGTTGGAGATGATTGGAAGTTAGGAAAAGAGATTCTCATCATAGATGAGCAGCAGTCAGCACCTCGCTGAATCTATGCCATGAAGAATTAAGGAAGTTTTGAGGGTAAAAAGGAGTGTAACCTGGTACTTGCAAGGATGTGTCAATACCTGGCCAGTGTGGGAATCACTGCATGGTCCCTCTCAGAAAATATTTTCCGTGGGCAAATTTCAATTTTCAGTCACAAATGGAGGTCAAATCTGTACCATGCAAAGAGGAAACCAAGGCAGCTTTTTCCAGACTCAATCCCATTCAAGATGGACTGAGATGACCTGGAAACTGATGAGATCATTTATACCAAAGTGTCTTCCTTACAGAGAGAGGGATCAGCACATTGTTCAAAAGCAAATATACGTGATGGTATGTGCTCATGACATGGGATCATATAATTCAAAAGTAACCATCAAAGCTGAGTAATGAATACAGGTTTTGAAGTAACATATGCTTCCATTCAGACAATGTTGTCTTCAGTGAAAACCGTCATATTTCAGTGAGATGATGCCAAAATACATTATTCCCACATCACAACATCAGGGCTCAGCGGTAGAAGACTCTACGTGCTTAATTGACCGTCCTGCAGTTTTGACTTGTTATCTATTGAAAACATTTGATGCATTAGAAAACGAGAAAAAAAGACTTTTAGCTACTGAAATTCTCCATTACGCAATAATCCGATAATGTGACTTTCATAACTACAGAAACTGCTCTCCTGGGATCACAAATGTTGACAGCATGTTAAAAAAGAGGTGAAACACTGATATTTCACATACTGTTCAACACTGTTTTGAACAACAGATAGAATGATTAAAAAACCATCACATTCTGTTTCACATGGCACCATGACTATTTCGTTTTTTCTTTCTTTTTTGTTTGTCAAACTAAAGTGACCTTATATTTTTCTTGATTTCTTTTAAAAATATATATTTTCAATAATACTTTTCTTAGATGATAATAATGTTTTTAAACTGATGAATCAAAAATACAGCTTTTGATTCTTTAATAAAAAAAAATATTAAAAAGAAGAAAAGAGTAGGTCGTTATAGCTGAATTATGTGCTCTTTCTATTCTTATATTCATGAAACGTTTTCTTAGGGACTGTCTTTTAGCACAGCTGATAGAAAAGACTGCGACCAACAAGAGAGAACAATAAAGAGCAACAATCAAATAATATGGTGATTAATTGACATTTTTTAACTCTTATCTTCTTTTCCTTTTTACTGTTTTCAGTACTTCCTCCTTCACTAATGACTGGTGTTGTCTTTGCCAAGTCCTGTGGAAATTTATCTGGTTTTAGAGACATTTCTGTTTCTACCCCTGTGGACCATGAGTTTAAATTCAAAATAACAAGGGTATATATTCCAGTTATTGAAACATTTCTGTCTGGATAATACAAATGCATACATTTTTAAATCATTCACATAATATCTGGTGACTGTTTAGGTCACCATCTCATTGCATCAGATCACTGTATGTCTCAACACAGCTTTTGCTGAAAGAGTGAACTTGATCTCATCAAGAGCAAAATGAATCAGCAGACTCAAGGCTGACACGCAACAGCTCTTTTTAACTTGTCTCTTTATGGGGTAGTGAATGCATCACAGCAGCAGGCCACCAGCAGCTGAGTGAATGGGACAGAACCACGTCTGTCATGGAGTCACTTCGCCGATTCCAGGGCGCTCTACATGGAGCCAAAGCTCGCTCTTTTCAGGGGAAACACAAGGCTGTTATTGTGAGTCAGTGGAGTTTCTCCTGACCCCTCATCTCATTGAGAACTTAATCAGTATTAGTCTTTACAGCGAGAAGCTCTGGGGTCAGCTTCATCTTCACAGGTCTGAATGTGTGACCTGTATTTCACCTTTGATTCTGGAAGTGCAGTCAGCTCCTGCCCTCTTTCCTGTTATCATCATGAGACATCTCATTCAAATATTCACCAAAGCATCTACATAATTCCAGATCAATGATATGACAGAGAAACATCTGATTGGTGGATATGGTCCATTACGAGAGAAGTGACGACACAAGTGAGAGCAACACTGTTAGATATAACCTAAATACAGTCCACACAGAGCACAAACATACCCAAACTATGTAAAGGGGCTATGAAGGGGGAGTCACATCCGTTCAAATAAAACTAAAGATGATATCATTTCACAATTTTTCTATCTTTAACAATGCTATTGTTCAAACTAAACCTGTTCATCAACATTGAAATCTTGTCTTATGCAGGTGAGTCGTAAACTGAACTGTACAAATGAGGGGCAGCTCGACTGCACAGAGCAAGACAGGACAGGAATGTAGAAATGTCTTCTCTAGCCTTGTTTGGATCTGCCACTCCCTCCTATTCCTGCAGACCAGATCTGAGGAGAAACCGCTGATCATGTCTGTTGTTGCAAAATCTGCTGTGATACAGTGAAAAGAGAACGACGACTAAAGGTCCTGGATTTGCAAACCTGCAACTAACTGTTGGCATGATACACACATATTTTTACACATTATTTTATACTGCTGTAATTGACCAGGCGCCGTTCAAACAGACACCCTCAGTTATGAGAATAAGTGTTCATATTGATAATGTCTGTCCGTCAAATGACTTTTTCGAAGATTAAATCAGTGCAACTGATACTTTCAGGCAAAACAGGAAAGCAGTGTTTTCTTGTGGCTTCCTGTCACATTTTCGATGTCTGTACTGCTATCACCTCCTAAAAAAGAGACATTTAACCTCTTCACATCACAGCTAGTTTAATCTGAATAATTCTTTACCGCTTTTGAACATCTTCAAACTTTTAAAAATGAATGATAACAAGAGACTGTGTTCATCCCATTTTCCATGCCCATTTCTGTCAGTAACATGATCAGTCATCTAGGATCTTTCACATGACTGAACTAAATAAATTATTTTTAATCAAATCATTAAATTTAAGATCCTGTGAGGAACTTTACTGGTCGTGGCATTTCTTGTGAAAAAACTGTTACCTCTTATTTTATTCATTCACTTTATCTGGAGTTTAAGGAGGGTGACGGAACAAGAATATTATCCTGCTTCTTTTTAACACTCAAATTAGTGACTCAACAAAAACTTCGTAAAACTTTGAGGTCTAAAACGCAAGCGGTTAATAATTAAAACGGAAACCACCCTCCCACTACTGGTTTCGTGTAATGAAAACATACAAATTCAACATCCATGTACTGATGATGTGGTTTATTTGTGTTCTTCAAAGTTAATTAGTTTTCCTTTTGACCTGTTAAAGAGGGGGTACTGTGCTTATTTAAAAGAGTTTATACTATCCCCCTGGTTTCTCTATAATACTTTAAAATGATTTAAAACAAAAAAAATACAGATTTTCTCAGAGAAAAAGGGATTTTATTTAAAAGGGAGAAAACCCTCATTTTGCCTTTGTCTGAAATTCTTTGTTTTAGCTCCTTTCTCTTTAACCCTCACTGCTCCACAAACCCCCTTCTCTCTGGTTGGCCAGCCCTTTGGAGGCCTGTCTGAATGCTAGGTTTCACTTTTCGCACGAACGTGCAAAATAAGATGTGTGGAATCACCACGAGAGAACCTGTGAGGCTTTTATACTTTTTTTCCACTCCACACAGCGTCTTGGGTGTCCATTTCCAAACAGCAGGGGGAGGTGTATTGTAAACACATATCTACCGGAGTAGAAAGGAATTGGATGTGATATCTGTATGATGAATCATTTAAATACATGTTTTCGCACTTCAGACACTAGTAGCCCACAGTCGTCTGCCATGTTGTTCTCACATTTCCATCCAGCAGTTACAAATGGTCTGAGATGCACAATGTGGAAGTTTTTCTGGTGAAAGGGACTGCGTGAGGACACAACGCTGCTAATGTGACGTTGTTTGTCCGTACGGAGGCCATTCTGACCTCGCAGGTGCATCAAGCATTACCCAAGCTTGAGGATGCAATACAGGCATACCTTGGTGTTTGAGGCCCCTCAAATGTATCTTGAACTAGTTAGGAGATCCTCATGGGATAACCTCATCATTTCAGCAACTCTTTTGAAGACCTGGTGCTAGTCTTGGAAGAAGTATTCAGAGATTTCTGGATATGTAGCAGTTTGAAAGTCTGGACACATCCAACATTGTTACTTTTTTTAATGGAAAAAGCACACCACCCCCTCTTTAACTCACTATTGTTGTTATCTGTAAGAAAAGTATTTTCCATCAGATACTTAGCCATGCAGCCCTTGGCTTTGTGTGATGTCATTAATGTATTGTGTTAAGTGCAGAAGCTATAATAAAATATTGTGGTATTCCTGTATGAGTAATTGAACACCGTGTCTGTGTCTCCTGCATCCTTCCTACACATCATCTTTTTCTGCTGCAAGAGGTTCTGGGTAATCTACCCCTCATGCTAACCATCCTGCCTCTGAAATCCTCTCAGGCTGCTTTGATGCTGTTGCCCTGTTATCATCATGGAGCAGGATGCTCACCAGGCAGGCAGAACAAAGCTCAGAGTGAAGAGAACAAGTATCTCTGCTAAAGTCCACCGAGCTTCTGCCTGGCATGTTAACAAACAAACACAAAGGCTGGTGTGAAGTGTATAAAAAGAGAGAGTAGAGGCCAAAAGCTCACCCAGCTGAGTCTGACAGCCTGCAGGAGGCTTTAAAAAAGAAACCACCTCTGCCTCTAGGCAAACAGCTGGACTCTGCAGCAGCACAGCTCAGTGAAACCACTGTGTGCAGGAGAGCGGAAGTACGAGTGCAGGGGTAAACTGAGCAGCACAGGCTGTCATTGTATCATGTTAATGGCTGTCAGTTTTGCCTGTGAGGCTCTATAACCCTAACCATTAAAGCAAATGATATGGTTCACATCTTGAATCTTGTTCCACATAAATGAACACTGTGCTGGGAAACAAGGAAGCTTTAGAATAACAGAGGGAGGGAAATGAACTCCTGTCATTCAGGGGAAAATCCCACTAAACTTTACTTTAATCCAAAGTTCAACCAACAAAAGGGCATTCTCGATACTTGTGGCATTTGCAGAGTTTATAGGTTTACAAGTGGATGCATTACTGATGTAGTACCAAAGATTGGTCTTGGTCTTGAGTCATTATGAAGGTCCTGGTCTTGTCTCAGACTTTACGGCATTTTTACTCAATCCTGTCTCAGTCTCAGAACGGCTGGACTTGGGATTTTCCACCAAGTCCCGTGGAGACCAGCAATGCTAATTAATAATTGAATAATTAATTTTCAGTTGAACTGTTCCTGATTAACTCATGCTGTAATTTGTCTTCAAACACTAATCATTAGCTCACTGATTATTCTGCCTCCTTGGAAATCTTTTCCACTGCTTTATCAGACACCTGTAAAACCTCAGACATCAGTCCATCTTATCTCTACTGAGAAATACCCCTGAACACTTAGTGTAACTCTCATTCACCTGATAAATACAACTTATTTTTCAGATTTTTAAAATCATTCTGGACTAATCACTGGCTTTTAAATAAACAAATAAAAGGACTTATGTTATTTTTACAGAAATTTAGTTGAACAAATTTGTTAAGATTTGAGAATTTTGCATGTTATGCTTTGAAAGAATTGCACACACCTTGTTTTTTGTGTTCAATATAGTAAAACACTGTATTGAACACAGTCACAGTAAACTACACTGTAAGACTTGTTTGGGTGAAAATACAGTAATTTGCTGGTGAAACTGATGCCTGTAATTTACTGTAGTTTTACAGTTTCTTACAGTAATTGTAACTGAATTTAAAATGCATTTCTGTTGAAATATAAAAATACAGAGTTTTACTGGCAGCAGGTTTACCAGTCCTCTGGTTTGCATTTACTGTATCTACTCTGTGGAAATAACTTAATGTTGTTTAAATGTACAGTAATTAACTGTGGACAATGTTTATGAAACTTAACCTGTAGTTTTTAGGATACGAATCACAAAGGTATAATAATAGGTAATAGGTAATATAATAATAATAGGTATAACCTCTCAAGCGCACCTCATCCCCTCCCACGTGTTTAGCAAAGCTTCAGCTCACCCAGAATGCTTTTGTTAACTTCAATAAAACAATTGTTTTAACCGTGAATGAGAGGGGAACGTGGCTCAACAGCAGACCGCTGACAGTGATCCTCAGCTGTAAACAGTAAATTACTGTAAACAGGAGAATTTGACCATTAGGACCACAGGCAAGGCATGTTAGTTTTATACTGTCATACAAAAATACAGAACATTACTGATGGGTTTTCTGCTGTAAATTTACATCAAAGTCTTACAGTGTATATAAAAGAGAGAATACTCTTCAACTGTTCAACATCATGGTTTTAAAAATTGATTATTATGGTCTCTGTCTTGGCCTGGACTCTGTCTCTGTGCACTCTGGTATCAGGCAACTCTTGGCGTGGTGGTTGAGTACAACACTAGGATGCATCTAACAGAAGAAACACCATGCAAGGCAAAGCAGCCATGCATGAGCAGGTGACAGACACTTCCCTGTTGCAGTGCATATTCTTGCAGTGCAAAGTTATCATGCATAACATATTACAGGGCATGAACTTTTATCAATGTGCCTCACTCACTTTTTCCTCCCTCTTAGACCAAGCAAGCACCAAGAAGTTACTGACCTTTGAGGGAATTTGAGTCTCAGTTATAGGGGCATCACCCTAAAAACAGACCTAGGGGGTGTTCAGTTTCTCTTCTTTGAAGTTTTGTTTTCTGCTCTTCACTTCCCGTCACTGCTTTGCTTACACTTCCGTGTTTTTTGATGTTTGAACCAAGAGGAAAAGACTATCAAACTGAAATGGATTTCATAACGTTCCCCTGTTACATATTTCAGTGCAAAAGCAAGAAGAAAAGAACCCCTTTGGTGCTCTGTGACAGCTTTGGTGCCAGAATATCATGATCACTTTCAACACTTTGATCTGTCATGTTTGGACGGGGCCTTGTAAAAAGCTACATGATGCAAATGCTGCAGAACAGATGCCAACGGAAGTGGTTGAAGTTTGAGGGGGGATGATCGCCTATTTAGAAATCATGTTTACTTTCAGTGTCAATGAGAATTTCACCCTTCATCATGCATTTCTCGTGCATAAGCAGAACAAATATCTGGAACCAACTGCACTTTTACGCACGGGCTTCTTTTGGAGATAAAACACTTACCTGTGTGCGTGAAAAACTGTGGGCTTCAAGACACAAATAGGTGATTCTTCTACTGCTCCACGTTTCTTTTCATCTGATTGACAGCAGGCAAATCCCGATACACAAAAAAATAAACAAGCAGCAGTTACTGTCGAAGCTCAAAACAACAAAGCAAAGTCCTGACGAGGAAGTGAATTACGCCTCAGGTGACCCGAAGCTTCAGCAGTCCAAAAGTATCTCAGTAAAAGCAGACGCACAGAGCTGTGATCGGCGCGTCTCCTGTCAACATCTGGAAAAGTTGCCTTATCTATGAGGAAATTTGTCTTCTTCTGTGGTGCCGACAACCCTTTTTGTGGGGGAAAAAAGTAAAAGAAGATAGAAAAAACAGCTATCACCCCTGGATACAAACTGCAGCAGATAAAAGCTGCTATCAGACTATAATTAGCGTCAACTTCACGTAGCCCCACTCCTTTTCCCTGACAGAAACATTCAAGTTTTGCCCCACCTTGATTTCGCATTGCACATGCGCGTTACAGTCAGCTAAAAATGGATCACCGGGTCTATTTGCGTGAAGTTGGTGAAAGAATCCGATCATCACTGATAAATGAATGGTCACACAAAAAGAGTTGATTGTTATTTTTTATTGTTTCATTCTGCAGATATGACAAAATGACTGCACAGGATTTATTTCAACAGTGAACTTTGCTCCTGAAAGGAAAACAATTGTGCTGTCACGACAAAAACTCCCACTGAACTGCAAACTGACCTCTCAGTGGTCAACATGTCAACTTATTAAACCTGAAATTATGCAACTTTATTTTCAAACAGAGTCAGATCTCCACAGGCTTTCTGACATTTCTGTGAAAGAAACTGAAAAGTACATTACAGCAGAATCAGGAAGAGCTAAATTGAGTGTGAGTTCATGGCCCTCTGGTGGACAAAAAACTCATCTCTACTTCACATTCAGTGACTCTGGCTGATGCTCCCAGGCCAGACTTGTCTCAACAGCTGAGACTTTGCAGATCAGGCCGCAGGAATGTTGGAGAAAGGACAAAACCTGTGTGCTCGACAGCAATTTTAAACACTCAAACAAGTGTGATTTGACAGGGTTACACATGTTGAGAATGTGTAACCTGTTACTGACCACAAACATACAGGATCTCACGACCTATAAAGCACACAGAAAGATAAGTGTGCATCTCCTCTTCTCACATTTTAGCATAGGCAGTAAAAATGCATCGACTTATCCCCTTGCATTCAAAACAAGCAGCTACTCTGGAGTTAGATTCACAGTCTATGTTACAGTATCCCGTGGATGTGGGCACTTTAACAGGCTTACTGTGTAATCTAAACAGATAAAAGGGTGCTCAGTGCAGATGATCAATGCAAACGAATTCCACATATACAGAGCGTCTATACTCGAAAAATGAAAGGCTTTGTGAACCAACACAAGCTTGATCACAAAAATAGACAAAGTACAATGTTGACATTCAAACTTGCATGTTTTAAACTCAATCTTGTGGTTTGACACGTGAAAAGGACCATACCAGTGCTTTAATGTAGATGCATTAAACTACATTATGCATTGACCAAAACTACGACAGGTGGGATTTCCTCTGCAGTAATTTTGGAAACTAAGAGCACAAAATATCCTCATATAAATTGACTTTAGTGTGTATTTTAGAAAAATACGCATCAATTATATGAGCTGAAAACTAGCAAACACTGGTATGGTCCTTGAGTTAAAGCAATACAGTCAAAATGAAGCCAGAACAGCCAACATGTGGTGAAAGACCCCAATCAAGCTTACATTTCTGCTCATCATCACATTTCTATGTAAAGACTGAGCTTATCCGGGCTGTCTGGCTTAAGGCAGTGGTTAGACAAGAATTACCTTTCTTCAGTTCAATTTAATTTTGATCTGTATTTGCATGTAAGCATTTTTTTTCATCAGATCATTCCAATTAATTCAATGGATACATAGGAAACAAAGTGATTATGAAAATATCCACCAATCCTATTTTTATTTTATGAAAACATACATTTTCTGTGCTTGAAACAGCTTTTCCTTTGTTATTAGGACTCAATGTTCTTATTGCAGTGACTGTGGTGGATTTCAGATTGTATCAGAAGGTGACAAAAAACAAAACAAACAAGAAACATAACTCATGTTTCAGAAAAACAGCTGAAAGATCATTTAGATCTACAGAAATGAGTCCTGATGTGATACCATGAGTTTTGTTGAAAACTATATTAACCCCAGTTTGTCAACCATATTTCCCACCAAGGGCAAGATTGCTTTGCTGAATGTAATCTAATTCGTGAGATCTAATCAAAGCCCTTGTTATCACATTCTAACTGTTATCATAATCCAACATGGACAAATAAACCTTCTGGTCTCTGGATTCTTTCCAGTAGCTGCCCATTTCAACACTGGCTCAATTTGAAAACGCAGCATTTCACACATAAATGTTAAATATTCAACATTTGGTCAGATGGCTTTTCTATTCTAAAGAATTATTAGACAACAACAGATGAGTTTTGAAGAGTTTGGCCAGTGATGCACTGGGCCCTGACCAATCAAAACAAGAAAAAGAGCTTGAAGTGTTGTCTCATTTAGATAAACATCACAATACTGCATTTGCATGTATCATATATATTGGATCTTTTCATGGCTCTGGAATGAGGTGAGATTACAGAGATGTTCAGACATTTCCTATTTTAGGTCAGATTGTCTTGTTTAATTCAAGATAAATGTAACTTATCATTTTTAACGTCTAAATAATACTTATGAATATCACCCATGATTATCTTTTAACACCATGTTGTAATATGATGCAAACACGATATCTACATGAAGCCTGTGATGGTCAAAAAAGCTCTTTTCTATCAAAAACATGCTCTTAATCCATGTAGGATTAATATTCTACACAGTGGTCCTTCAGTATGAGGCAGAAGTCCTGTTCACATGTCAAAGGATGAAAAACTAAATGATGAACTGAAAAAGCTCTGGAATACGCAGTGAGGCGCAAAACCCACATGGTCATGGATTCAACCTGTCATGTTGGATAATATCTCATCATGGTGAGTGCAAGGGGATGACAAATTTGCAGCCAAAGGGAGAAAGGTACTTAATCCCCACTTCCTGGAACACCTGGCGAGGGATACCGATGTCACACAGGTAAACACTACCAGCTCCTTCCCCCAGGGCTAAGGGTAGACAGAGAGAGAGGGACCACTTGGCCTCCACTGCCTGCCTCTGTCCACTTCCAGGAGGGTCTAAGCTGAGCACTGGAGCTCGGTTCTGGTTGGCCCAGTCTGCAGCGGCTCTGTACCAAGGCTGATCCATCAGGAATGTGTTCTCGTGGCAGTCCAGGCAGTTAATGATCAGGTCCACAGGGGTGTCTGGGAGGTCTGTGGAGTCAGGAACAACAATTAAGAAACAAGCCAGATTTTAAATGTATGTTGTGAAAATAAAAGAGAGGAACACTGAGCCCACCTTTGATACTTGACACCTGTTTGCCATTAGTTTTGTTAAAGAGCGTGAGCTCACTGGTCACTGAGTCAAGCATCTTGACAAAATTTGGGAGAAACAGGATGATTTCCACTTCATGATTGGCCAGATGACGACCACAGCTGATGCCCTGAGCTCCCTGAACATGAGGACCACACAGGAGGGCTACTGTGGGACGCTGGTGTAAATTTTTTGGCGTAAATCTGAAAGAAAAAGGAAAATTTGCTTATTTCCTATCCTGAAGTGTATCGTTTTTGAGACTAATTATTTTGTTGAACGAAGATTATTATCAATACTGTATGCCCTAAAAAGAAACTTTTGACTTATCAGCCTTTATATAATGTGCACTGCAAACAAGTTATTAAATAAATCAATGCTGATCCGTTAAAATATTTATTCTATGTTGATCATATTTGTTTGATATTTGCTCATCAGGCAACAAAAGTGATCTGTACTTAAAATGATCACTATTTTCTTACCGGTTGGGCCCACCGAGCAATGTAAGTGCCATCTGACTTGCACACACTCCAGTCATTTCAAGTCTTCGCTCCAGTGAGAGGCCATGACGCTCAGCAACTGACAGCAGACGCTTTTGTAGTTCATAGGTTATACTTGGCACAACAAGCCCAGAGTCTGTTTGAAAGAAAAGGACAAATAAAAGTCAGTCTACTTCACATTATTCACCCAACCTTGTTGTTCTACAACATCAAAATGTATACTTGCCGGTGCAGTACTCCTTAGCCCCGGGCTGTGGTACAGTGATCTGTCTGTACACAATAGGTTTGGCCTCCAGAATGTTTTCATCATGACGATACCTCGAGGGCGTCTGCTCTTGAGGTGTCCCACGTGACCTTGCACCGTTGCGCCGCTCTGATGTGTCGATTTCTGAGAAAACTGCAGCTTTGTCAAAAAGAGCTAAGTTTCCCTCAAAGTCAAAGTCTGTATCCAGTCCGTCGTCCATGCCATCCCCGAAACACTCATCATCTCTGTGCTTCTGACCGTTCTTCACCCCATTCTTTTTAGGAGTCACTTGGTTTCCTCGACTGCTAGATGACCCTGTCATCATAAAAAAAAAACAACACACACATGATTGACAACTATGATAATAAATATCACAAAATATCACATGACGCTCATAGATTATGGATGAAGCAGCATTGTCACAGCCCTTAAAGTTTCCTGGGAAAGAGATTTCAGGGGTATCATATGACGAGTGTCTAGCAGGAGTGGCTCAAGATTTTAGGTAACTGGCAAATAACGTCAGGGTATCTAAACCATTAGATGCCATTCTGTAGAAGAGAGTACCTACTGATTCCCTGTGGTTTGATTTTGTGTGTAGGTGGAGGATATTTGTAACAAATAGACATACACCATGTGCTGTTGAAAATTTGTTTTTTTCTATAATAAAATTCCAAAGTTATACCAAAAGACGGTTATGATAATATGTCATGTCAGAATAAAGTGAACCAAATTTTGCTTACAGGAGTTGTGTCTTCGTCGAAATCCTTTCTGCTGGCCTGGTACATCCAGGTGACGGTCTCCATAGCTTTTAGAGCAGTGCTGAGGTGAGTTTAGTTTCTCCACAGACCTGGGGTCACCTTTTGGGACTGCAACTGGAGCACTACTTAGTTTTGAAGATGAAGAGCTGTTCTTTGCATTCCCATTTCTGATATCCAATATCTTCAGTTCCTTTATATCAATGGCACTGTAAGAAATCCGGCCAAAAAAAAAAAACAAACCCAACATTGATCAAAATCAATGAGATAAACTTGTGTGAAACAGCCTTTGATTACAGTGCATTTGGTTAACTCACCTAAATGTGACCTCAGGGACAGGGCACTTGGTTCCGTTGTGGAAAGGTTGTCTTAAGGAGATGGTTTGGCTGGTTTGGTCCACAGACACGACCTCTCCTTGATAAACTCCCAGCGTTGGCCCACAGTTGATTGACACTAAACTGCCCAGCCAATCCGCAGCCATGACTGCGAAAAAGAAAATAAATTAACAATTAAGAAACCTGTCCTTTCTTGAAAATTCCCCAAAATGGAAACAAACTTTCTGTACGACATAAAAATAGGGACATTAGAAAAACGCATGTCTCGGTGTTAGCAGATTGTTATAGCAGCTAACGAGCGTCGCTAACCAAGTTAACATCCAGGATTAGTTTGGAAAGAAAACGGGGTACTTAAAAAACACCTGAGGGTTTCACCTGTTAGGGGTCAAAGCGAAGAACACTCCACTTAATATTTCAGATCAGTAAAGTGCCAAAGTAAGTGCTGAGAGGAAAACGTTGCAGTCGTGAGTTGTTAGCTTTTTAGCTTTTAGCTGCTTGAATGGTGAAATAACTGCCGCTAGCTGGATGACCACTTCCGGCTACAAGACCTTTTCAAAATAAAAGCAAACCAGAGACAGAGACGACACTCAATATAACCCGCCGTACAGCCCATTCACCAATACTTTCAAATAATGTACCTTTCCAAATTGGGACAAATTTTATTTTTAAAAAAGTCAACATAGACAGACCGTGAAATAAATGTGTACGTGTAGCAACTTGTAGTTTAAAATGTTAGAGAATCAGATTCAGAATTTAAAAAAAAAAAGAAAAGAAATTCATCCCGGGGACATTTAGTTTTACCATAGCTCGAATTACGATACAGCTGTAAGTATTTAAAGGGGATAGAGGTAATAAAATATCATACAATTCTATAAGATAGTACAAAATAAGCTGTTAGTACCAAAAGCAGTAAGTTGTAAGAGTCAAACAATATAACATTATATACATTGTTGTTATAGCAAGATGAATTGTGCTGAATAGATATTGCATACTGAGTAAGTGTTGTAGTGTCATAGTGTTTTAAAAGATTTAAATACAGATTGCCCAGTCTACAGATGGATAAATATGGTAAACTCACTGGGTAAATATGACCTGGTAAAAATGAAAGCAAATTGTAAAAGAGGTGTTCATGAAGTTAAATGATATAGTGATCAATCGATCAGCCCATCATTCAGACTTTGTTTGTAAAGCACTTTTCACACATAATACAAGAGAAACACAAAGTGGTATACCATACATTCAAACAAATCACTTTTTGTAATCTTAAAAATAAAGTTACCCCACTTTGAGCCATATTTATCAGACAAGCTCAGAAAATTTCTCATTCCAAGATATTAAAAAAAAACTAAAATTGACACCTCAATTGTTCACAGAGAGGAGGAAAACTGTTTTTATCTATGGTGTGATATGATGACCGTATGTAAGGTTTATCATTTTGGTAACAGGTGGGAATTCAGACGAGGTTCAAAGATGGATGGAAATTGATGGATTTTCTTGAAAAATTAAGTAAGACAATAATCCAGCCATACCTAGGCAGAGAAACAGCTTTGAATTTTACTCAGTAGCATGCAGTATTTCACACTTAGCTGGTGAGTATTATGCCTACATAGGCATGATACAATTTGTCAATTCATCACATGGTTGCATATCCCTGGATAAAAATTAAACCCCAATTCTTCAATAACTACCTACTCCAGAGAATAAACCTAATGCAAAAGCCTAATAATCCAGCAGGAACATTGGCTGGTGTAAATAATTAATCAGAGAAGGTATTTGTATCAACCAGTTGGAGATGATCTAAACAACCTATGTCAACAAACAGCACAGCAGACTCAGTGAGTTCATGTGGAGACTATCCCAGAAGTGTAAGCACATGACTACCCCCACCCCTGTGTACATGGGTAACCATGGAGACCTAGTTCAAGGGCTGTGCTCTGAAAAGCTTGCAATCAAAGCTGTGTGAGGCTTACCAGCAGATTAAGAGAGCATTGTCTGTAGAGAGGAGAGAAGCTCTGCGTTATGGTGCTGTGAGACCAAGTCAGATTTGGTGGATTCAAGCCATTTAATCATATTTAAATAGATTTGGTCAGATATTTAAAAATAAAACAGGGTGTATCTGACACACTTAGAGAAAGATTAAGTTCTGCATCCGTTCACATCTACACTGCAATGATCAGTCAGTGTTAAAACTAGTTGTTGACCATCAAGCAAGCAATGGAAATATCAAGACACATGATCCAAGAATAGCCACACACACCAGCAGCCACCTTTGTGTGAAAATCTACCCCTGTCACCCGGGCAGATATGTGTGGGAGATGAGGACTGAAGCATCTCCCATACACAGAGACGAAGCTTGGAAAGAGGAAGACGCTCCGACATGTTCAGATCAACATGCAGAAGTTCAAGTCCATTTTCTCTGACAGACCTCGACATGTGGGACACAAGATCTCGCTTTTCAGCCCAGGTGAGACTCAAATGTGGCCTTCTTTTTTGCTGTTAGACCAGGTTTACAAACTGTTGATGTATGAAATGCTGATTTTCTTTCCCAGGGCTCAGCATGGTGCAGCATGGCAGCTGGGACAGGGTTTCTATCCAAAGTTGGTACAAGGTAAGTGGGGAAACCTTTAAATTTTTAAAGCAACAGAGACAGTTGAAAAATTATGGCTTTAATGAATTCTGTTTTTTTACAGCTCATGTGGGAGCGCTGGTGGCCTCAGACAGAATGATCCGGGTATGCGTAAGTGGCAGTCATTGTCCCATCTGGAGCCCGAAGCTGCATCATGCTCCTTTCCACCATCTCCAGGGGCTGAACTGAGGATTGCCAGAGGTGAACGCAGCTTTAGACAAGCTGAAGTGGGACAATGGGTGCATGGTGCTCACGAGCGTCTAGACAGTCAGTTCAACAGTCTGAGAAACAGAAACTCACAGCTGAGTTACAACAAAAGTACAGCACACCTCCTCGACATGCAGCATCAGGTGAGTGAGAGGGAAATGTAGAGACCTGTCATCTAACTCTGTGGATTTTTGCCTCTGTTTGTCATCATATGTTTTGTGATCTGGCCCACTATTTCATATCAGTCTTTTATTTCTTTTCACTGCCTGTAATTCAGGAGAAGGAGTCTGCTCAATTCTCCAAATTTGAAATCAGTCGACAGCGAGGAGAGCTTCATGAAAAGTAAGTGCAGATAAATTCATTAAAAACAGTAAAAGATGTGTCAAAAAAGCTGTGTACAAGACTGAAATTCCATGAGTTGTTATAATCACTCTCAAGGGTCATACAGCTGGAGAACGAGCTGTTGCAATTGAGGTCTAATATTGGCCGAGGAGGAAGTGATCAAACAGCAGAGAAGACTCCTGCATCACCTGGCAAAGCTTTTGGATCAAGCCAAGAAGACTCAAACAGGCCTGTGTGTAAACTTTAAATACAGATTTTTGATTCATAAACTCTTTTTTTATTCATCTGATTTGTCAAACTTTGCTTTCACATGTGTGTTTTAAATTCAGGAAAGTAAGAAAGTTGACTCAGAGCTGCACAAACTGAGAGAGGATCTGCGAGAAGCAGAGACGAGAGCGAAGACACAAGAGGAAGAACGAAAAAGGGCACTCCAGAAACTCCAAACTTCCATAGAGGTCAGTAAGAAAACACTCTCAACATTTTCTGTCAGAATATTCTGGTCCTGATCCTGTTTGCTGTATGTTGTAGACACAGAGTACACTGTTGAATCAGATCGAGGAGATGAACCAGAGGCTCAGCGACATGAAACAGAATCAATCTGAAGTTCAGGAACAGCTGAGCGAAGCCAACAACAAGATCAGCCAAGCATGCCTGGTCAGTTTCTTTCTCACTTGAGATTATGAAGCTTTATGAGAAGGATTACAGTCTAAATATGTTGTTCTTCTCAGGAAAAAGCCACCCTGATGACTCAAGTGATGAAACTAGAGGATAATATAAAAGTGCTGATGAGCAAACAGGCAGAGGATCAGTCAGAGAGAGAGAAATTGATGAAGGTATCACATTTAGATTTCATATCTCACAGCAATGTTGGTCGTATCTCAGGTCTAGTATGACGATTTTTACCTTTGTTTGGTGTAGGAAAAAGCAGATCTGCACCAGAGGAACCAGATCCTGGACCTGCAGCTGAAGAGAGACCAAAAAGGTTCAGAGGGATCTGTGGACTTTGAGACTAACACAAATAAAGAGGACAAGGAAAAGGTCCAGATGAGAGAGGAATCAAAGGCTCTCAGAGAGGTGAAACACTATCATTTCATTCCCCTGTTCCTTTTCTGTATTCCTTACTGAATGATCCTTGTTATGATCCTACCAGGTCAACGAAAAGCTGACACAAGAGCTTGAAATGACAAACAAGAAACTGATGACATCACAGTCTGAGGTGCGGGAGATAACAGCAGAGAGAAACACCCTCTCCATACAGGTCACAGAGCTGAAGTCAGAAAACTCTCGGCTTGTCAGAGAAAAAGATGAACTGCTCATGAAAGTGAGCGAAGGTGGACATAAAGAGGTTACAGAGATGAAAGAAAAGTGTCAACAGTTCAGGTGAGACTGTGATCAACACCCGTTCTTCATATTGCAAAATCTCATGAAACCATTCTTTAGTTTTCTTTGTAGAAAAAAGAAAAAATCATTGTACACTGTATAGGTATCCTGAATTGAATTCAGACTGAAACAATTTCCTTTTTTAAAATGAAATATTCACCTTTTTCCAGAGAGTCAGTGGACACAATGCAATCAGAAAAACTGAAACTGCAGGATCAGTGCTTGTGTCTGGAGGCGAAGGTCCTGGAAAAAGAGGACAAGCTGCTGCTGCAAGTCGAAGAGTTTAAGAGACAAGATGCGCTGAGAGTGCAGGCGTTTGAGGAACAGAAAGCTGTGGCCTCACATTGGACTGATAAATGGCAGAAGGTGGCTTTGACCCTGCAGGCCACACAGGAGGAGCTGAAGGAACTCAAAAAGAAAACCCTTAGAGAACAAGTATGTTTTATGTCACTCTCTCACAAGAACTGAAAAATATAACATTTAGATGTTTTTAGATCCAAAACTGGAGTTTAATCTCATTGCTGACCACTCAAAGTGCTTTCAGTCACCCTCTCATCATACAGATGGCAAAGGCTGCCATTTCACGCACTCACAAGTATTAACTTGTCATTTTCACACTGGCTTCAGAATGGATCTGAGTCATCACTGAGGATTCAGCTTGACACATGCAAAGATGAGCTAGACAGGAGCAGGAATCAGGTGCAGCCTAATGGGCATAAAGGTAAATGTAATCCTACTTCTAAAGAGTGAAATAATCTCAAAAGAACACTATTTGATCTCAGCAGGAGACGTCTCAGGAATAAAGTTGTTATTTTATTGTTAAACACTAGAGGGTACTGAACTGCTGCGACTGTGTTTTCACAGAAGGTGAAGTGTTGCAGACTCAGGATGCAGAGGCAGTGACAGAGTGAGCTGATTTGAATGAGAATTTAATTTTCAAAATGCATCATCTCCAAATTCAACACATTAAAATCAGACATTTGTGTCTCTTGAACTCTGTTTATCAGCTCATCAGAATCCTCTTTGTTGTTAGAGGAACAATCACACAGTGAGACAGATCAAGACAAACCTCAGGTAACAAAATTCTTCTTTCTTTATGGTTTCCTGTGTTTTTATGAACATAAATAAAGAATAACAGTTTGTCCACAGGTGAAAGATGAGAACTCATCAGTGGAAATCAAAAAGGACAAAACTGTCCTCCAGGTGAACACAGAGGCCGACCAGCAGAGGAGACTAGTCACTGAGCAGGTGTGACACTTAGTTTTTTCAGTTTGTCTAGCTATTGGGAATGGTTTGTTTATTAAATCAAAATTATGAGAGCTAGGTCAAAGTTTTGAGCTGAAAAGTCAATTATAGGATTAAATGTCACCATTTTGAGATTAAGTAAAAATTTGGGGACATCAATGTCAAAATTAGGAAATAAAGAGTCAAATTTTTTAGATAAATTGTCAAAATTATGAGGGACTTTGAACACTTCACTTCAAACAGAAAATGAGTGTTTTAGATGACTGTATGGGTCAGGAAGCTACTTTGTTGTCTTTAAGTATCTTTAGGCATTTTTGCAGTTTCTCCAAGAAGCTGGGTGGGAGTGTCCTCTTTTTGGGCTTTTAGAGTATGGTCACCCAGCCCCTGCATGTTGTTATGTTTGACAACAAAGCTTATCTAGTGTCCATGTGCCACTTCTTTAAAATAGTAAATTTTAGAGTTGTGGTTTTTAATTTAGAGTTGTGTTTATTTTGCTTTGGTGTTTACCTCCTCCACCTCTGGTTGCATGCTTACACAGCTAACTGGAGGGACGACAGACCCAGCTATCCTGAGCACTCTCTTATTAGTGTTGTCATCATGAGTATCTTGCAGGGCAGGTAGAGTGGCTTTTCTAACAAGCTGTTTTTCTGACCGCATTTGTAGTTAAAAAGTCTGTTTAAGGAGCGAGAAGGAAAGGAGGTGACAACAGTTGACAGCAGCTCGGCAGGAGCCCACACAGGAGTCACACCACCACAGGATCGGTCTCAGAAAGCAATGAGGGTGAATAACTCTGCGTAACTCAGAAATGACAACATATGATGAGAATCACATGGCCTGTTTAAAATTCTGTCTTCTTTTGTGATGTTCATTAGAAAGCAGGGGACAGGAGGATCTGGCAGCCCGGCTCAGGTTTGATGCCAGTGTTTGAGGAGGATGAAGAAGGAGGTGATTGTTCAGGAGAGCAGGATGGAGAGCTGATAAAACTATCAACTGAGGTAAAAAATGTTCTTCTTGAGCAAACACATCTAGATGCTTGCATTAACACTTTAAAAGAATGGTTAGTTTGTACTCTATCCATAATCAACCAGCCTCAAAAGGGAATGCTTTGATTGCCAACAGCAGGAGTCAGCCACACCACCACTAAAAAAAAACTGTTTATGATTATTTCCATGCTCATATGGCTACACAGATGTTAGGGTTGGCCCAAAAATTCATGCAAATTAATATCATAAATGGCATAATCTTTGCATGCAGATTATATCATAAAATTAACAGCACTTCTCACGCAAGCAATCATTACATATACTCACACATTTGCAGTATGTGTCGACTAATCCCAGCTTCTGCTTCACTGAAAGAGAATACAGACAGGTCTCTGTCCACTTTTAGTTCAGTTATTACTTGACATATGAGTAACTCTATAATTAAGGGAACATTTCAGGTGCACCGAAAAGTTTAAAAAAATATGTGCTTCTTTGGTTGGTATTGTATTTATTTGCATTGTATATAACTAGAATTGACCGAATTCATTAATTGGCAAGCTGAGTCTCCAATGAATTCTTAAAAATTCAAGTAAAAAAGTAATTTAGTAAGTAAAAAAAAAAAAAGCGGAATTTGGGTAATTATTTTGTCGACTGTGTTATGGACAAAAGTTGTGACTATTTTTTCCAACATAAATCCATAATATGCTGAATTTGGAGTTGCTTAACACTATTTTGCAGGCTCAGTTCTCTAGAAATGTCCCTCATCATTAATATTACAGTTAAGCTAACATTTAAGAGATTATGGCAGAAAAATCACATGTAGCAGAGTTGACAGAAAAAGAAGAGAAACCTTCATCTTTAACACAAACTTGGCAGGAAACAGTTAACATTTTCTCCTTTTTTGACCCTAGTTTTAACTACAGACCTTGGACACCTGACCTCCATCACCTTATGAGATACTTAAAGCTTTTCCAACAGTGTTACAGGTTTTAAGAGGCTTTTATTTGGAAATGATAGTTAGAAATCCCCAGAAAAACGAAAAGATTTGCCTGTCCAAAAACTCCAGAAAAGTGAGGTCTTCAGTGTTACCTTACAGTCTTTTAAAAAAGATAACTTTGAATAATTTAAGTATTTCCTCCTGATATGACGATACAATGAGAGATTTCAAATTATTCTTCCCTCTGCCAGATGTTTGATCACACTATGGGAGCAGAAATCATCAATCTGAAGGCAGAACATGAGAATCTGCTGCAAGGTGAAGCTATGCCTGAATCAGTCTTATAATATTTAGAGTAGATGTGCTGTGAACTTGGCTTTAAGTCAGGGACCTATCCACTAAAGGCTAACACAGCTTAACTATTTGGAGCATGTTGTGAAGTCAAACAGCATGATCTGAGCTGCTGTGGATAAGTCCCTGATCACAGAGCTTTGTCTTATTCTTTCCTTGGCTACCTCTTTAAATTTTCCATAATTTGACATTTTGAAGTCTTCACCTCTGTATGATTTTCTCTTTTGTTTAGCAGCACTAATTTACAGGCAACAGACTTCGGACTACCCATCAGACACCTCGTGTGATGTTGAAGTGCAACAGACAAGACTCCCTCTGATCTGTGCGGATGGAATATTCTTAGCTGAGCGTGTTGACATCTGTAGCCCTGATGAAGATGAAGATGAAGAGGAGGGAGTTGATTGATGACATGAAGAATTAAGACTTCTGCTTGGTGCCCTTTGATCAGACTTTGTGCTTTTACTGGAATAAAGAGAAACACGTATGCGCCCCAATGATGAAATGGTAATGCTCTTCTGTCTTTATATTTTGGAGAAGCGCTTTCATTACAAGTTAATTGAATGTGATATTTTTAGACTAAAACAAACAGAAACATGAAATAAATGACACAATCAACGATGTGAAAACTTGGTAACAGTATGAGTAAAAGTGTTTTATTTACAGCATATGACGTGATGAATGAATTATTCCATCACTGGTATGTTTGGAAAGTTGTGTAGCTAAAAGTCAAAGATCTGTAAAACAACATGTCCATGTGAATAGAAATATGATAACATGCTTTAAAGTCACAGATACTCTGCTGATACAAAACTGAACAAAATGTAGAAACCTCCTCCCATTTGTAACAAATCCTTTATTCTGTTACAAACCTACAAACTCTGGACTTTCTCCCTCTCTGAGTTCTGTCTGGGCTTTAAATGTTCTTGAAGAAAAAAAACAGACTGGAACATTCATATAAGGCCATGGTGAAGATTTAGTTGTTGGTAAACACATCATTTGAGGTACAAACTGAGATGTTACAAAAGTAACACTTTATATCAACAACATGCTTTTTAACAATAGTAAAGCATTAGTTAAGTATTAATTTTAAAAAAACGTACGGATTGTGATTCAAGCTTTTAGTAAAGGCGAGTGATCACTTGATTACCGAGCAAATTATGATTAATTTAGATAGTCACAAAGGACTTATAAACTGTTTTTTTATTTGTTATGGAAGCTGATCAAAAGTAAGGAACCTTTTATAATTTCAAAAGCATTCATTAATGTGATTTAAGACCAACAGCACCTTAAAACACAGAAGTCACAGCTATCGATTCAACGAAAACATAGCACTTGAACGTGTTTTTATTAAAAGGACACAACCTCTGTTTAAAACCCTACTGCAACTGAATAAAAAAAATTCTCAAACTCAAAGTGCTTGCAGTGGCAAACTCAAATATTAGAAATAGATTATATAAAAAGACATAGTGACATTTAAGCACTGGCTTTGTAAAACCATATGAACAAACAACTTATAAATGGTTTATAACTAGTTCATTATGACCATCATTTGTAAATGGTGGATCCATCATTTATTAAGTATGAACAAAAGGTTAGTCAACACATTGTAGATGGTCATATTTGTCAATGATAAAGCATTTACAAGTGTGTTTGCGCGTGATATAAAATGAGTATTAATGTATGAACAATGCTGCACAGTAGATAAGTGAAGTATTAATTAATACTAAAAAATGCTAAAACGTGTGCAGTTGATATAAAGTGTTACTGTTAGATGTGTCACTTCATGGTAGGAGTCACTTTGATTCTTCTTTAAATGTATCAGAACTTTTCAATGATTCTGCTTCCACTGTGTGCCAGCGCGCCTGCTCCACCTGCAGACTGCACATGTCCCTCCAGTGAGCTCGTCCTGCATCTGCAGCTTCTGTCCCGATCCGAACTCGACCAAGAACTTTACAATCTGAAGAGACCTGGTTCTGTGACAGAAAAGAGTAGCTGGTTTGTGGGACAAAGAAGAACAACAAACAAATATTTTTTTATGTAGTGAATGTGACCTTGTGAGGTGATGCTTACCTGCACGATTAAAATCTCTAACAGAAGCGGCAGCTGATGGATGTCTCCTGGAGGGAGGTCAAAGTGGAAAGAAGTGTTCCACACCATACTGGAGGCTGATTTAGTTTCACGACTGCCGATCACAACTCCTTCATGATGAAGATTGATCTCCACCTGGTACGCTTTCAAAAGGATTACAGGAAAGAGTTTCGATTAAACAAAGAAACAAAGGCTCAATAGAGACTGGAAAGATGGGACTTTGCCACATCCGTCTTAACTATGAAGTGACACTTAATTCTGTCCACTTTTCTGTCCAATTGAACCAGTTTATAATCACTTTAAATAATTTTTAATATATTATTAAATATGTATTGCCCTATTTGGCATAATTTCTAACATTTTTGCATACACTGACAAAATTATGCAGCATTTTGAATTATATTTCCATCATAATATATAACTGAATGTTATCTGAATGTGTTCTATAATGAAATATCATTCAGGGCTACCTGCAGGAAAACAAGATTTTGGGACATCAATTTTGAAACTACCTCAAGAGCAGAGTATTTCATCAACCAGACTCATCTGAGGAACCCAATGAAACACCTGGAGGGTTAGTGAGTCTCTCACATTTTTGGAAATAAACCCGTTTTTTCACTACTCTAATGTAGGAGCCTTTTTGGTATCATGTGGGGCAGCTGCCCCAAAAACTGTCAATAACAAGCTTTATCTGCAAATCTATAATACTGTTCTTCTTAAACTGTTTATTTAATTACTGATACTTATTAAACTATTGTTCATGTCTAAGAAATGTATTAATTTGGAGTCACATTACAGTCGCCCCAAATGACTTTTTTTCAACTTTAAAAATATTTAAATCTCTTTAATATTTATTTTTTACATAAATACATGTGTACACTGCATTCTAAATGTTTTAACAATGGCCAAATATATGTCCTTATTTTTACTATTTTAAAATTGGCCTATCCAAGAGTCTTATTAGTCAATGACCGAATTGGGAAACTTAATCCAATGAAACACAAAAACAGTCAAATACAAAGCAACAGTAGAAAGAAAAGTAATAAGTGAGGACTGCTCCGTTTTCCAAATATTCATAGACAAACACTTTTACAATCTCCCACAAAACAAAAGCGGTTTTCTGGACAGATGTGTGTGTCATACTACGCATGAAACAGAGAACATAAAATGACATGACTCTGTCTGCAGCATGTGTTTCCCTGATATGAAATATAATGCCCAGACAGGCTAATGCGAACAAAGATTAGATCTGACCGATCAGAGATCCAGAGGAGATTGGACATTTTCCTGAGGATTGTGAGTAGTGAAGGATTAAAGCACAATGTCATTACAAAAGAGATGATCTCTCTCTGCATTCTGGTCCTGTAAGACATTCCTTAATCCCCTAAACATTAAAAGCAAACATAGGGAATTATTTTACCTCTGCCCTTGTGTGTCAAATGTCCCACAGATGCTTACATAATGTCTCAGAGCAGGATGTCCTCATGGGATCCCTTTATCAAGTATATATTTTTGTGAAATTTAAATCACATTAAGCCCTGGTCTACCTGTTTCTGGAGATGTGTGTGCAAGGTCATGGAGGTTGTCCGCTCTGAGGACTGTGGCTTTGATTTGATGTGCTAGAGTCTGATACTGGAGCTGGATGAAGATCTGTGGAGGACAGCTAAGCCCCTTACACACTGGTGCATCCTGGGAGATCAGGCTCTGGAGTCAGGGCGAGAGTTCAAAGAGCAGAGAGTGAAACCTCACCCAATCTTATGTAAACTGTGAAATAAACTGAAATAGTGTAGGCTACATAAAACATCCAGAAAAGACAACAAACCATACACAAGACCAACAAAAATATTCATGTTCAGGCCCATTACATACAGATTTTTACATTTTTGTGTGGCTGGACAATGAATAAAATATCAATTCTTGAAATCCTCACCTTTTTCAGGCTCCACCTGTTTGGGTTAAGCGCTTTGGTGAAGTGTAATGGATTCTCCACTCCCCAGTCTCTCCCTCCACATTCAGCCTCCACTTCCCCCAGTGTGCTGCCTCTCAGGCTGGGTGGTTCCCGTGTGTATACAACTATTCTCAACACACACCTCTGGAGCTCCTTTTCTGAGCTCACCTTCAGAAGCAGCAGCAGGCTGAGGCTCTCAGGGTCAAAGCCTCTCTGGACGGAGGCCTGGATGGGACACGGGTACAGAGGCTGCAGGCTGCCCAACACGGACAAGTTCTCCAGTCTGTGGGACGTCCCACTTAGGCTGAGGATGGACACTGCCAGTGTTTGCTGCTCTGGAGAGAAGGCCATGGTGAAATGGAGGCAGGGTTTTGGTAATGTTTGCTCTTGGCAGCTGGCATTGGAGCCATAATTGATTTGAGCCAGTGGGATTGGTTCTTCAGGCATAGAAGGAGACACAGCTCCAGGGCTGGTTAGCCTGCTGTGTTCATCATAAGATAAACTCCCTGTCACCGTGCAGCGCCTCTGAAGGGCTTTACGTGTTTTAGCCAACAGTCCCAGCTTTGGAAAGGGATGCAGGGCAGCATGGTTGTGATATATGGGTTGATAAAGAGGAGTGAGTGGAGGCGTGCTCAAGCGACGCAGTGAAAAATAATGCTTTGTCTGTTCCTTCTCTTCAGAGGCAGCTTCAGCTTGGTTATTAAGTTCCAAGGAGGGAAAATTGCTCTGAGAAAAGGCAGGGCTGGTGAAAGTGGAGGGATACTCGAGGACATCTCCATCCAGCTCCTCGTACTGTTGCCCAGATGCTGACGACACAGCAGATGGAGGCGGGGTCTGAGCAAAGGTCACGGGTTCAGTAGGAGACTGTGCTGAAGATGCAAGATCTTTTTGGTTCATACCACAGAACTGACTTTTCTTCCAGCAGAGGAAACATCCCAGGGCAAGACACAGACAAAACACAATAAGTCCAACCAAGAGAAGGATTTGGAGGTGGACTGCAGACATAAAAATAAGAGATGAATAAGTCGGGGAGCCTCTGAACCATGACAAAATCACGTTGTATGTTGTCCTTATTTGGCTTTAACAGTCTCCTTTTAGCAATTCTCACATTTCTTTCTTTATATTTAATAAATGTTTGTTTACTGCAACACAAAATCATATTTTACAAATTAATGTCAGTTTATTTTATTCAGAAAAAGTGGAACCACCATCTGGACCCTTGCAAAAATGCATTTTAGAATGAAGTTTTGACACATACCTTCTAGTTGTTTGGTAAAAAGGACCTGAACCAGCAGCCAGAAGAAGAGGATGACCATAATGCCCTCTATCATCCCCTTACAGCAGAAGAGCAGCACAGACTGCCACAGAGGCTGATCGGGGTACTCTTCATCCTGGTAAGGCATGGTGATAACCGAGTGATGAAGGTTTGTCCAACCTTTTTTCAAAAGATCTGTCAGAATAATCCCAACAGCGCCATCAAAGAGGACCACTTGCTCAGCTTAAAATAACATCAGTCCTGAAAATATGTCCCAAGTTTTTCTGCCTCGTAGCGTTTTTAAAAACTTCAAAAATCATCTTGCATCCCCCCCTTGCTACATTATTTCAATCTTCATCCCAGGACAGTGATTTGCCCATCTGTACAGTGACATGCCTGGTATTCTCCTACCCAGACTGGTAGGACTGTGGGCGGGGATATCCTCCCCATAATTCCTTTTAAATCGTGCCCGCAGCATCTTTCTTCCACAATGATCCAGATGCCGACCCAGCAGTGACTGCAGAGGAAAAGTAAATCCAGCAGCTCATCCCCCGCTCCACCCGGTGACCCATGAGCGCTTATCTCCATTAGAGCAGCTTCTGTTGTAGGTCTGCAGCATGTTGCAGGAATTAACTATGTATACAGACGTTTTGCACGCTTCCTTTTTTCTGGGCAAATCACTTGATTTGGAGAGAAATTGTGTGGCAGAAGAAATCAGTATTAACTTCTCTCATCTGTGGGGAGGAGTCAGACTTTTGTTACTGAGGCGACCAAACTGAGGCTCAGACTTTTTCAGGAGTGACATGAAGAGTGCTTTGGCTGTTTTCAACTTGACCTTGAATTTTGGTTTGGTTCCCCTTCTCAACAGTAGGTGTAAAGTAAATAAACACTTCAACCAAGAGTTTCACATATCCCCACAGAGGACCATGAATCAGGGGGGAGATGCTTATGAAGGGGTAAACAGATCTACCAAGTCGTGTGCTGGTTCAGGGGCCTTTCCATGTAGAAACAAAGCAAGTATTATCAGTATATGACAAATATGACAAAAGGTTCCAAAATTGTTGTGATAACACTTGATTGTAATATGGCATTGTCACAAGAACAAAATATCTTTCAACTTTAAATTCAAATAAATCAGTAATGCAAGTCGACTTAACAACCACCTTAACCCCTCACAGCTGTTCAGTGAAGCTACAGCTTTTAAGTAATACCCAGAATGCCTTTGTGAATTGTAAGGGAGGAGGGAACGCAGTGGATATGAAACCCTGCTGTACTTCACATTGCAGCTTTACTACAAAATTTGGTATCAATCCAATGCCAAGTAAATGTAGGGCTAATTTTATATCAATATGTTTTTGTAAAGAAAAGAAGAGTGTCAAAATTAATCAAGAGTAACACACAACCACTAAAACTGTTTATGTTCCTGAATGATAGTAAATATCTAATTCTACAATCAGATAAAAATTTGTTAAATTTTTTCTACTCTGTTGTTGAACAGTAAATTTGAATGTTCATGTATATCAATAGTTATTATATTCCAGTATTAAAGTAGCCATGTAAAACCTGAGTGTTGTATGAAAGTATATTGGGAAACATTTGTTATATGCGTTTCATTTTTTTCCTTTAGTTTTGAAGACAGGCTTAGAGCTACAACCAGTCACCAGGGGGAGCTCCAGCACTGACGGCTGCATACTGAGGACTAACCAATGTGGATTTTTGGGGGGTCAATATGGATACCAATTTTTTTCATCGCTCTTAGCAGATGATTATACAGGCTCCCAATTTTCTTGGGACGATAATAAGAGCCAATACTACTTTTGCTTCCCCCATTAAGATCATAAGAATGACATAATGATAATAAATGTTAAAAATCTCAATTTTAAAATAAGAAACATTTGTTGAACTATATTTAATACTGAAACAATATAGAAAAGACAAGAATATGATGTAAACAATAGAAACAGCTTAATCTTTTTTCGACTTTATCAAACAAATACTTAGATATAGTTTGAAGTTGCTGCACTCTGCAGTCTGCAAGCAGGGGAGGAGCAAGACATGATCTGTAGTGTCTCCTAGCAACACAGAGCTGCAAGTGGGGGCCTGTCTGTAAATCATGCAGAGGGGAAAATATACCCTCAAACCCACCTGTGTGATACAAGTCAAAAAAGCAAAAATTGTCCTGATCTATAGGTGTATCATGGTATTAATTCATGGTGAAGACTACATTTGCTATGTTCAGTCTTGAAAACAGTAAATAGGTTAAGGGTTTGCAAATTGTCTAAATTTAAAAGAAAAAAGACCAAAGTCTCTCTACAGCACACAAGAGTGGTTTATTTCTCATGTCCAAGAAACATTTCAATCAAAGACCAAAACATTTTTTAACAGTGACATCAGTTTGCAATGATATGTCTGCTTGATTGTCCGCATACAGTAGCAGAGGCATTTCAGCAGAAGGCTTCATACACACATGCTGCATTACGTATTGCATATTTCTCAAGAAAGAGTGAGGTAGCACCGTTTCAGTGTTTACTTGTCAAAAGCTTGAGGTCATTAATCGTACATTCTCTGTCTAGTAGAAAGCAACACAGCATTATTTCATAAGATACAGTGTTAACGGTAATGAGTTGTTCCTGAGAGCAGAGGAAATCCATGAGAAACTGTATTGAGGTACATTTGTATCACTCCCACCTTCCAAAAACGTTCTCTCACATTCTGTCTTTGATTCACAGCTAGCAAGAAATCAAAGTTTTGTGATCCTGAAAACAATTAAATAAAAGCGTAAAATAAAACAATGAAAAACTAAAACAATATCTTTTTAGATTCTGTTTGTTGTAAATCCCTGACCACTGTTGTGAAACATTTAAAGCAAAACAGTTACAGATGAGCTGTGGCACTGAGCTAAGGCTTTTTGGTCTCCATCAGCTGCACTTAGGCAACCACACGGTTCTACTTTTGAGAAAAGCAGCTAAACAAATAATAAGCTAAAAATGTGAAGAAATAAATGCCTCTACATTTTCAGCTCCTAACAGGCACCAAGGTTAACAGAAACCTGAATCTACAATCAATTCTATTCTCGAGCCTGCAGAGTCAAACACTACATCTTCCTTGCGAGACTCATTCGAAGCACATTACACAGCAAAACAAACAAAAACTAATAGCTTCATGGGTTGATTTTCCAACAATTCATACAGTACTTGTCAACAGGTACAGAGGTATCTTGTGTTATCTATGAGCTCAGATTAAGTTTTAACGGTAGTAAGCCCTAGTTTGGTCCCTTGGAAGAGGTGGATGATGAAGAGGAAGGACTGTGTGAAGAGGAGAGGGCGCTGAAGCCACTGGTTCCTGCCAAAGTGACGGCTTGAGATGCCACAGGAGGAGCTGACTTCTGAGCAAACAGCTTACCTGCAATGCAAAAATTGTAGAGAGCGTTAACATCAAAAGGGCACACATGAGAAACAATGCTTATACTGGCATATTTAAAGAAACTGCAAATCTGATGATCATATTGATGACAAAACTTGTGGTCATAGATATTCCTAAATTTCTTCTTTTCAGTATCTGTATTCAATTTCAATTTTAGAGAAGACAGATTCTGCTTTGTTTCACTGATTTAACACAAGATCCAGCCTAATCAGCACCTGTCTGACCATCCTTTGAGTCAGCTAGCTGGTGTGCATTTCAGATTCAGATTAAAGCATGACATCTGTTTAGCTGTTGCCAAAAAAAGGTTGCAATGTCTAGTAAATCAAGACAACAAGAACTGCAGAGTTCTGCAAAAAGCTAAAAATCTGAGGCCACTTAAGATGCTTGTATCTCACAATGTGATGAACACAAAAACACAAAGCTTGGATTAAACTGAACAACTGGGACGTCTTATTAGGACTTTTATTGTAGTGGTTTCTTGTATATGGGGAAAAACAGAACAGATTTTTCATTTCTATTTGAGATTAGGGCCAAACAATATGCAAGGATGATCTATCTGCAATTATTCTTCTCTGTAGTACAGTTGCAATTTCTTATCGTGGTTAAACAAACACATTATTGGAAATGAACATTGCCATTGATTATAGAATAACAACAACTCATGACCTCTGTGCTACTTGTGACTGCTTTTTGCTCATTTTAGTCACTTCACTCTTTTTTTCTGGCCATTTTTGGACCATTTTTTTCTACTTTCTGACTATTTTCAGAGTTTTCTCCCAATATTCTTTGTTTTTGACCATTTTTGCAACTTCAAACTTGCTTTCATTGCTACTTCTTGCCATTTATTTCCACTTTTCACCACTTATATTGCTGCCCTTGCAAATGAAGGTTTCAACATTTTGTCTGTTTGCTTAAGCAGGACTGAGTAACACGGTATAAATCTAAAATATGAATCTGGTATTCTAACACATTTCAGATTTAAATTTTTTTTCGCTGTCTGCCATGAGAGTATTGCAGCATGCCATATTGCAATCTTATCTTATTTGCAATTAATTTCCCAGCCCTATTTTGAGATTGTTTTGAATTTATTTTCTACTTTATAGAAGTTAAATGAGAAGATCAACACCTCTTTCATGTTTGCAAACTCGAGCTAAATAAGTCTAATGCCATGAGTCTTCGAAACACCAAGCTTGGCTCAGTCTGAAGGTAACAAATCTGCCTTCAAGCACCCCTAATCTCATTAATTAACATGTTATTTCCTGTTTGTTAGTGTCAACATGTTGTCAGTCCAGGCCAGGAAACAGTCCTGCACATAATCTCCTCTTACACCTCAAGCTGTCGGTTTCACACTCAAGTTCTTGGGCAAACATGAGATTGCATGCCAAGCTTAAGAAGTGCTGGTAAGACTAGTGCGTGATGTTGTGAAACTACAGAGGAGAAACCCTGCTTCCTTTGAAAACTGAATCTCTCACCTGAGTAAATAGTGCCATTCACTTCCACTGAAACACTGATACTGGCTGCTCCATTAGTGGAGATACTCAGGGACAAATCCTGTTTGGTTTCTGTGTAAAAAACAAGAAAATGAAAACAAATCAGATCAACTTTCAAGAAAAAGTAAATACAATGTTTAGCATCAGAGAGCAGAGGCAGGTTACCCTGTCCGTTGTTGAGTTTGAGGTTCATTGGGTTGAACTGAGAGGCCAAAGCCAGCAGGTTTTGTTGGAGCGCCTGCTGCATGAGTCGCTGCTGCTCCTCTGCTAGCTGCAGCATTTTCTTCTCCGGGACATCGTTGGCAACTCCTCCCGCTCCTCGCTCTCTTCTCTCCTTTAGATGCTCCAATGCTGCAGCTTGTGCCAGCTGCTGCTGCTGCTGCAGAGCCAGAGCCATCGGCAGCCGGCTGGGTAAGACAGGGGTGGACATCTCATCTGGTTACATAAAATTAAAGAGAATCATGTTTGAATCCATAGAAACAGTTGATACAAAAAGCACAACAATTCATTTAATGGAGGGGAACTAATCCTGGTCAACATAACACTGTTAGAAAGCTGAGAAAAAACATTTCTGTTTACAATTTTAAAATGTGAGGAAATATTTTCACCACTAGAGGTCACATAAATTTCTATTCCTATTTTCATCACACAGCTGCCGCAGTAAATAAAGGTAGAGAACCATTTAATCTATGGCTAATGGTAACAAGTAGTTGCATCTGTAGCAATCTAATTGAAGAGTAGAGGCATCAAATTTACAGAAATGTAATTTAAGAGTGTACCTGTGTTTCTCTTTAGATTAGGACTAGCAGATGCTGACAGGCCATTGTGTCCGGTTGGGGTGGTCTGCATGGTGGGTGAGGACAGCAGAGGATGTGGGGCAGAACTAGGGGAAGGTGTGTAGCGGTACAGACTGCTCGTGTAGCTGGGACGGCGTCCTTCTCTGCGGTTACTGTCGATGGCGGCCTGCAGCTCACCGGGAGAACTCAGGCCCTTTTTCTCACACTCAAACGAGTACAGGTACTTCATATACCTGCAGAGTAAAAATTCATGGGTCATGGTGTGATTTCAAGGGGCAAAGCATTAGGATTAGGGCCTTATTATAATATAGATGATCAACGTGAAAGCATCCATAATGGTTACTGGTATTTAAAATTACAACAAAAACATATTAGTGATAGTCTCATTTGCTTTATCATCTCACAAAGAGACATTACCTTTAAAATAATCTGTTTCACAACCAGTTAAAAATTGGATGTTTTCATAACCTTATCCACTTGCTGTTACATAAAATGCTTTCAAATACAGTCTAAAATGTTAAATCATTTGGATTTTTTTAGAGAGACACCTACTGGGTGCGGAGAGTGAAGGCGGCACTAGTGATGGATGTTGGGAGGTTGAGACCTTTGGTGATCTCCCTCCAGATCTTCTTGGTTATGACTTCCACCAGGCCCCCCTTCTCTGTTACCAGCTTATAGAGTCGGTACAAGTCCAGAACCTGCTTGGCCATGATGGGAATGCGGTTCACGGGAGTTCCTATGAAATGTGAGGCAAAATTATGAGCAATACATTCATTTATTCTGAATTCTGAAAAGTTGGCATGTAAAGCTCTCATGCTTAAAGAGACGGATGATTTTTTCACCATAGGCCTTGAGTTTAATGTTGAATTACACCTGCTAAGCCATAATACCTATGTGGATTTCTAATAAAGCTTATTTTACATAGATAGGGGTCAGATTAAGTCCACTACAGCTCCAGTGCTGCATTGACTTAAAGGGGGGAGGGGTGATTTTAGAGCCAGCAGTGCCTGCCAATCACACGTCTGACAGCTCACCCTTCCAATCCTCATTTGGAGTAAAGGCAATTAATGAAGAGAGGTGAAAAGGCAGTTTGAGCAATAAGATTACTTTGTGATTAAGATTAACACACAACACCAACACGCACACACACTTTGGCATGACCATGATCATTGCAAACAGGAGCAAAGATTTGGTCTTTATGGTGCTGAGTTACACTTAAAACAACAAAGTAAACAAGTTGTTTTAAATCCAGGAGTAATATCAATCTCACAAATTTAAATCCAATTAGGGTTAAAGGTCTTGTACAGAGATTTGAAAAAAAAATGATTTGCATTCTTTTTAAAAACGTATAAATAAACATGAGTCCTCTGCTTTGAGCTAGTACCAAACACTAAAAAGCAAATATGAGTTAAATTTTTTCAGTTAATGTGAGAACTGGGTTTTTTTTCACATAAACAAAAAAGGTGTCTTTCTGGTTTTTTTTTTTTTTTGGTACTTTGAAATAAGCCAGGGGAAAAAATCTAGGTAAACGGAAAAGGGACAGTTCTGTTATTTTGTCTAGAAAAATAACATCATATTCTTCTATAATAGTACATGATAGAAGTGTTTTTGCATTTGGTTGTAGCATTTAATGTCAACTGAATGGTCATGCCTGGAACTACTTATGAACTTTTTGAGACATGGCACAAAAGATGACATCTCTTAAATTGTTTAATGCTTTAGAATTGCACACAGAGACAAGAGTTCATTCAAGAAAACAACATTCAAGAGCTTCATTATTTTGCCTTACAAACATCCCAAAAGCTCTTAAAACCCAAGCCTGAGACTTAAGCTGCGACTCTAAATCTCACCTCGTTTTTGCATGAAGACAAAAAGCTCATCCAGAAACTCCTTTCGCTGGGGGTCATTATCCAGTTCATAAAGCTGCAAGTTAGTCAGAGAAATAGGGAAAACGGCATTAGTAAATTAGTGAATAATTTTTACTAACTAAATGTTAAGTCACTTGTTTCCCTATTTACCAACCTTAGCAAAGTCCCTGGATGGTTCGCCCTTTACTTTTCCTCCATCATTGTCCTCAGCCCATATGGCACTTCCTCGCTGTAAAAACAGTCAAAGAAAGAGAGAAATCAGTGAACACTTCAGCCTGTATCTAAGGACAGCTTTATATGTAAGATTTGCTTCTTGAAAGCTTCCAGCTGTATTTGTCACTTTCACTAATGAGACCCCCCTTCTGCGTCTTGACCTGCAGTAAATGGCTGCTCACAGTAAGCATCCACTTGCCTGAACCACCGTACTTTTATGTACATTAAAGCAAATTTTTCAAAAGGGAGTGTCAATATAAAGCTGACCACAGTATCAAGGAGATTATGCAAGGCCCCGTCACCCATTAGATAGTTTAATACGACATGTTATTCTTCCATGGTCGCCCCCTGAACATGACAGTTAAAGGTTAAAAATGTGAGAGAAGGGCAGCGTGTGTGCAACTGTGTGGAAAAGCCCGCTGAGCAGTTATTGTCCCACTAACGTGCTCAAAGAGCTGCAGGATGCTGCTTGTCTTAGGAACACTAACTCATGAGGATTTCCTTCTGATCTAGTATCCATTCCAAGCTTGTTTCAATTAGGACATTAAACATATCTCTTTTTCTGGTTGCATTTTTTTTTTCTAGCTACAGTGAATAAATAGTTAACCTGTCTTTAACGTATTGTTAACTCATTTCATGAGGGACCAATGGCCACATGGTCTTTTGTTTAGGATATAACAGGCATTCTTTAAGAGGAATCGAATCCTGTTTTTCATTCAATACAATCAAATGCTTCAATCAGCTTTTGGTCATACATCAGTACACATACTTTCTTGGGTCGATGTCTGAATTTGAAGTGACAAGTTTGTATTTTGAACACAGAATACTTTAAATGACCTTAGTTCAAGAACAAAATAACATCTGAACCTCTGAGTTGGAAAAAACATGGGAACTAATAATCTACTGCTCTCCACTCCTACAGTAGACTTCTTTATGTTTACAATGAAAACACTATTCAAATTGCAAATGCCAACACACACATGCACCCACACGCAGAAAGAGAGCGTCATGATAGTGTAACTTGTTGTTCAAACTCCATTTGGGATCAGAAATCATTCAAAGCTAAAAAACACTTTCTTGAATTCACATATCTTATTCTGGTTAATCCAAGAAACTTGGTTGGAGTTTTTATAAACGCTAAGGCTGGTTTCTATCCTGCTATTCTTTGCTGACTAAACCATTTGTATTCAAGATGCATCTTTCACTGTTTTTGACTAAGGTCAGAAATCTTTTCTTCTTTTTACTGGAAACAGCACAGATTGTATAAACTCAAGATAATAATTTCTTCTTTGTAATGTTTATCTACCTGATTAAACCTTTTGTACCATATTTTGTGAGCTACAGTTATGCTAACCATTTGTCATTTTGTTTAACTAAGCTTGACCGAGTTTTAATCGTTTGTGTTCTACTTTTGGTAAACCAATGTTGCTACCTTAAAGTGAACCATTCCCACTGTTTTGGCTACTGTAATAAAAATAATCCTGTTTTTTTTTCCTTCCTTACAACATATATTTTAGGCAAAGGTGGTGTGAGGAATAGCTTAAAGAAGTAGTATACTTCTCAGGATCAGGACTACGTTTCCCATGAGCACTTGCAATCCACTGTTTGTTTTGAAGCAATGGAAGCAGACCTTTCTTACTTAACTCTTCTTTATTCAAGACAACATTTTACCAGATACAAAGCAAAAAGGCAATGTATTTATTATATATATTGATTGTTACGGAG
This sequence comes from Thalassoma bifasciatum, assembly GCA_008086565.1. Lineage (NCBI taxonomy): Eukaryota > Metazoa > Chordata > Actinopteri > Labriformes > Labridae > Thalassoma > Thalassoma bifasciatum. The sequence continues at coordinate 210,518 of RPOG01000445.1, forward strand.
CCCCACATTTCACAAGCAAAGTCAAAAAGCAAACTTTCTGAACTCAATTTTTTGTTTGGTTTAGTAGCTTGCTATCTAGCCCTACTCACAGCATGATGCTCTGAGACGTATCTGTAACTCGTAATGCTAGCAAATCCTTGTTATGTACCAACTACAGCTGAGCGGTCCAAACGTAACCTCATAATTAATCTCATTGATAGAATCACCAATTTGAAGAGGCCACTGAAATAAAACAGCTTCATTTTTGTTGGAATAAATACTAACACAAACAGCTTAGCCCGTGTTTTAGCCTTTAGCCCATGCTCTATCACTCTTAAGCTTTCTTCTTCTCTTCTGTGCTTTTTCCGTCAGGTATAAAATAAATCCAAGAAATGTTTTTAAGCAGAGGGAAACACAGATCGCTCCTCTAACTACTAAACTTTGTCAGCTAACGTGGTGTTTTCATGAGGACTACTGTCATTTATCAATCCTGTCTTGTCCAACCCAACAAGGGAGCTGAGAAAAAAAACATTCAGAGACTGCCCACTTTGGCGCTAATAATCTCATTCTAAGTTTTAATTACAATTCAGATCAGCTCTAGAAGTGAGACTTATCAAGTTCTCTTGGAAAAGTCCCTGTTTCAAAAATCTGTCTTTAACAAGGGTCAAAGATTTATTATTTAATCTTACTGACTAGTTTAGCAGTTTAAATCAAGTAAGAGTCTGTATTTTTGTAGCTAATCCAGCAATAGATCTGTAGTTGTCCCATTAAGAAATTAATGTCTTCAAATCACACACTCATTTTTTCTCCAATGAACTTAAGCCACTTTGGAAATTTTCTTTGTACCCTGTGCTGTGGGGAAATACCTCTCGGGTTACAGTAATCCTGGTAGGGATCACTGTCAAAATGGACCCTTGTGATCACAAGAAGTACATGTAACCTGTTACTCTGTTTTCTATTTTACATTTTAACTGTAAAAGTGTGTGTATCCACTTTCCAGTTCAATCTGTGCCCCTGTGGTGACTGGACCATAACACATCTGACGGCCTCAGGCCCAAGGATCCACACCCCCCCACTTGAAGCTTATTGATGCGAAGGTAGATAAACATCCAAGTCCTTTCACCATCAAATGGAAATAAAACCCATCCCCCTCTTATTGATGAGCAAGTGAGACCTACTGTGGATCTATTAACAAAGAGCTTTCAGTTAATTGCTCACAGAGTTTTCACACATGCAGCCGTGGGAATCCTGATAGCATTCAGTATCTAGGTCAGGAAAAGGTTTCTTTTGTTTCCTTAAAAAAGGCTCGCTTTTATCAGGCTTTGAGATGATTTGGTGTATTTCAATTTCAAATGGTAGTGTTAATGCAGATAGTCGGTCACACAGGTGTATGTTGAGCCAACCAAGATTTATTTGATTTATCTTTAAGACACATGAGTACGTTTTTAGATCAACACCATGTGCGAGTTTCCTTTTGATAATGAGCTTCATTAATTTAATCCAGTCGCTCCAGCTGAGCAGCAGTGAAAACTTATCCCTCTTCATACTTGAATGTAACTGCAGGGGGGACAAAAATTTTAATCCAAATCAAATTGTTGAGCCTTTAGTCACCCGAATAAGTCAGGATCATTTATCCGGCCCCTCGCTGTGCTTTGAGCTGGGTCTGAGGATGACGCGGGGGCTTTTTTTGTCCCCACTCAGCCACATTTAAAGGCGTACAGTAAATATGGATACAAAAGAGGGAAACAAGCGGTTGATATGCTGCGTCCTGATTTTTTTAAGACGACTTAGTGATGAAGAGATAAAAAGACAGAAAGGCTAATGTAGAAGAAGTGTGTACTAAAAAAACCTATAAATGTAAAAATGCCTCTAGTGCCAAATATTTATTCTGCTTTAAGTGATAAAAACTAAATTTTAACAGTTCCACTCATGAAACACATGCACCTTGGTTATTCAACAACTTTAAGCTGCACCCATTACTGTGCTGTAACTAAAACAGAAGAAATGCCCTCCATTGTTCCTCTTGTTGTGTTTTAGTCTTAGGACAGGAAATGCGTTCTCACTGCAGTGGTCATATAATGTATTGATTGCCTCCAGCTGAATTAAGCTGCCATTTAGTGTTGCTTAGCTACCGCTAAATTATGCAAAGCTATCCACTGAGCTAGAACTACATCAGCTGTGAGTTTTCAGAGCCAGAGAAGGTTAATGAACACACAACTTTGATAGTTTATGAAGAGAAACACTAACTTTGGACTCTACTTGTACACTACCTTTAAAAAAACAAAGCCAAAAAGAGCAAAGGAGGGAAAGTAAAAAAGGAAATGTGTTTAAATTGAGGACAAATTTCCGTAATCTAACATAAAGGCTCATTATGCTCCTCTAAATCTACAGTTAGTCCAGTTTATGGGTATTTGCTTTCTGGTATGCTGTGAGGCACCAACCCAGCTGTCCCTCTGTGCACAGGCCCCATTAATCATAATGTATTGTAGTGAAGTGGGGCCTTTTTGAGGGAAACGTACACACAGGCGAGCCAATCAGATTGGTCTCCTTAAAAAAGGAGGAGGAAAAAAAAGGAGCGTGAGGGGTCCCACTGTTTCCAAGAAGTAGTCAAACATATCTGCTGGAGAAAATCAGGCTGATACAATAGGAGAAAGTGTGACAGCCTTACACAGCTGCTTCTTACAGTAAAAGCACTAGAGTATGAGCACGGAAACACACTTGTGGCCATTTCATTAATCCTCCGCTCTCATTTTGACTCCATGTCTGTCAGGTTACTTTGAACCATAAGGATTGGACCCAGGCCAAGACCAATTAGCTCGGCTGGTGGTGGTAAGAACGTGTTTTTCTAAAGCGCAAGACATGAGGTGAGGTACGGCAGGAGCGATCTCAGGCCTGGCCTGTAATTAAACTCTATCAAGATTGGGCTTCCTGCCAAAAGGGACACACTCCTTTTTAGTCTTCATGTGAGAAAACAGGGGTGGACCAGGCAGCGGTGAGTCTGACTCTCAGCAGGAACACATCAACATTTACCACTAAAAGAGGGAACACACAGCAGCTCAGGAGAGGATAAACAAATGGTCATTTTTCCTCCTCTTTACTTGAAATTAATATCTTTTCCAAGTTTTAAAGGGGTCACAATGAATAAAAAAGAAGGTCTAATGAGCAGCTTATGTTTCTGTTAGTGGTGGGCGATACTGCAAAATTTGGTATCGATCCAATACCAATACAAACATTGATACTTTTTACATAGAAAAGCAGTTAGTCCAAATTAGTCAAGAAAATCACACAACCACTAAAACTCATTTTTTCTGTTCATGAATGAAAGAAAAAAAGGTTTTTCAATCGGAAAATGATCACATGCTTCAATTTTTTCTGCCTTGAAGCATTAACTGAATCGCTTTGATCAAATAACTTGGACATACAGGTAGATTAAGAAATAAAAAACATAGTATTGAGGAAATCAGCAATGCACTGATAATTTTTTATCAGTATTGATCAATACTGATTCCAACGTTGTCATGAATACATACTTTTATATAGATCCGTCCACCACAAGTTTCTGTATCAGGCTTGTGTCTGAATATGTTGATATAACACGTTGTAATTCCTCAGAAGAATATTGTTTGATACACATAATGATGCAATTAACGAGTTTGTTTCCCAGTTTAACTCCACTGAATCTCCTCGGTTTAAACGGCCCGGATTAAAACTTGTACTTATAGCTGAGAGGTCTCTTATAATGCGCAAGACTTTTTCATAATCTTGTTCTCTCAACCAATTAAAAGGACACACTGATGTTAAGTTAGACCTCCTTATGGTGCTTAGGTTTGCTTCAATGAATCTCAGAGTGGACTGAGACAATCAAAGATGTTTGAATTCATCTTGATGGGCATTTTTAGAGAAGCAGTACAGTCTTAAACTTCACTTACTTGTTTGAATGATTCATCAAAGCTCCAGTCGGAGAAGCTGTTGGGTGATACGAAGGCTTGTTGACTTGCAGGAGACAGCACCTCCCTCTCCTCGTGCTCCTGTTTTATTGCAGGAGGTGATTCAGACATTTTCTTCGCAGCAGAAGCCTGAGAGTACGGTGGGAAGGGGAACCCTGCATCCTGCTGGAGTCTGGGTTTCTTTCCATGTTGAAGAGGCCCGTTCTCCTCCTCCTCCTCTGCCTCCTCCACGTCTTCTTCCAACTCATCATTCTCCATTTCCTGCTCCTCTTCATCTGAGTTTTCATCTTCCTCCTCATCTGGATTTGTTCTACCGAGATGGCTGCTGAAAGCTTGTTGAACTGCTTGATAAGTCTGTGCGTCTGTTTTGCCAAATGATGGAGTTTCTAGTTTGGATCCAGAGGCTCTGGCTGCTGCTGCAGCTGCTGCATGTTGAGCAAAGAGGAGCTGGGCCTGGAGGTGTTGTTGCTCCTGCAGACTCATGCTTAGTTTGGCCTCTTGTTGTCTCTGAAGCTGCTCCATCACAGCTTCCAGCTTCACCCCAGCTGGATTAAATTGTGGGGCGCCGGCTGAACTGCCTTCTTTGGTCAAACTTGACTAAATAAAAAAAAAAAAGGAAAAAGAAAACAGATTGATTTCCAGGGAGGAAAGTCATAAATAAACAACATTTTAGCATGAAAAAGACTCAATTTCGTTATCCCAAATTGTTTTAAAATACTTCTTGTGTTGATTTCTAAAGTTTTTGTTGTTGTTGTATAATGAAGTAATTTAATGGTGAATGTGTTTCAGGGAACACACTAATGTTAATTAAAGAGAGAGAAAACTTGATGCTTTGAGACAATTATTATCAGAACTATGAATTCAAACCAAAGAAAGAAGCAAAGACCAATGTTTCTTGGTAGATTTTCTTTGTTACAGCTCTGCGTAAAGCCTCAGATATTCGATAAATACATTTCCTACGGTTCAATTCATTGGGAATTAAATTGTCTTCAGAGGCAAAAGATTAAATAGACAAGAATCACAGCACTATCGACGAAAACCTCTTATCAATCCAATGAGTTCAACAAACTGTGTCCTGAGATTAAATTCTTCCTGCTAATGTCTTCATTAACAGTGATTCGCTTTGTTACTGTAACAAACACGAGTGCTCGTCGTCGACTCACCATTTGCGCCTTCGAGTAATCCATCATCACCAACAGGTCTTGTCTAGTTTTTCCTTCTTTCCTTCGGCAGAAACAAATCACATCGCATGACCAGATAGTTTTTAAGGCAGAAACGATTTTTCTGATCCAAAGTGACTTAAAAAAGCCAGCAGAGCTGAGGCTGGAGGAGGGGTGTTGCTCGGCGCTTTACCTCCCTGGTCACCGCGCATGGAAACTCAAACATCTTTGATTGTCTTTGACTGAGTGGCCTACACCCCCAACTTGGATGAATGAAGGGCCCGCCCCGTGCGTAAAGCTCGTAAAGTGGGCTTTTCTTACCCGCATCTGTGGAGCTACCCACCCTCTTCAGCAGGAAATCCCACCCACTGATTTTATCCAATACAGTTAAGGCAAGAAGACCTCTGCTAGAAAATAATATAAATACGCTCAAGTCATAACTGCTTCAAGCACCTTAATGTGAAAACTTCTTCCATATTTCAGTGGTTTGAGGTTTGATGATTCTCTCAACCTGTTAAGGTCATAACTGTGAGTCATGCGTCAGTTATTGATTTTAATGTAGTATCAATTAAAAGGATCCCAAGAAAAAGTAAAACGTCCAGCTGCAACTCAATTTGTGTCTGTTTATGACACAGCTTTAAATGATAACTAGGGGATTAAATGCAACATATATGTGGGTTAAATTTTGGTTCCTTAGTTCACATCTTTAGCACAGATACTGAAAAAACCTACACACTGAAGGACTATACTTAAGGGATACCATAATCTAAAAACTCCAAAAGAGGGTCCCTACCTGAAAAACCCCCAAAACAAAACAAAACTCAAAGAGGACAAAGTTGTTTCATAATTCATACATTTACACTTAAAACACTCCATTTAAGTTAAAATTTCCTTTAATATTAACATAGATGATGTATAGAAACACTTCTGCAGGTTAATGAAAAAATGACATTGAGATATATATCAATATATTTTTCCATATAATGGCAAAATTTTGACTTTTAACTCAAAAATTCAACTTTTTATCTTAATATTTTGACCTTGTATCTCAAAATGTTGTCAATAATGGTCAAAAAGCAGCAAAAAAACGGTAGAAAACATGGAGAGTGGTTAGAAAGTTGCAAATCTTGGCAGAGGCCTGATATTTCTATATAAAATACCTATTCTTTGCTGATATTATTTAACAGACAAATGTTTCTGGAACAATGAATTCTTGGTCTTCATTATCCGCAAGCCATAGTCATCAATATTTCAAGAAAAAAGGCTTGGAAATAATCCACTTTTGTATAACCACCATGTAACATCTAGGTTTCACTTTCTCAAATGAGTGACCAAAAATATTCAACCTTTTCATGATATTGTAATTTTTGAGATGTATTTTTCAGTGGTAATGAACGAGGTCAACAACTTATAATTAAACAATAAATGTTAAATATATTTTAATCCAAGTGCTGTAATCGTTTCCTCTTATTCCTTAGGACACCGAAAGTAAAACACATTAAAAAAGCTGCACTCTCTGAATGATATCAACTGGCTTTACTCACATTTTACATCTGAGTTGAAAACATACTCTTCATCCTCATAATGTTTGAATTCTTCCATATTTGAGGGAAAACATAACAAATTTCTTATGCAATCCATATATTACATCACATAACCTTGCAGAGCAACAACAATCCTAATCCTAGAAGGAAAAAAAAAAAAGAGTGAACTGATTTGTAATTTTTGGCCCTTTTTCCTTTCTTCTTTTTAAAAACACAAACACAGTTTAACATTTGTAAAAGTTTATTTAACCAGCATGAAAATTTTCCCTGAAATGAAACAGATGTGATGTTGATTAAAAACAGAAGATTGGTTTGTACATTCACATGAAAACGCTGCTCCCTTGTGGTGAAATGAGGCTCACACAAAAAGGTCCAGACACTTGGACAACATGCACAGGTAAGCATCACCCTGCTCTACTGCTCCAGTGAGCACTTGATACAGTTTCAAATATCCCAAAATACTTCTGACTCTTGATAAGCATACATTTTCCTTTATTAGGTTCATCAATATTTTACAAGCAAAAGAACTTAATAAAGGCAAAATTAAATATCACACGTATTAGCCGAGGCAAACACTTAAGTACAAGGGTTCTCTGTTCTGGAGATGTCAACGGTCGTTGGATCTGAAACAAGAACAGAACATTACTGTCAGATTTCAGTGTTATAAATAGGAAAATCACATAACTGACTGAAGAAAGCCACTTACTTATCTAGACTTTGTCAATTCCAAGCTCCTCAGGTGTAGAAATACCAAGTTCATCTAATGTTGGCCTCAGCTCTTGAATCAGGTATGGGTAGATTTCTTTATGGGGACCAGACTTGTCCTGAAAGTAACAAATATAGAAACAATAAATCAGTAAGTCATGAAAACTGAGACAAAGATAGTGGCTGTGAACATGAGCTGAAATACTGCCAGGCTACGTCACTAATAGTCCCTCACCTTCACAGCTTCCAAAATCCTGATGGCGCTGGCCAGGTCGTTTAACCTCCGACAGGCTCTCAGTGCTGCTTCAAGAATCTTTGGCTCTGGTACCAGATCATAACCAATGAGTGTGTTCATCCCTGGAAGAAAGAGTTACAGTCTAAATAAAGCACAAATAAAAAAATCCAACCTTCACTGTAACTGATTTCATATAAGAACCATCCTCATATCAAGGGATTAACTAAAATGTGGATTAATAAACGAAAGAGCAGTGAACCATATAAGTATCTGCTACGTCATCCTTCATTGTAATTTTATACACACATGAGCAAATTAAAATTTAGTTTCATCCTATTCTTATTTCATTTGACATCAAAGTAAAATATTTAAAATATTTAATTATTCTTATAACTATGTGGTTAGAAAATGTGTTTTCTTACAGCAAATTTCAACAGTAATACAAAAATCCAAAGAATGAAAAATGAAGTACGAATAATTCTCCAGAATAACCTGATAAGTACAGCACACTCAAAAAGTGACAAACTTAAGCCCAACAAAAAGAGACATGAAAAATGAAGACTAAGCTGAATGACTGGAAATATTTGGCAAAGAGGTAAAAGGGAATGCGTATTATGTTGATCTTACTCAGGATGCTATAAGGAAAAGCTTTGAAGTTCAACTTGCTACTTCACTAAGACTCATTTCATCGTATATTTATACTCAAGGGGGTTTGTTAATGCTTGCCACACTATGGCATTGCTTCCTATTTCTGTCCATAGCCAGGAGCCATGATCACAGGATATATGCGTTAACAAAGGTAAAAAAAAAATGTATCACATTACATTTAAAGACCTAGGTTTAAGAAACAGATAACTGACACTTGCTCTTTGTGTTCACTTGCTTGAGGCATCAAAAGGAATGAATGTTTTTATTTATTCAATTCATAAGTATTTCCATCTTTATAACAGGGAAGTACATCATACAACAGGGGATGCTGGCATGTAAGAATCCAGCAATCAGCCACATCTGCTTCAAGCACCACTCAGAGACCAGTGTGCTTCACTCAGACAAATGTTTTGAAAGGTAAATCTATTTCTGTCATGTGGTTGAAACTGAACCAGAACAGCTATTTTGAGTTTGCTGTTCTGAATGCTCTCCAATAAATCTTGGATTATTACCCTTGTCATTACATCACTGCTCATTTGTAGGAAGAATAGACGGATTTATCCGCTGGCCAGTACCCGAGGCTGATTTTTGCACTTTTCACTCGTATTATCTATATGTTTTTCACTGGCATAATTTACAGGCAAGCATCCACGGACAGCTCTGTGTTGCTAACAGTCCACATGCAGGCCATGCCCTGCTCCTCCCCTGCTTGCACACTGCAAAGAGAAGCAACTGAAGAAGATGTTTGCGACATATTCTAACTTTGTTTCCCCATCTTGTTTAAGTATTAAATATAGTTCAATGAATATTCCTAAATCTGAAATTGAGACCTGTGACATTTGTTATCATTACGTCATTTTTATGATGTAAACTACAGGAACAAAAGCATTATAGGCCCAAGAAAATTGTCAGCTTGTGTGCTAAGGGTGATAGAAAAAAAATGGTATCAACATTGGCTCTGAAATATCCATATAGGTTGGTCCCCAATTCTTAACAATAGTACTGCGACTAACTTATTGATACTCTTGTTTTGCGGCCAATAAAAACACTTACCTTAAATCAACCCCAGAGAAACTATTGGGCACACAACACATATTGCATCAACATTCAATGACCCATGTTATCTTAAAGTTTCAGCATCATTCATGAACATACCTTTCCTCAACTCCCATGCATCAATGTCTGGTTTGTTAAAATAAGTGACCCAGCGGGCGTCAAACTCCTCATCTGTCTCTTGCTTCCCATGTGAATAACACCTGGAGGTCAGAACAGCTGCAAAACAAGAATAAAAACACAGTTTTAGTCAGACACCTTCAACAGTTAAGTGACATATTTACAATGTCATGCATAATGTGAGAGAATTGAGGGGTGCAAACAAGGACAACTTCCTTGATTCAAGAGAGGAGAAATACTGCACTCGAGCAATGTAATTCAGCTGGCTCTTTGCCCACGTCCTGATCTGACCTACATAATGCACTTTTCAAGTTAAATACACCCTACAAAGTAATTAAATGTCTATATATACTGCATGGTTCAAACTAGGAGACGCGAGTGTCAATGGTGCGCATAATTTAGGCATAAATAACACCTATCTAACTTGGGCAATTTAAATTCCTGATGTGAAAAGATATGAAAGAAGTGTCAGCACAGTTTAAGTACAAGTGTCACTTAAAAGAAGGAATAACAAGTGTTCCATTCTTTACCGGTTATGTTGAGTTTAACCTTGGTAATAACTAGTAAACACACTCACATAACTAACCTAGTTAGCATGTTAGCAGCTAGCTTCAGCTGGGCCTCAGACTGGGTCATGACAAGGACACAAGCTCCTCCACGCTGAACACAGGGACGCTTTTAACGCAGTACTCAACAAGGTAACATAGACAGTGGCAGTGTCAAACAATGAAACGCATAATTAGCCTGAAAAATAAGCGCTAACAGAGTGCGGTGTGTTTTAAAAGTGACAGTTAAACCGGCTTCGCTCCTCTTAGCTCGGTAGCTTAGCTTCACTTCATCCCCGTTACAATCTCGCCCGGACACTTTCATGACATAATCACAACGACATGTTACAAAAGGAGACGTAAAAGTTGACAAATACCTTGGCACCGTGGTTGCGTTAGAGTCAAACTCCGGACACCGGAGACCGAGAGTCGGACGGCGGCTCTGAACATGTTGCGAGGCTGAACCGGTGAGGTTGTAGAAGGAAGCTCGCGCTAGCCTGCTTAGCCCGGTCACGTACGCGAGGGGCGATTCTACTGCGCATGTGCAGACCACTCATTGATGTATTTTCCTTGACACATTGGATCTGGCTCCATAGTCCAAAGAGAAGAGGTCCCAACCCACTTCAGGCCGTGACCCCATTTTTTCATCACAATTTTCTTGCGACCCCAAAGACATTTTCTCTCTAGAATTCATGACCCAGCAATAGAATGTGGCTTCAGTGCCCAAACAATGGCATAACTAATCTTCAAGGGTGCTTTCAGTGCCCGCTGACCGACTGTCATAAACAGTGGTGTGCACAGACATCTTGATAGGAAGGGGCGAAAGTGAAAAAAGGCAAATAACATTGTGTTTGGGCTCCCAAGATGGCGCTTTGACACATGCTTTGGCTCCCAAGAGGCAACTTTAACACAACTTTGGCTCCCAAGAGGCAACTTCAACTCTACTTTGGCCCCAAGAGGGCGCTTAAATACATGTTTTGGCTCCCAGGAGAACACTTAAACAGATGTTTTGGTTGCCAAGAGGACTGGTATGTATTTTGGCTCCCAGGAGGACACTTTAACACGTGTTTTTGGCCCCCAAGAGGGCAATTTAACACATCTCGGCCTTCAAGAGGGCACTTAAGTGTGTTCTTTTGGCTCCCAGGAGAATGCTTTAACACGTATTGGCTCCCAAGAGAGCACTTGATTTTGTTTATTGGCTGAAAGTATACAATACAGTTATTAGATTGTGTGTAGTGTTTTGATTTGACAAAAAAATACACTCAGTCATTTTTTAAAAATCAATAACTAGAAGTTTCATGAGTCTCAACCCCAAGGTTGAAAAATACTGGGTTAGAGGTTGTGTGGAATGAGTTTGCTCCAGGACACAAGGGCCCAATGATCAACCTCCCTGAGGTGTAACTTGGCAAAACACTGGTGAAAGTAGCTGCTAACTTGGAAACTGGAGTAATGTGCTGGCTCTCACCACTGGATCACTGCATTATACAAAGCATTATGAGTTTGTGATAAGCAACATAACTTACCAATCGAGCATATTATGAGTATGAGGACATAATAGATTACTTAACTGTATGCAGGACTTTGCTTAAATTGTACAAATGTTGGTCTACATTTATTTATATCAATCATGTACCTAAATCTTATAGAAATTTGTATAAATCAAAACTGAAATGCTATTTTTAAAAATTTATTTTAAGGATGATTCATGGCTAACAGACATCATTTTCAAAGAAAACCTCAAAGCACTTTGTTCTTAAAAAAATTAGGTGGAGGAATCCCTGACACACACAAAAAGTGTCATGGATAAAGAAACACTGGTTTTTACAATAAAGGTGATTGGATTGACAGGCTATGGAACATTTCTAGAACGTTTGTATCAAGAGAATTTTTTTTTATTGTATTGATTAGCATTTTGACATTACATTACTTTTTATAACAATTTTGCTAAGTCTAGCAAGGGATTGGATTAAAGCATGCACTTACCTACAGAAATACTTCAGAGAAAATTCATTTTTATCACTTATCAGTGCAAGCTGCTGCTATGTTGAGAATAAAAATTAAATTACTGCTCATATTTCAGTTCATATGTATTTGATTTCAAACCTGATGCTCTGAAAATATCTGATGAAGCAGGTGTTAATTGTATGATATTTCTCGTGATGAAGTCACATCTTTAGAAGTTTGTGGAAAACACAGGCTCCAGTCATTTAGACAGACTCTCTTGACTGCGTGTAAGGAAGGACTGTGAGCTGGTCTGTGCAGATCTCTGTGTCTCTTGTCTTCTTCCGTGGTTACACTCAGGGTTTCAGGTGCTTGGTAACCTGGCTCCTGTGGATCCAGAGGGTCTTTAGAGAGCAGGATACAGATCGCAGGTAGTGTCCTCTTCATGGAGCTCTCTACTCCTGTTTGTGGGCACTTCCAGACCGTGGTCACTGTCTTGTAGAATAACTTGGATACTTGGTGGAGCCCTCCCACTTTTCGTTTCAGAATCTCCACACAGGTGATGGTCTTAGTGACTCCTCTACCCGAGCCAGTGAACACAACCTGCCTTGGTGAAGTCTTGCTCGTGTCTCTTTCCTCTCCTTGCATGCGGGCTGTTGCAAACCGCAGCAAGTTACGGATCTTGCTTCCTTCTTTCACTTGCATGTGCAGGATGTCTGCTGCCAGGCCAGGGATTGGAAAAGGGCTGCTGTCCTCTGTGCACTGGACTCTCTTGAAGTCACTCTGGCTGAGTCTCTGAAGGGAAGATGATGAGGAGGCGTCAAGGTTGGATGTGGCACTCTGCAAATCCATCACAGTGTTTAGTGCAGCCATTGAACTCTTCATCTGACCCCTGAGTTTCCCAAAAAAATATTAGCATAAACAAAAGCAGCAGGATGCTTTTTCTAAGCCTGCAGCCTTGGATTACTTGAATATCTCTCCTGAGATTCAATCATTTCTTGTTTATTCAGCACAAGAGTCAGAAAAGTGATCAGCTTTGTAATCCAAACTTATGACTTATCTTGATCTTGTTTGTTTCCTCACTCCATGATGCTCCTTCAGTCAGTCCTTGAGCCCTGAGATGACAAGCAGCAGTCTGAAGAGGGTACTTCCTCCTCTAATCCCATTGAAGTGAAGGAAAAGATGTCCTTGCTCTATTCAGCACTGAGGACAGCTGATGCCAACAAACACATATGAGGCTCAGAGAGAGACATGTAGAGTGGGATATAGTGCTCTTAAAGGCACATACAACATTTAATAATGTTACACTGTAGTTTGTTGGTTTTCCGGGGAAGCTTCTGTGAAAGCCTGGAGCACTGAGAGATTTGATTCATCCATGTGGTTGCTTGAATTATACGGATGAATAAACACAAGTAAATGAGATTTAACAAGGCATGCATTTGAAACAGTCTTTTGTTTCCACTGAATTGTTTTTTTCTATTGACATACTTAATGTGTCTTTTTGCAGATATTGCACTAAACTACAGTCTCAGTGGTGCAAAGACGTTGGATGAAAACAGTTTTGCAGCATACAGCATTGCTTTCAAGACAACTTTCCCTCTGCTCTATCATCAGAGAACCATATGGTCCTTGCAAAAAGTCTTTCCTTTGGGCTAAACAGCAACTTCACATTTCCCCTCCCCTCAGTCCATCGCCTGCTGGTCTGACCCAGAAAATGCTGCTACTTCATCTGTCCCTGCTTTGAATCAATGACATTTTTGAGGACAATCACACCTTGGGGCTGCTGAGTTAAAGCAAAACCTGCATGAAAATGTAGAATCAGAGAATATAGGAAAAGATTTGCTTACAGATGCAAACTGCAGCATGTGGCTGATTTGTTGAAGGATGAGTTCAGGAGGCAGCTGTGGGGCTCATATGGAACCAGTATACTGTTATAATGGGGCATTTATGCCTCACAGGATTGTTTGCACCTCGTGAAATTCACTGACTGGAACAATGGGCGTGCAAAGATGTGACTCTCTGTGGCGGTGATTCAATTCAGAGAGCGATAGTGATGATATATAAACCCAATTTAACCCACCATAACTCAGTGTAGCCTGCCTGTGAATCTTTCTATAAAGGCCATGTCACACAGAGAATGGCTTCTGTATGCTGTGTATGTACCGCAGTTATTTAGTCTTACATGCTCTCACTATATATCTAACTGTGACATATGAAGTATTCCCTCCTCGATGACCTTTGGAGTCACACCTCCTTTAACTTAACCATTGTAAGGTTTTATTGACTTTGTGGTATCAATCATTTCATCACTCATTCAGAGTATGTCATTGCTTACACTCCCCTCTTGTGGTGCAATATATGTATTACATCAATAACCACTAAAAGCCATACCGACACATGCGTCAAAGAAAACTAAAGTTAGTGATTGTTACACTTTATTTTAGAAACAGGGTTAAAAAAATGTACAAAATCTTTTTTACAGTACAAACTTACATGTCTAGAGACTTACAGCAACACACTATATATCAATCAAGGTATAAGGCAAGAAAGCTGCAACAGTTCCATGAGAAAAGTAGCTAGTTTCATCTGTCTAATCAAGTTCATTGATAGCAAATGGAAAAGAAGTCAAGTTAATGTTTTATTTGCGTTCTCTATTCAAGTTAAAGATGATTCATAAAGTATAAAGCAGCTAATTTATTATGCCGTGTCAGACTAATCAAAATCTAACTCTTGGTTAGTGGTTTTATTTGAAACCTGCACAAAGAAATGTGTGGCAGCACTGTACGTGCTGTGCATATTTGTTTCCTCAGCACGGCTTTGAAGCAATTACTTGTATAATTTCCCTGTGGATGTTGGCTTCCTCAGTGTTGATTTGGACATCTCCCACCTGGCCGTTCTCATACCTGAGAAGCACAAATACACAACACTGTAGAAATACCAAACAAAGTCTGGAAACATCTTATGACTCTGACAGGAAGGGATGGTTTTTCAGGCAGTGAAGTCTCAGTTCCCTCATGTTGCACTTACACAAAGAGGAATCGTGTGCACACATGGTCTGATATCGGACACACCCAGATGTTGCCATGTTTTTGAAGCTCCTTTGAGGTTATTACTGAGGAGAGATACAATTTGTTTTATTTGTCCAAACATGATCACAGCCTATTCTTGTAATCCAATCTGTCTTAGACACACGGATAATTTCAGTCACCTTCACAGAGGGCGATGCAATTTAAGTTACTGTCCTGCAGAAATCTGGCGTGTACTGGCTCTTCCTGAGATATGGAGCACATACAGAATGAAATATTGATAAAAAGGAAAAACATTGTATGACTACACATTGTAGACCAACTTGACTGACAACATACCTGTTTGATTTGATTTAACTGGTTATATTTCTTCAGCAGTTCCCCCTTTGTGGGCATTTGATGTCTACCTTTACCCATCTCTGAAAGATATGAAGCATAATCAGTAAGAACAGATGATTTCTTGACAAAGTATTTATTTCAAAAAATGATTTTTGAGAGATAATACAGTTTTCCTTCATACCCGAATATCCAAATGATATGCCAGAGATGGGACTCAAATAGATTCCTTTTCCATATGCAGCTCCATGGAGCTTCAATATACAACAGGGAGATGTGAGACTATGTAACAATTTAATTTATTTAGACTTCAGTTTCCTCCATTTGTGTAAATATATCATCCATCTACATCTAACACAACAGACATCCCCTGTCTGTTAGAGCTCCATTAAATTTTTATTTCTTTATAGACTTCATTAAGAGACCCACAAACAGCTTGTTCTCTCATACTCTACCTGTAATTTCGTGAAGGAGGCATTAACCAGCCCGTTTCTTAAGATGGAGTGCCAGTTTTCAATGTTAGACCCACTAGAAGAGGAAGAAAGAGGTCTTAGTAAATGAGGTTGGGATCATATTTAGCATGCAGTGGTAGAGTCGTAACCTGATGGTTTAAAGTACTTTGATTTCACTCACTGGAAAGCAAATGTGCTGCCGTGCAGTTTCCTGGCTGTTTGAAAGCGAGCCTCTTTGGAAGGAGGGCTGCTGATCAGCAGAAACTGATGTGGTGTATTCATGAACTTAAGTTGCTATTGTGAACAGAGAGAGGAGCAATATAGATCAACCCAACCAAATTCATATAAAGCACGAAACACAGCACATCAATCTCATATATCACAGTGTCACATCTGCACATGATGAACTACGTCAGCTGTAAAACTTGCAGCTGCTACATTTAGACACCAAACTCGAGCTGTGAACTACTGAATCATACCCTGTTCAGTGGAAGCTTGACAATGTGTGATCTGTTGCTTGCTAAAATCCTGTCATCAGACATGCAAACACACATCTGAATATCAATCTTATGAATATTTGGACAACTTCTGAAATGCAACGGAAGAATTATCAAGGTCAGTGTGATTTCAATTACTCACCATTGCAGTAGGGGATGAGCAAGAGGATCTATCTTATCCATCTGCTTCTTTATTTCAGAATATGGACCCTGGGTGATATGAGAGAGAAAAATGATCAGTTTAAGCAACATTTGCTATCTTTAAATACTTCAAGTTGTTTAAATTTTTAGGGTAGTTACCTGTGTCATCCTTCTGATGAGCAAGACACTGTCAAGAGCTTTTTGCAGCCTCTCATAGCTTTTTCTCTGCAAGGAAAAAAAATATTTAGACGTGATCAGAGAAATATAGCTAAGCAGATCACATATGAAGACACTAAAGGGTTAAAATAATGCATCTGATACCTTGGGGCTGAAGGCCAGGGTTTTTGGGTTGCAAGGGTCGACAACAGAAGGGTACGGTTCAAATATGATGCTCTTGCGTGAAGACTGAAGAGCAGCTCTACACATGGCAACCAGCAGGTCAACCACCTGTGGAAAAAGAGAGTAATGTAACACAACAGTCTTATATACTGTCGTCACTGACACTTTGTCTGGAGCCAGCTGAGTGTGTTACAAACCTCTGCACCAGTAGCAACCTCTTCTGTGGCTTCAGACATGACACCAAGCGTGTAAAAGGAAAACACACACAGCTCCCTGCTGCAAACTGCTGGCTGAAACATGTAAAACAGAACAAAGTACATTAAACAACATGCAACAATAGTTTGCGACCAATTTGACTGGATCAGTTGTTTATAGTGTACCTTTAACATGGGGCCATTCTGAAACACGTGTCGCTCGTCACAGACCACACAGTATTCATTCAGCGTGGGAAGTCTCTGCTCAGCATACCTCATAATCTGTGGCAGGATCAACAAGATGAAAACATTTCCTTCATTTCACCTTTCTCTGTGCTTTGTATGCTCAAGATCAATATTTATATACCTAAAATATTTAGGTGGACCACTTTTCAACACCATTAGAGAGGGGTAGTGTATATTTGTCCAAGGCTTTATACTGTCTCACTAGTACCCCTCTTGTAGCTTTGAATAATATACTGCTATAAAATACCTATTCCCCTCACTCTGTTGTTTTAAGACATTTCAGCCTCTGTTCGAAAAACTTTATTTTCGCCACTGTCTCTTTAAGACTACTCCTCGCCCTCTGGAGGCCTGTCCAGGTGTTTGAGGTCTGCCCCTTTTCCTGTGTCAAAAACTAGTTTTTAGATCCATATATGATGACCTCATTGTTTCAGCAAGTCTCATAAAGATTTCATGTGATTTTCAAAATGATCATTCAGAGCGGTTAATGGAAAGATTCAGGAATTTCTACAACATACGAATATGCAGCAGTTTGACAATCTGCACACATTTATTGTAACTCATTTATTACAAATGAATTACCTATAAATATGTTGTTATTCTGTTAATTGTGGGATGAATGAAGGATTATATTATTAAATCTTTTTTTAGTAAGAACATCCAGTATTGTTGCTTTATGTCCATGTTTAAGATACAGGAGAGCTTAACAACCCCTCAAATCAAAATACCGCCACAAGGGGGTGCTGACATATTGTGTTAGTGACATAAATTGGAGCGAATGCTGGCTGTAAAGTGAACTGGCCTGCAGGATTGAAAAATTCACCCATTCTGCTAACTAAAACACAATTAAAACTGCAAAATTTTCTCATGTTGGTCTGTTTCACAGCAGAACAGCTTGTTACTGAGGTGGATGATCATAGTCATAAAAACTTCACTGAGCCTTGTGTTTGATTGGCTACTTTTCTCCCACTTTAACATTTTTCTAATCTTGGAAAGCAAGCAACAGGCACTGTTTCTTCTACTAAGTATTAATTGATTCATTTCAGGGTCTTAGTGCATTCTGCTAGGATTCTATTTTGCATAACCACCTGCTGATAAAACATATCATTACTCATTCACATGTCACTTTAATAAGCTACTCGGTGTTGCTGTGTTCTCACCAGGTAAAGTTCATATAATATGATGCAGACAAATAATTTTTAGATTAGCAGTAAAAGATTCTGTATATTTTAAGATATCTTAGATCAAGTTGTTTACATTTTCTTCTCTTGTAATCTAAATAGTTTTTTCTCTTTTGTTTCCTTTTTTTTACATTTTGGTCCCCTGGTTGTATAATTGTACTTATGTGGACAGCAGCTGTTGTCTAGTTTTCTCATGCTTTACCTGTGCTAAAAAGCCATGCTGCAAAGTCGGTGTGGTTTTACAGTGTCTGATGGCCTGTGAGGAGAAAAGCAGCTCGATCAGCTGTTTGGTGCTGAGCTGTGCTGAAGACTTGACTGCAGACACCACCACCCTCTGAGGAGGAAAAGACACAGAGACTGAGATTTAACACTGAAGCAAAACATCAGGAAGTAACTCTTTAGAGCTTAAGAAAGAGAAGTTTGTGAGAGGGAACTGGTCACCTTCCCGTTGGGCGTGTAGGTGAAGAGCTCTCCAGTGGGGTTCTTGATGGTGTAGGAAGTCTTGTGGTTTGTAAAATTGTTCAGTTTCATAGGAGGTAAAACGATCCTTCCTCCAACTGAAGATTCTTGAAGTATATTTGACCTGAGGACAGTGAGAAGAACCAGTCAACAGAGAATCAAGACTAGTTTGAATTTGTTGTTTGCTCTGAAACTGTCTCATACTTGGACGGTGGGAGCCAGATGTTGAGTCTTGCGCGGAATTTCTTGATAGTCCCACTTGGCTTGAACCAGCTATGTCTTTTTTTCCGCTGAACCATGATGTTTTCATTGGTAAGGTGCTTCCACTCCCGAGAGAGGAAGATGGTGAGAATACTGGATGACACAGGTGAGGAGTTTGTCAGTAGGTTGGCTACGACTGTTGTCAAGAAATCAAACATGTATCTAGACATAAAAAAATGTGCAGAATGATCACTCACTTCTGTAGTTGCTTCCCAAGGCTGAACTCTTCCATGTTGGATTGCTGAAAGACTTCAACTGAAGGTGCTGTGACAAGAAACATCAGTTTATTATGGAAAAACTTAAAGCTCCCATGGGGATTTTTTACATGGCTTTTCTTTTGAATGCGACAAGTTCTATTTGTTTTCTAATTTAGTCTCAAACATGTGTAAGCAGTTTTCTTTTACATAAACACAGCCCATTTTCCCCAAACTTTAATAACACATAAAGACTTAAGACATAAAAGATGAAAGTTTGCCTCTAATTTTTCTAAATACAGAAATGTCATGGCTGTATGCTTCAAAACCTTAAGTGTGAAAAATGTTGCGTATTGGATGTAGGAAGCCATGTGAGCAGTCTGAATCTTAATGTTTTCGTTTACCCTTTACACTGGATTTCTGCAAGCACATTTATAGAAAGAAACTGTGCTCTGGGACATGTTGAAAATGCAGTATGAAAGTTTAACTCCCTAGATTTATGTGCAAAAAAACCCTATCTTTTCTGGTTTCGAATCTACCACTGGTTGAATCTTCAAATGAAATCAAATTCAAATTAAAGGAGGCTGTTCAGGTCCCCTTCATCTGACACCTACCCTGTGACATTGCTCAAAAGACTTTAAAATAACTAGAAAGAAAATACCTATCTTGCCACTGATGGTTTCATTTGCCTTTGTAATTCACACAAAGGCATCAATATTACTTTTTTTCTGGGTTTGATTGTTGTCTAAAATTTTCTCAGAGGAGCTTTAAAGTCATAAACTTGGTCTGCGGCGGTGTCGTTGTTGCTCACCTGGTCCATTCAAATATTGAGACAGTGAAAAGTGCAGACGGATTATAATGGGCTGTGATGCATTAATCCTCCAGGCTGTGGCCACTTCACGCTGTAGGCACCAAACAAAGTAATCACATCACACAGAGCAAAAAGCCACAACAGAAAACACAGAAGCACGCTGGAGTAAACAAAAAAAAAAAAATTATATTAGATTCAACTTACATCCAAAAAGTCTGTGCTGATGCTGAGGTCAACATCCACCTCATCGATGGATCCATACTCCCTAAAACAACAACTGACAGTTATGTAAACCCGCAGTAATTATTTTCCCTTACTGTTGTGAAAAAAGAAAGAAACATTTTTCTTACGTTATTGAGACAGCAGAGTCTGAATATAAAGTTCTGACTGCCTCGATGTCTGTATCAAGCTGGGGGTGGTGATACCACTCAGCGGCATGATTCTCCTGCAGAGATGAACACAACAGCTGTTACCTTAAGGAGAGAACAGCTGAGCACGGCAGGAGGCCAAAGATTAAAACACACACGGACATGAATGAAGCCAATCAACCTTTATTTTTAGCTCTTGGAAGCTAAATATACTAACATCGAACTACAGCATCGTATTTCTTGTCACTAGCCTGCATCAGGTTGAATTTATAGCTTTAGTTACACTTTTTCATTGCACTTTCAGTCATTGTGCAACAAGTTTTACATTCATGTATGCACTGACATAAGTTTGATTTGCCACCTAAGGGCAAGAAATACTGAGAAACCTGCAAGAAATCAAGTTTGTTGCAATGATGTAAAAGGATTATGAAAAACGTAAAATTACACAATATTAAAAGGTTGCTTTAAATTTTACAGTTAATACCAGCAGTGATATATCAGTTATTTATTTCTATAGCTTTATAATTTCTTGGAGCTTTTCCACAATCCTTTGCAGTTTACAGCCCATTGCCAAAATACCTGCCGTAGATTTTAAAGAAAAATACATTTGAGACTCAGTTATATTTCAGAGTTATCAACATATTTTTTTAATCATGCATGAAAGTTGTGTTCAATTGTGATAAAGCTTTTTTGTTAGCACTTGATACTAGAGTTATAGATGCTACAGAAAAATAATCATTTTTTCACACGTATTGTTTCTAATGACTATTTAAATGCAAGAAATGATCATGAATACAAAATAATTCCATTGGCTCTGTCTACTGAGTGTTAATTTCCTGGTGTTACATTCTAAAGCACCTGTTGGTGATTTTTGGTTTGTGTTAATTTTGGCGCCCTCTGAACTTGTTTTTTTATATGATCACTGATTTCCAGATTTTTTTAAAAAATATATACTTTTTGGCTTTCTGAATGTATGCTATATTTTCTAACAGGAAAGTTAACATAATCTTTTTTAACCAATGGGTGGTACTGGGTCCGTTAGTGTCCGCCTCCAATTCTGAAGGGAAAAGGAGACATCAGTTTTTATCCTTTTTTTTTTTTTCCAACAATGGATTGAAAAACTTCTCGCTGGTAAAACTTAACCCAAAATTTTCTGAAGAACACAGGAGCCAAATCGTCCAATCACTCCTCTGCTTTTGATTTTCCTCTAGAAATGTGTATTTCTTTGATTGTGTTTGGAACAGTGTTATATTCTAACCACCTTAAAAAACCCCACTTACATCTGATACGCTAAGGCCATCCTCCATGTCACTGTCTTCATCGCTCTGACTTTCTGTCCACAGCTCACCCTCTGAGTCCTGTCGAGTCAACAGGACAATGAGTCGATTGAAAGATCCTCTTAAAGACACAGCTAATTAGTCCTGCTGCCCACCCAAACAATGTCATCTGACTGATACTACTGACACTGATTTTCAATTCATTGAGAAATATCTCACTGCATTAACTATCAGCAGAAAATGTTCCACCAGAGGCTCAGGCAGCATAATAAATGTCAAGATTTTTCTTTCTGCTGATCAAAAATGTCAAACAAACCCAAAAAGTGCTGGGAACTCAGACCAGCCAGTCAAACTTTGAGTGTGTGAAAGTAATAATTAAAACTTAACAATGTATTTATGAAAAGAAGTTGAATGTGTTCACAAACTCACCATGTGGTCAATTCTTTGGCATTTCAGCAACAACCATCAGTCGCCTCCTCTGTGACACACTTGATTATAACAGCAAAAATAGTCAACTTAGTTCAGCCATCTCTACAAAATAAATATGTTTAAGTTTTTTAGTCAACTGCCTAAGATCTTTCTAGATTATATTAGTGCAACTGAGAACTTACCTCTCCTGGCCGAGAGGAAAAAAAACATACTGTCCACATGAACCATGAGCTGACAATGCTGTTAAAAAAACAAAACAAATAAAAAAATAAAAACCTTGAGTCCTTGTGTGACCCTCAACCAGGAGAAAAAGTTAATTCTCCTGTTTTGAATGACTCCCTGTGTTTGTGTTTAGCCGCCTTCTTCCCCCCGCTGCTCTGACCCGACAGGAAGTCCCTCATGTTCAGCCTTGGACTCCGGCGTCACACGATTGGCCGAAGACTCTGGCAGGCTGATCAGCTGAACCTGCTCCAGACACACACACACACACACACACACACACACACACACACACACACACACACACACACACACACACACACACACACACACACACACACACACACACACACACACAGGAGAGGCTGAGGATGTGACCTGGAGCTGTAAGTCTGTCACTCACAGTACCTCCTGTCCTGTCTGTGTGATATGAGTGTCACTGTGTCTGCAGATTGCATGATTTCTTTTTGAGTGTCACAAAGAAGAAGAAGTCAAGAAATCCATTTGCCAAACTCTCCTGCAGACTCAGGCACATGAATCAGTGTTAAGACTGTGAAGAGAACAAAGATCCCCTGTTGGCTCGGCTGAAGGATGCTGATGATGTTTGGCATTTATTAGTCTTCCTGTCTGCCTGCTGTGCTGCAGTCTGACCTTAATCTGCAGTTACCCTTGTTAGCAGTCGCCTGCTGCTCTGCAGTCTGGCCAGATTAGACACTTCTAGGAGCGTTTACATCTGTGCAAGTCGTCTCTCAACAAGTTGCTTTTCTCAGAGTAATCTACTTAGACACGGGTGGGTGTTGGAAATGTGGCCTTATCTATTTATAGTGGGTGGGCACATTATCATGAACCCCTGAACTGTATATGGACATTTTCGAGGCTGTGTACGAACAGTAAGTACAGAAAGCGAGTGGAAATTCTCCAGAGATGAGTCAACGTGTCTCAGACTCAGGGAGTGACGTGTTTTGGTTTCTTTGTAGGGGTATTGAGTTTTATTGCAAAGCACACTGGTCTTCTTGCATCCACCACCTTCTTTGTTTCAACACTAATTTATCATCCTGTCTATGTGGGATTATCTGTCAAAGTCACAAGATGGGTGGAGACAGGTTCACAGTGGAAGATGCTTGGATATGATTTCCACAGCAACTGGCTCTGTACAATCTATAGCATCTGTTGTAGTAAGTAAATAGTCTATATGTGGCATCATCACACTGCAAACTGAAGGCCATACATGCATAATCATACACAGGGTTAAAAATAATAAAGAAGGTAATTCATCAACTAATTGAAATACACCACATTGAATATAACAAAAAATGTAGTAATCTTAAACAACACATCAAACTCACCATGGGATTTTACCCATAACTTCACCTTTAATGCAACATTGAACAATTTTCAAAAACAAAAACTAAAAAAATGTTCAGTTTGAATATGCTTTTATATGAAATGAAGAAGAGGCAGTTTTTGTTCAAATTAACCTTTTTAAAACTCATCGTAAACAATATTTTCTGCACATTTCACTTGTTATACAGGTCTCAAAGATCTTAACCTTCTCCTCCACAGGAGGGAGCTGTTGATGAGGTAGAAGAGGAGTTATAGGCGCATGTTTTGTCCATAATTGGTGACAATATCTGCACACTTTATTTTAACAAATAACACTTAAACTTTGTCATTGCAAATGCTCCTTAACCATTAAATTTAGAAACATTTCCCTCAAAATGTTGAAGCTTTCACTCTTTTGTTGTAATGTGAAATGCACCCTTGAAGAATAATGTTAAAAACTAGCGATCTCAAATAAAGCAGATTTAGTGAGTTTGCACATTTAGACAGATTTTAGCAGCATTGATACACAACAGACATTTTATTTTCTTTTAGCAAAGTTTTGAGACAGACTTTTACACAAGATGGGTCATAAAATGAAAATAATAAGAGCAACTCATTGTTCTCTGTATTTTACATTGTTGTATCTTGTAGATCTTCAGGGTCAGAACAGTCAATTGCTTCCGGCACTATATTAACCCAAAAATAATGTGCACATGCAGCTGAGTAACATTCAAACTGTAGTAATGTCACCAAGTGTCATTTTTAGAGTGACAGAAAATATGAACAGCTTTTACCTGTCCTCAGATTTTAAGTCAGAGCTGAATACACACCTCTGTAATCTTAGCGCAGCTGGCTTTCTGCCAGCTTCTACTCAAAGCTACAAAGTGATCCTTAAATGGATGGGAGGTGGGTGAAAGTCAGTTTGGAATCATATTTCAACCTCCAGGAAGATCATCATATTCACATGTTACAGAAATATAAAGGTGCTGAAAATCACATGCAAACCAATATTAAAAAAATGTTTTTACACATGCTTCTCGTGTGTGAAGTTAATTAAAGAAGTTGTTTAATTTCAGATAAATTCAGATGTAGCAGATGAGTGACAAAACAATTACTGTATCTACATATTCCATCTGTTTTCTTTTTTTAGAAGAAGAAGATGAAAAATAGCTTCATTGATCTCACAATGTATTGCATGATTTTCTGTTTAATTGGAAATACTCAAAAATAATAGCAGAAATAAGGAGTTCTCCCATCAGTGGCTAAAAATGAGCTGAGCACCGCACATGTGCAATGTATTGAATAACATTGAGGGGGAGAGTCTACATATATGTTCAGTGTGGCACTTGGAGGTTTATGTGGTACAGAATGTTCTTCATATGATCCCCGTGCTCCAAGGAGCCAAGCATGGCTCAACTGTATCTTCTGCATACATGTACCACAACACACTATACCTTGAGAGGGTGATGGCATGACACATGGTGGGGATGCACGACTATTTTGGGACAAAATCTGTCATTGGTAAATGTTGGAAACTATGTATATGTCATTACCTCATATCAACTTCGAGGTAAATTGCCAACATATTTGGAGCTTGACCAAGCATAATTTAGCCCCAGGTGTCCAGAGGTATAACATGAAGTTCAACAAGTCATAAAAAAGATGTAGATGATAGGACAGCTTTAAATAAGAGGAGCACGCCTGACCATAAAAGGAGGGGTAAACAGGGGAAATAATTCAAGCTCAATGAAAACAAACTCAACTTTAACTTCTATTTAAGGATATTTATTTATTTTAGAATAATTTGAGGGGAAATTTATTTGAAGGATCATTGCAGGAAAGTTGTATAAAGTTTAAAAAGTAAGTATTTAAAGTCAAGTATTTAAAAAGATGAGAAAAGACAAGAAAAATAGACTTTTTTAACATTAGCAGAGGAGTAAGGTTTAATTTTGCAATACTCTGATTTCTTTCTTTTTTTTTTTAAACATTTGCAGTTTGTCTTATTTGCGTTAAAGAAGAGATGAACAGTTTAAATCAATCAATCAAATAAGGGAGCCCAGGTTAGCAACATCAATTGTCTTTTATTTCAATTTGACTTTTTTTTTCTAAGTTGAGACAAATTGTGATCATAATAAATATTTTAAAAATAGTGAAGACAAGAGCCTGCACTAGTGTAATGATGGATTTCCATCTCTCTGTTAAACTCTGCAGAATAATAGCCTCAGTTTTAAAGAAGAAGATGAACCTTCATTCTTGGTTCTTCGGTTTCAACCTGGTTATTGAGGCTCATGTTTAAGTATTGGCGGAGGGATCTGCAATTTACAAGGCGAACAACATCTGCAATGTATCCTCTCACACAATTAGTCCGTTTACTGCTCTTTTTTTCAATTATATGATTTTATTTACGTTATATCCGTATATTTATTAGCGCAAGTGTTAAAATAAGCAAAGACTTTTCCACAAAAAGGGTTGATACTGTCTTAACTGTCGCGCCCTATTTCTTGTGTCCTTGTGCGCCTCTTCCACAGGAAAGTAGTTCCGGTTGGTGAGGAGGATAAAAACTGTCACCCGAGCAGCTGTGGCGGCGTCTTGGTCCCTGCAAAGTTCACCCAGTAGGTGAGTATCAGCTGATAGAGAAACTACCTGAAAAACAGAGAGGAGAGACTGTGGTTTTTACATTTTTAAGATATGCATGTTGGTACTGCTGGTATTTTTTTTAAGAGCAAAAGTCAAAAGAGACTTGGTTAAGTCTTTGAAAAAAACAGAGATGTGTATTTACTTTGATATATTTATGTTTGATTTCTAAATGGGCAGATTCTGTTACTTAAATATTACAGATTATTGCTTTTGAAAACTTCACCTTGAATGCTCAATATCTTTCCAACCCCTGTTTTCTAATTTGACATATTTCTGATTTTTTTTTTTTTTTTGTACTGTTTTACATTATACCTGCTCTGCTTCCTGCTGCTGCAATGTTACATTTCTGTTTTTGGGATCAAATTACCATGCAATCATTTTGCATTTTCTGACTTTTCAGATATGTTTTTGATGTCTATTTATACACTCAGCTGGCCATGTTATTTTAAGTCAATGCTATGTGCAGGAATGTCCTCCTTGCACACATGCAGCATGCTTCCATGCACTGACTGACAACACAAATGTGTCATGCTTGCTGAAAAACTTTTACTGTAAACTAAGTATACTGACAAGTCTCAGTTCCTGTACTTGGACACGCTGAGGTTCCCAATAAACATTGCACCATGCATCGTCAGGCAGCACATGTTAAGTGTTCCCAGATCCTCTCATGACTTAAACTTATGTTTTGTTGTTTAAAGTATCTACTTCTCCTCTTCATCTGCACATAATTGTTGATGTAATGTGAGAGAGAGTGTAGTCAGACACTGTTGATCTTGTGCACTCGGTCAGCTTGCACAGTCACTCTCCACTGGTGGGGGCTTAAAACTAATCCACAGAGAGGTCACACCTGACTATAAGTGTGCACTTTTCCATTGACATGATTGACAAAACCTTGAAATAGTTTCTGACAGTCTTTGAATAGGCCTCTGTCAATGTCACAGTTTTAAAATTAAAACATTTTCTGGACAATATCTCGGGTTTGGGTGTCAGGAAGCTCTTTTTAAGTTCTTCATGTTTAATTAAAAAAAAGGAAAATCTCCTGAATTACCCATACGTTCAGTAAAAACTTATCGATCATTGCATTCTTCTTCTTGTCTCATCTACAGGACATTTCCTGCAGACAAAGATCCAGTCATGTCGAAGACAAAGGATATGGGTTCTTCCATCATCCATACCCAGCAGATGCATGCTGCTATGGCGGACACCTACATCGAGCACATGTGTCTGCTGGACATTGACTCTGAACCTGCTGTGTCTCGCAACACTGGCATCATCTGCACGATCGGTCAGTCTCATTCAGAAGCTACACTTCAAACTTAACTTTAGGGTTACATCTCTGTGTGTTGGTTAGGAATATACTTTTGATTCATCTGTCTCCATGCAGGACCTGCCTCCCGCTCTGTGGAAACCGCCAAGGAAATGATCAAGGCTGGGATGAACATTGCAAGAATGAACTTCTCTCATGGCACACACGAGGTAAGTCTCCTTCTGCACCTAACCATTCAAAACTGTGCTTCACAACACGACAACACACACCTGAAACACCAGCTATGATGTCACTGTGCAGGAGTGCAGCATGTTTGAGAGTTTGACCCCCGACAGAGCAGCACAGCAGCAGTAGTTTCTTCTTTCTCTCCAAGTGACTCAGTACAAATTTACCCTTTACAGCCACAGTCAATTACTCTTGTGACTGTCTGTCACTGAAATCTGATCTACAAGCTTGTGCTTGCCCACCCACTGCCAGGTCTGTGTTGTAGCTTGTGATTTGATGAGCCACCACCTTATACTAATGACCCCTCGCCTTTAAGAGACCTTTTTTCTCTGTCACCTGAGCAGATGAGCCATCTCATCTATCATTAGCCTTCGTAAGGAATACCCACATCACACATTTGGAGCTTTAAAGGTTAACAGCAACTCAACTTTATCGTTTACCTTCCACCAGTTGGTGCAGTGCAGCACAGTTAAGTCAGACATGGAGCTTTAGTTTTGCAGCAGGAGAAAAACAACAAGGCAGTTGTGTCTGTGTTATGAGAAGTTCAAAATAGATCGACCTGTCACCTTGGTTTGCCACTTGTCAGAGCAGCTATAAATAGATAATTTCAGGGAGTCCGCCTGGTAGTAAAAGGACGAGGAGAACACGTGATATTTTTCACGAGAACAGTAGTCGGTCATCTATTAACAATGATACAAATAGTTCACAACCTCTGGTGTTTAATAAGATCTGTCTGAGTAAACAGAGACACACACGCGTCATGGTCACATTCAGGAGGTTATTTGTAGATTTTTTTTAACAAGTGGATTTCTATTTTTATATCCGAGCTACTGGTGCTCTCCTAATCAGTGCTATGTAGAAATATTTGCTGCAGCTGTCATTTAGTTTTACTGTATGCAGTTATGGGGGCACAGTCACGCCAACCCTGCATGACATGTGACTACATGACAAAAACTGTCCACCTGTTGTGTCATTGACCGCGTTTTATCATCTAAGAATTTAACACATTTGGAGATCATCTGTCCCATAGAGAAGACAGTTAGACCCACAGAAAAACCTTTAGAGGGTCAGGAAAGAATAAAATGAGTAAAATACAAAGCAAATAGATTCAATTTCAAAACATCACATTCAGTTTTAGATCATGCTTTTCAAGTTCAATGTATTAATTAAAATTCAATTTCTAATGGCACAAATCTCAGCCCATAGAATAAAAGAGTTGGTGAGCAGCATGAAATGATAAAACATTATAGATGAATATGTTTTGATTAATATGTCAGACATTTATTGATAACTAACAAAAACAGCCCCATGGAGAAAGTAAGAACAATTTAGTATAATACAGAAACCTTACACCCTCTGAGTTGTACAATTATCGCTATTTGATCTCATTTTTATGTTAGTGTTGTTATTGTCTAATTATTTGATTTGATTTTACTTCTTTTGATTTTAATTACCACCATTTGGCTTTCTATATTTGTCTGAGACATGGGTTACTATGTGTCAGATTTCTTTAATGTTTTATAAAAGAAAGAAAACCCAATAAAGAGGGTTCAAAAAATAATTAATTGTTTTTGACAAATTTATAAAAATGTAGTTATTTTATTACAATTACAAGTAGAATCCTCCCACAGTAACTTGAGGAAAACCACCCAATATTAAGGATAAATAAGACAAATAATACGGTACAATAGAAATTTGAAAAATTGAATAAATAAAGTAAAATTATATTAATTATAAAAATATTTATATAAAAATATATAAACACAAAATAATAAAATACAATAAGTTAATGGGTTTGAGGTAATACATCTGGGGCACAAACGTCACAGGTAATTCGGTGCACAGAATAGAGGAGTGATATTCATACTTTATTCACAGATTTCACTCTAAAGTCAGGGTAAAGAAAAAAATTCTGGCAGAAATCTGAGAGAAAAATGAATCCAATTTAATCCTAGAATCCCATCTCTGAAGGCAGAATTGATAGAATTTCAGCTTTTAGTTGGCCTTATATTTAAACTTATTTCCCTCTGTAAAATCGGCAGAGGCTTCTGTTGTGATTTTTTAAAGTTTATAATTCCATTTTGATTTTTTGGATACCCAACAGTACCATGCTGAGACCATCAAGAACATCCGTGAAGCAACTGAGAGCTTTGTGCCAGGATCTGCTGACTACAGACCAGTGGCCATCGCTCTGGACACCAAGGGACCAGAAATCAGGACCGGTCTTATCAAGGGCGTAAGTTCTGGTCCATAAAGCCATTTTAGATCCCAGTAAAATATTATGTAATGACAAATGTAGTGATGATCTGTAAGTAACCCAGTTCTCCATCCTCACGTGTAGAGCGGCACCGCTGAGGTTGAGCTCAAGAAGGGTGAAACCATCAAGCTCACACTCGATGACCAATTCAAGGACAAATGTGATGAGACAACTCTGTGGCTCGACTACAAGAACATCACCAAGGTTGTGCAGACCGGATTCCACGTCTACGTTGATGATGGTCTGATTTCTCTGAAGGTCAAGGAAGTTGGTACGAACTCACAAAGAATGACTTTTTCTGGCTCATCTGCTCAGACTCTGTTGATGGAAATTGAGATGTTATTCTCCGTTTCGTGTCCCAACAGGCAACGACTACCTGATGTGTGAAATAATGAATGGTGGTATGCTCGGCAGCAAGAAAGGTGTCAACCTGCCCGGAGCCGCTGTTGACCTGCCCGCTGTGTCTGAGAAGGACATTCAGGACCTGCAGTTCGGTGTAGAGCAGGGTGTCGACATGGTCTTCGCCTCTTTTATCCGCAAAGCTGCTGACGTTCAGGCTGTGAGGAAAGTTCTGGGCGAGAAGGGCAAGGACATCAAGATCATTAGCAAGCTTGAGAACCACGAGGGCGTGCGCAGGTGTGTGGAGCCCAAACACAACCCAGATCTTAGTATTTGGTGATTTATTCATCTATGATTGACTGATTTATTTGTTTGACAGATTCGATGAGATCCTGGAGGCCAGTGATGGCATCATGGTTGCACGTGGAGACCTTGGTATTGAAATCCCAACAGAGAAGGTCTTCATTGCTCAGAAGATGATGACTGGCAGATGCAACAGGATTGGCAAGCCCATCGTCTGTGCCACTCAGGTCTGCAACATGACAAGGAGAGCTTCGTTATGACAAAATAAATGTGAAAGGACTAGGTAAGAGAGAGTCTTGTTGTTGTTGCTCCTCAGATGCTGGAGAGCATGACCCATAAGCCCCGCCCCACTCGCGCTGAGGCCAATGATGTCGCCAACGCTGTTCTGGACGGCAACGACTGCATCATGCTGAGCGGTGAGACCGCTAAGGGAGAGTACCCCTTGGAAGCTGTGCACACACAGCACATGGTGAGAAAACCCTCGACCAGAGCTTACCTGTTTTTATGGGGGCTTTTTTCCAGTGTTTGTTCAGCATCAGCATGTTTAAATCCCATAACAGTGTTCTGCATGTTTTTGTCATGATTATTAATATGGTGCAAAAAAATGTACCAAAAGCAATCCAATGCAGAAGAATAGGAACACATCAGTGCTTAGAAAACACATTTTTTGCATAAGATGGTAAGGTACAATACAATGAAGACAATAGGACTGCATAAGTTTGGAAATCACATGATATATGGTTTATGACGCATGCAGTGAAACAGTCCGATCCCAGGTATTATAGCACAAAACAATATAATGGAAAAAATAACAGTATGATGCAACAATCATTAATTAAAATAGATAATATAGTACATTTTTCATATTTTTGTCTCTTAAGACCTTGTGTCCACATATGTGGACTGCACTTTTCTGCCTCCCAGACCCATGAAACTTCATTTTTTAAAACTTTGACCTGTTAGCCACATTGAGAATCACTGCCCACACCATCTTATGGTGATATCACCACGTTACACCCATTTTAGTGTAAAAATAGTGTATTTATCTACAATAAAACTAACAACTAATAGCAAAATCATAACACAAATAACCAAACTTCCTGTGCAAAGGCTAAGTTGAGTAATTTTACTTATAAGCCTTACATATCCTATTTAGCAAGGAGAAATTTAAAAATGCACATCAGAAGAAAAGCTCGGGTCTCAGAGTTAAAAACAAATATTGAATTTAATGTTAGATGTTGATTCTAAATTTAGGCAAATATTCAAAATGATATGTAAATGTGTATTGGCTTAATCCCTGGTTGACGCCACAACTTGTTTGAAAAGTTGCATGAGATCTTTGCAAAATCAGCATTAAATTTGCTAACTTTGTGACATCATAAGGTGATACATTATCTTAAAAACATTAAATTTATGTAAATAAATAAAACCTGGTGGTCTAGGTTGTGTGCCGCATTTGGCAAGCTCTTGAGCAGGCCTTGATTTAAATCTGTCCCGCCGCTGTTTTATCCCCTCCAATTAAAGGTATAAAAAATAATAATAACTTAAGAAAATAAGACAAAAACAAAATTTTACTGCATGGCAACAGTGAAGGAGGATTCAAGAATGATGTTTTTTTTCTACAAGAAAGTACAAAAAAGCATAATAACTGTGATTTAGAATGGCTTTATTCAATACAAATGATGGAGAGACACGAGCTTGGAGATAAATGATACGTACTTTCTAAGAAGCATATGAAAAATTTAAATAGGAAATTATAGATTGACAAAATCAATACAAAAGGCATATGATATGATGCTATGCAATTTAACACTGAACAAGATGAGATGAGATTAATTGTGATTCATTATGATATTCAGTTCAGTATGAAGTGATGATATTCTTGGACTCAGTCACACGTTTATTATTCTCCTCAGAGAAACAACAGTCAACCTTTTGGTGTGTGAGTGCATCTTTTGCTAACAGCTTGTTAAGTGTTTGTTTAACTTCCATCTCCTTCCCCTGTTGAATCCCCTCCTTCCCTCGTCCATCTGCTGCCAAACAACTTCTGCATTATGCTTCAACAGTGTGCTCATGTTACTCAACTAGCATGTGTCTGAGGATCTGCAGTGCAAAGCAACAGTCTCTGGACATCACAGCCACCGCTGTTGTTTAGCTTCATGTGTCAGTGTGCTTCCAGGTATCAAGACCTTTGCATCCTTTGAAATACAAACTCACACCTTTAGTCCACACTCTGTTTGATTGCAGTCTGACGCGGCTATGATCTGCTTCTTCATTTTTCTTTTGTCACGTTCAGATTGCCCGTGAGGCCGAGGCAGCCATGTTCCACAGGCAGATGTTCGAGGAGCTCCGCCGCACCTCCCATCTGACCCGTGACCCCACAGAGACCATCGCTATTGGTGCAGTCGAAGCTTCCTTCAAATGCTGCGCCAGCGCCATCATCGTGCTCACCAAGTCTGGAAGGTAAAAGTCTGAGAAGAAGCCCCTTCTCCTCTGCATTCTGAGTCATAATATTCTCCCTGGCGCCCACTGTGAGCAAAGAAACTGGCGCAGCATAATACCTCCTCATCCCTCCGCCTCCATTCGCTTCCTAACACAAGCCCTCTGCTTTCATCAAGTGTGCCAACTTTCACTGCACTCAAAATCTGGGCTCCACTCGTGACCTTTTCCATCTGAACCCTGACATTTTCCAAGTTAATTTTAACTCCCTCTTCACTGGCTTCCATTTCGGAGTTCAGTCCCACAACACATGTTACAGAGGATGTAAAGCTGTCAGCTGGGTGGATTTGCTGATCATAATGAGATCATTAGAGCAGCTTTATTAAGATTACGCATTAAGGCTGAATCACAAATCTTACTGTTTTCAAAGGAGTTGCAGTGAAAATCTCCTGGCTCTTTGCTGTTTTGTGAAACTAAATCTATGCTTGTTTCTTTCAGGTCCGCTCACATGCTGTCCAGGTACAGGCCCCGTGCTCCCATCATCGCTGTCACCCGCTGTGGCATGGCCGCCCGCCAGTCCCACCTGTGGCGTGGCGTGTACCCCGTGCTCTACACCAAGGCTGCCAATGACGTCTGGGCTGAGGATGTCGATCTGCGCGTGAACTTTGCCATGGAAGTTGGTGAGTAATTGCATTCATTGTGTAGAATTAATCATCAAATGGTAAGTCCAAGAGGTGGACAAATTTCTCTTGACACCAGAAGTCCAATAATGCTTTATTCTCTATCCAAAGGCAAGCACCGCAAATTCTTCAAGTCTGGTGATGTGGCCCTCGTTGTGACCGGCTGGCGCCCCGGCTCTGGTTACACCAACACCGTGAGAGTCGTGCTGGTGCCTTGAACATCATCGGAGGACATTAGTAACCACACCCCTTCCCCTTTCATGTAGCCTCTACCCCTTATGTCAGACTCTTCTTTTCTCAACAGAATCACAAAAGGAAGCTGCCCCTTCAAAGGACCTTTACACCAATAGTAACTCTGATTTGTTATCCATATTTATTGATTTATTGTCTAAAACCTGCTGCCTATGACTGTACTCAGACCCTCTTAATGGAAACTCTTCCTCATGTTTGTGCCAACTGTTCAGCAGATGCAGTAAAACTTAGTTTTACTTTGCATGCACTGTGAACTCAACTACAAGTACACACTTTGTCATTTCCATGGAGTTTGGTTCTTTAATTGCCAAGAGTTACACACACATACTGTGTGTGCTGTATGTGTCTTCCAGTGTAGCGTGTTGAACTGAAAGTTGGCAAAAGTGTCGTTGTATGGTGAGACAGCATGGCTGGTTGTCTTTCTATTAAAAGGAATTCTTGGTTCATTGGTGCTTGCTTCCTTTTAATAACTCAACACAGAGAAAGAAGGGTAAGGATTAGACCATTTTTCATTTGTTAGATCACTGCAGCATGTTCTACAAAGTCTCTCAAAGAAACAAAAGAGGAGCCATATATTAACATGCTTGTTTCTGTTCCTCATTACAGAGAAACAAAACAAGTGAAAAATCTTGAGTCTGAGTCTCCATTTGGTTAAAAACAACCAATAAACTCTATGTTGAGCATAAACCTCTTAGTCAAAATGCTATAACAATTAATGTAGGCAAAATTTATTTTCAAAAAGTAGGTCAAGTATTAAAATAAAATCAGTGCTGAATGCCACAGCTCTCATAACAAAAACACTGATTTTCACACTGCAAGTTTAATGTAGGTGGAAAATGAAAGCCTATGCAGACACATTCAGTGTTAGATATTCAACAAATGCATCATGAATAAAAAGACAACATACTCAACCATTACGAGAGAATAATCCAAAAATCTCTTAATTTTTTTGTAACACACTGGTATCATTGCAGGTAAGTGTTGTATTTAATTTTGCACCTTTTTCCTCTCAATGAAGGCTTAACATAAACTGTGCATCAACCCAAACACAATCAAACCTTTGACTGGATGTTTTCACATTAATAGATGGATAGACTTTTTATAACTTAGGCTCAGCTATGAACATTTGACCTTTTATGGGGCAAGCACTACTTTGAGTTTTTGTGTTATCATTCATATTCTCTGAAAAATGGCCAAGAAATCATAAACTCTGCCAGGGTATGTAAACTTATTAGCACAACTGTTGCTATAGACGTTGTAAAGTGCCCTTTTAGGAGCCAAATCAAGTGCCCTCCTGGTTGGTAAAAATCACTGAACTCATGTGTTTACCTTGGCTGTTTGAAACATGATAAATTTCTCTCCCTGGAAGCAGAAACTCGCACTATGTCTTTTTTTCTCTATTCGCCTCTGCCCTTCAAAAAGTCAATAGGTGGCCCAACATTTAACTGACTGAGAATTTTTACCATAACAAATGTTAAAAAGCTGTTTGAGCAGCAAACAGTGAAGTATTTTATCCAACACCCATCCACCAGCAGTTTTAGGCCGTAAAACAAGATAAGAGCATTCAATCCTTATCCAGAGAGTCTTGTTTGCTTTTGTATTTCTTGGATGCATCGACATAACTTTAAAGTCTATTTCACAACAACTTGAAGAATAGGAGCTTTAGGACAAAAAAAAGGCATAACTGGTCTTCTTTTAAAACCCTAAACCCAAAGTTCAGCAGACTGTGGATCAGACTACAAATGCAACACAATCTGTTAAACAAAAAAACCAGGAGACTTCAGGTCATCTCTGCACATGAACAGACTTTCATGTGCTCTGAGTCAACCTCACATCAAAACACTCATATTTAATCACAAATCCAGCAGTTTGCATTTCAAACAACACTAATATTTTTCTTTGTATTTATGAGTGGAATATTTGTCAGATTATAATCCTGCACAATTTGAACTGTGGCACCATGCTGTTCTCCATGTATAATCCGGCTTAAGTCTGAAACTTCAGCCTTTTAGCAGATTCTCCCTCAGTGCCTCCTGCTCTTTGTGAAAAAAGAAGCCAGGGCAAGCTTTATGATCATATGTTCTTTTATTGCATTGAATTCAGTAGCTAAAATAAAATATTCCTAACATACATAGGTGATGGAGTCTTCAGATGTGTTGGTTAAAAGGCAGCAAAATGAGATATAAATATATAAATAGATGAATGACTGACACCTCCTCTCTTAAACACACCTTTAACTTAAATGCACTCAAAGAAACGTTACACTCCGTCCAAGCTAAAGCCTCCGGCGGGTGGTGTTATGGTGCTGGGGTTGGAGGAGAATAGTAATGAGGGATTGATCCAGCCCATTGGCGGTGACCAGCTAGTGACTGACAGTATCTCTCTTCCCTCACTGCAGCACAGAGCTCAGGTTCAGTAACCAGGCAGTGAAAGCCACTGGACAGGATCCTCTGATGGTTTGACCTGCTGACCGGCTCCATGCTCACAGTTCCTCGCCGGCCGCAGGTCCAGACAGAGAGCGAGAGAGAGAGAGAGAGAAAGAGAGAGAGAGAGAAATATAATCCAAACACATGAATTCAGTTACGAGTAGAAGGATTTTCAGAGTCTGGTTTAAAAAAGCAGTCTGTGATAGACGTCTTATTGATTCAGCATAGCATCACAAAGCAGCAATTGTTCAACAAGAAATGTCACATTTTTTTTACAATCCAATAATGTGAAATGAAAGAGGTAAATATGCAGCAATATGACCCATCAGGGTGTCTGGTTAACCGTGTGTCCTAGTAACTGCTTTTAGCCCTTTGACTGGTGCAAGAAACATTCAGATCAGTCTTAGTGCATTGCTGGTTTCAGGACGTTTGATTATCCACGATTGCTTTTTTCATTTGATTCCCTTGTTTTAATCTGTTCTATCTGAAAACAGAATCTCACTCATCGACTCAAGTGCTTCTATTCACAGTAACCATAAAAAAACACAGATTATTGCATACTATGCTGATGGCACACAAACCTTGGCTCAGGCGTATGTTCTGTATTGGGACAGGAAACAGAAATGTGTGCGTTACCTCTGAAACCAGGTTAACTTTCCAGTGATTCCCACCGTCGCCCCCGAGTTCAACACATTCAAAAATTAATCCCACTTCTCCCACTCAGACGCAGACAAACATCACATTACATTCATTACTTCAGTTTCTGTGAATGTGATCTGATTTGTGTGACCCATTTAGGGTGTGCAATATTGCTGAAAAGCTCTCCTGGAAGACATGCCGTCATCAAACCGTTACCTTGGTTGATCTCTGAAACGAGCAAAGTGCACAGTCTGTCTCCTCCAATCTCTTTAAGGGGGAGACCCTTAAATCGCCTGCATTCACTTGACACACTTGGCGGTGGGGAAAGATACAAAAAAGGACAAGAATTTTTGGTTTCTGGTTACAGTTGTGGACAAATTTCAAACTGAACATGAAAAGCTAAATGACACAAAATTGAAAAACCAACAGGGTTTAAACGATTACTTAGAACAAATCACAGAGTGGGGTTAATATACAATACACAGAACAATTGATATTTTCATGAGGTGCTATATATACCCATCAATAGGTTTTTGATTTTATTACTATATTCAGAGATGCAATATCCTGTAGAAAAAAATCCATAATTGTCCTTTATCCTCTCAGATCCATTCACTCTGATTAAAAATGAAACCACTGATATCCAATCTGATTAGAAAAACACACCCTCCTGCTTAAAACTTCACAAAGTAGAGGCTGAACAAACGCCAAGTAGAAGACTGTCTCCTTTTCATTCAGGCGTTAAGGGAGGGTGTGTCTGAATCTCACAAGTTAGAGGAAAGTTTGGACTGTTTCTGTTCAGTCTCTAACGTCGCAGCGGGGGATCTAGCCTGGGGAGATTGAACACCGATGGGCAGGTGCTGAGGTTCTGACCCTGAATGTGTCCAGCTGATGGGAGTGGCTTGGCCTGGAATCTGGCTGTAAGGTTTGCTGACAGCCATGGGGGAGGAGTAAGGGCTCGATGCCCCCAGTGCCCCCTCTGGCAAGCCGCTCATGGCCAAAGGCCTTTCCTGGTGTATGGAGCTGTGAGAGCCTGAGATAGTCTTTATTTCCTGGGTAAAGAGATCCACCGACGACCCAGCCCTCTCTTTTGGCATACTTGCCATCCTGGCAGGGCATGAGGTCTGAGGGAGGAGAGGGCTGTGGGAGCCCGCGGTGCTGGGGAGCTCACTGTGGTAAACTGTCCGTCCTCTTACAGGGCTCTGTATGCTGGGGCTCTGGACGGGAGGCGTGTAGCAGGGCGAGGCCTCTGCAGAGCCGTACTGTGCCAGGGAGGCAAGGGCTGAGTGCTCGGGTAGAACCTGGGGGAGGAAAACAGACTGGAGACCTGCGAGGCTGTGCTGAGCCAGGGATGCTGCGGCCCCAGCTGTAACTGCAGACCCCCGCTGCTGCTGCTGAATGGGTCCAGTGGAGGGCTGCGTGCTGGTGATGAAAGGAAACGGTGGGAGGCTCAGACCACTAGATGTCCTGCCTGCTCTGTCGTGACTGTACCCCATCTGCTGCTGCATGCTACCGTGAGAGCCCGGCTGCAGCTGGCTTAGGATGGGGCCCACTGAGCTGCAGATCAGCGGACTTATGGAGGATGCAGAGGGGGCTGGGAATCTTCCTACCAGCCTCCCTGGAACCCCCTGTTGGAGTAAACCTAAGGGGTGTGGTGGAGTGGTCATAGCACCGTGGAAGGGCTGAGAGTGGAGCTGGGCGGAGCAGGTGTAGGAGACGGTTGTCTGGCCGATGGGGAAGACAGAGGCCATGCCAGAGTGGGGAGGATGAGGTGAGGGCTGGTGGGGGGGCAGAGGGGCCAGGGGCTGCAGGCTGCTGGTGAAGATGGGCTGGGACGTCAGGGTTGGGGACACGGACCCAGTGGGGAGATGAAGTGCCCTGAGAGACGCCAGAGTAGGAGTCTCAACCCCAGATCTTAACCTGGAGGGGCTGGCAGGAGACCCGGGCCCAGAACCACCGCTGCTGGATGTGTTGGCTCCAGGGTAGACCCTCTTTGGAAGGCTGGTGGGGTCCTTCAGGGAGGCAGATCCCGGTGCCAGGGGATGGTGGAAGAGGATGGGGGGCAGCTGGGATTGGTGGGCTAAAGCCAGAGCCAGCGGGGTGGTGGCAGCGGCCGCCTGGAGCGGGGCCTGAACCAGCGGGGCCCAGATGACCGGGGTGGGAGATGGGGGTGCAGGAGCGTTTAGGCTGGTCTGGATCAGGTGTGTGCACTGGGCCATGTCACGGTCATGCTGCACTATTCTTTGGATGATCTCGCTCTCCTGGAAGTTTAGTGTCCCAGAGCTTTGGTGATGCTGGACTTTATTCTGCAGAACTGAGTTTCTCTTCCCTGGAGAGAAAACACAGAACAAGACCATGCTAGTCCCATTTTTTTAAAGCAATGACAGGATAAAACACAACCTTAAAAGAGATGTCTAATCCTGCATCTGTTGACCCTGAAGGTGACAGCTCAACAATATTAATTTGCCATGATTTACAGAGGAAACGAATTCTAGTCAGGTCAAAGAGTGAAAGGGTCGGGAAAAAATCTTGATTGACGCATTTGTTATTCTTTGCACTCAAATGGAAGTGAAGCAATGATTTATTGATTCCTTGGGCCACATGAATCAATATCCTGATCGAAAATGCTTCTGTTTGTCTTAATTCAAATATAAAACACGAGCTTACGAAACAGGTTTCCACTCGATTTTTATCTCAGCCATCCCAACTTTCTCTCCTGATTGACACTCCTAGGAAGTAAATGAAACTTCAGCTTTGAGTTGAGTCAGAGAGAGGTTATATGCTTCAGGAAAAAAATATATTTTGTATATTTATTACAACATAAATCCAACTATGTGAATTCTGCATGTTCAGATTGATTCTGAATTCACTATTCAGGTGAAAAGGGTCACTTCGACACGTTTCTTTCAGCTCAAATAAATATCTAAAATCAGATCATTCTCTGGTTTTCTAAATTTCTTGATTAATTTTCAGGTATATCACAGGCTTCTGTTCACCTCCTTGCTCGTTATCCCCTGTCAGATCAGCTGGTAGGGGTTTTAAAATCTCTTCTTAAATATCTTTCTTTTTTTTCAGAAAAGCTTTTCTGTGTATATCTTACTGGTTCTCTCCTTTCGGTTTCTTCTTTTGCATTTATGTATTCAAAACCTTGTGTTTGTATTGCTTTTCTAACTTTATTTTTGTGAAACTCTATAAATTTTCTTTGAACTGTGCTACAGAGGAGCTGGTCTTTAAGCTCAGTCCTAAATAAACATCCCATGGTTGCTGGTTAAACTCCCATTCCTTCATCTGCTTCTCTCTACTCCCCAAAAACAACGTTTAATAAAAAGTGCTTTACAATTAGAGGTTATTACTGTCAAAAGCTACGACATATGTTTTTTTTTAAACTCTGAACATGTTTGATGATAAAGTTATCTGTTTTGTACTGAATTCAATCAGGATTATTTTGTTCACTGAAGTCAGCAGTCAATAAAAATTAAAGAAGCTTTGTTGATGACTTGATTTACTTTATGGATTTTATTAAATGCTGTTTTTAAAAAAGTGTTTGGATTTGCATAAAAGTTTTTTTCATACATGTCTCCTAGTACTTGAAAATTTGTCTGCAATGATTTTTTTTTAACCTTAACTGACATGAACAAACTGTTGGGAATCAAATGCTAAAAGAAAAGAGCAAGAAATGAGATTTGGTTATTTAACACTGAATTGTCTCCTGTATACGCAGCTTTAATGTTTCTGTGAAGGACTCACCGATGCGGTCCAGGCGATCGAGGGCTACAGTCTCAAACGCCCTCCTCATCATTGGATACTCCTCTAGCACCTCGTTGAAGTTATCCACAGACAGAGAGTACAGCCGGCAGTAGTTATCCGCCCGCACGCTGGCTGTCCTCCTGCCCCGGGTCAGCAGACAGATCTCTGCAAATAGCAGCAAAAAAAGGGAAAAAAACATTCAATTATCTCGCTAAAATGCTTCTGAGAACACACCAGAGATTAATGTCAAGTATGTTTTTAAAATCAGCCATTAACATGAGGAGTTGAGCGATTAATTCCCACTTTCGTTCAAACAGGTTGGGTGATACATTTATATCACTTTAGATCCATTCATAAAAGCGAAGGCAAAAATAGTATTATTAGTATGAGACGATAAAACATGAAAAGGCCGGTGCCTCTGAACTCCACAGATGGAGCACTTAATGCAATTTCTGCAGCTTACAGTTTGTCCTGACCTCATCTGTCGTGCCAGATCAGGAAAATAAAATAATGCGCCATTTCAGAAAGAAAAAAGAGAAGACATATTTTTCAGGACAGACATATTGAGGATATACAAACACAAACACAGACTCGCACGCTCGCTCTCTTCCCTGTCCTCTTTACCAAATCTATGTAGATCTATGTATCTATTTCACATGACAACAATTGTTTGAAAACATATTTTGTATTCCAAGTTTTAACATCTGTGTCAGTGTGTGACTGTTTGTGTTTTAATTTGTTCAGGAGCTTTAAGCCAAAAAAAATGCCAATGTGGCCCCTCAAGACCTCGAACTTATATCTAAATATTTCTTAGATGAAAAAAGATGGTGGTGAGTAAATACTCTTTTAATTTTGTTTAATGTTGACATTTCACTTTGCTCTAAAGCCAGATAACATCAGCAGCAGCAGCAGTATGTTGAGACCAAGCAAGTGACAAATGCTGAGTTGGATTTCAGCTTTAAGTATTGTGTTAACCAAAGGAAAAACCTCACAAATGGAATCAAAGATCACAAAGCTTTGCTCCTCTTAGTCCCACGCCCTTTTAAGGAGATGATGTGGACAATTTTCCCCAGCTGTAATAGTCAGGGAAGTTAATCTGCTGAGTGCCAGAGCAAAATAAATCATAACAAACCATACAATCACAGCTCCCTCACCTACACCTAGGCCAACTCGCTGTCAGATAGAGGATATTAGCATGGAGGACGCATATCAGACTGTTTCCAGATTTTACCTCCAAAATAAGAGCCATCAGAGAGTTTGGTGTCTTTGCTGTTCTTTGTCAGCACACTGACAACTCCGTGCTGGATGAAGTACATCTTCTTGCCGATGGTTCCTTCCCTGATGATGTAGTCGCCCGGCTGGAAGACCTCGAAGCGCAGCTTTGTCAGCATGGAGGTGACGAAGTTTGGATCAGCGTTGGCGAACAGAGGCATGGAGGCCACGAGTTTACGACAATTAAAGTTGATGATCTCCTACAGAAGACAGGGAGAGACACACGCGGAGGACAATGTTTTAGATTATAGCAAAGTGAATCCTAACACACACATTCAACCTCGCACACAAACACACGTCAGCGTAACTGCATGTGTACATTTCAATCATTATAAAAGCAGAGAGGCTCACAGCTTAGTGCTCCATTAATGAGGTTCTCTGCTCACATCGAGTCTACAGCCATTACTAATCAGATTACATGACTATTAACATTAGCGTGCAAAGTGAGGGAGCCGTATTAGATTACACAAATAATTAACTGTAAACCACTTAGAGGGATGCTCACTTCATTTATTTACAGTTTAATGCAGAGAATCACAAATCTTGAGGAAAAAAATAGAAAACTTAATTAAAGCAGCTGTTATTGATGAATGGGAGCTGCAGTTGTAGACAAAAGTCTGTTAAAATGTGCAATAACACACAATTCTTCAAACTATAGTTACATTATGCTTATATAAGACTTTCTTAAAGGGATAATTGTGAAAGCTGTTTTGGTGATATTGTCACTGTTTTTCTAATTGCCACTCTCAAATGTTTGGAGTATCAAGTGCATCACTTTGATCATCGTCATTGCAGTGCTTGTTATTATTCTTGTCATTTGTGTCATCATCACTGTGAAAAGAAATCTACCACTTTTTTTTCTCTCTCTCTCTCTCTCTCTCTTCCTAAATTTGTTTTTTTTTTCTTTTCTTTCTCATCTACTTTACACTTCATATGGACTGTTTTGCACGTAAAAGTGCTATATAAAGGAAGCTGAGTTGACTTATTCCAGCAGAGACTTTCACTCGTGGCTGAAGTTGCCTTAATGATGACTCAGCGGTGTTATCATGAAGACAAGAACAAAAGAAGATGGCCTCTGACCTCTCTGAGAGGCTCGTTCAGCTCCTCCAGGATGCTCTCCTCGTCAAACATCTTGCCCTGGTAACGATGCTCGTAGTAGTCGTGGATCCTCTGACGCATGT
This sequence comes from Thalassoma bifasciatum, assembly GCA_008086565.1. Taxonomy (NCBI): domain Eukaryota; kingdom Metazoa; phylum Chordata; class Actinopteri; order Labriformes; family Labridae; genus Thalassoma; species Thalassoma bifasciatum. The sequence continues at coordinate 253,809 of RPOG01000445.1, forward strand.
CAGCGGGAAGTTTGTGGAAGGACATGTACTGCTCCACCTGTTTGTACTGTAACAACGATAAACCAAAACAACTAACAATAACAACAAAAGTGGGTAAAACGTGTACCTGTTACTGTATTTGTGTCAAAAGCAAAATGCAAAGTCATGTCAAAATGGATATATTAGAGTGATTGATGTGCTGGCTCAGATGTGGACTATAATGTGTCTCATTATGTTAACTGTCAGACCATCTGTGAAACCTGCCCACAGAGCAACGCTGCGCCTCCATCCCATCTGACAAATGCAGCAGCTCAATGCAGGCTGCAGCTAATAACATTAACTACTGTGTCCTTCAGGCCGCACTCCAGCATCACAGCACAGCGCATACGAGCCACTGTTATAACTGTCTGTGGCTGTTATAACTGGTGGAGGTCATCTCACTCTTATGTCAGTAAGCGGTGATTAATTTTAACACAGAAAACAAACGATTATTGCTCTCATATGTTGTGTTGTTTCCTCTAATCTACATAAAGTCTAGGTTGTTGTTATTGTGTGTGTGTGGTATCCTCTCACTGGCTTTTTTGTTTTTGTTGATTTGATGTTGCTTGGAGTTAAAGTTTTGTAAAATTTCTCCAGATATTAATCCGTCATGTATTAAAAAAATATATATTTTTGCAGAATACTAACCTTGATGATTATATCTTATTTATGATCATTCTTTCTCGCCAGTAGTGTTTTGCTCTCACTTTTGCAATACATGAGGCCAATGTTCTCATCTCTAATTTGTGTGGTTGAAGTAGATTTAAGCTCTTTTTCGTATCAAAAGAACAATTTTTCTTCCTGCCACCCACCTTCTCCTGGTACTGCCTCCTAGACGAGTCCAGGGACTGAATAAGTGCAGTGGCGTGCCCCACGAACATAGCGAAGCAGGTAGCGCCCACGATCATGCTGAGGATGGTGAGCCACACGTCAGCCATGCCGATGGGAGGGTACAGGCCGTATCCGATACACAGCATGTGACTCATGGCCTTGAACAGGGCGTAGGAGTACTGCTGACCCCAGGTGTCATTCTGTGAGGGAGGGGAAGGAAGAGAGATATTAGAGATATTATCAATACTGATGCTGCAGACACATCTGTGGGATGAGGAGTTAAAGATTAAGGTCTGACTGAGCAAATGAGTTTCACTGACAGATGTTTGTTTTCAAGAATGACATTATGCACCGGCTTAATAGATATCTATGCCTCCATCTACAAAACAGTCAGTGCAGCAACAATCATTTTGGAGCCTTTTCTGTGAGGACTTGTCTGCAGTGTGTGAGTATTTTCATAACGAGAACATCTGCAGATTTCCTCTAACTCAATTCATTGCAGTGTTACAGAAGAGGATTAAGGCCACTGGCAAAAGCAAGTTTTCTGGGGGCTGTGAGGCAAGTGGAAAAACATATTTTTCCATTTGATAACAAATACAAACTGTCTTTAAAATGAGAATTCTGAGATCAACGTAAGAATTCTTAAATCTTGGTCTCTGAGATATGAATCGGGAAAAAAGAAGTTCAATTGTTCATCACAAAATTCTGAGATTAAAATCAGGATTTGAGATACAACAAGTAGTTCTGAGATTTATCTCTGCGCTCTAAAATTAAAATAAGCATTTCCAAATTTTAGACAAAAGTTTGAATCATGAGGAAAAACAGAATTTAATAATTTTCCTCAGTTATAAGATAAAAATTTATGATTCTGGGCTCAAAAAGGAGTTATGCGAATCTATGACGGAATACGGAAAGTATGATTTTTTGTCTGCCCTTTTCCTCAATTTAAGTCGAGATTCCATTTTTTTTTTCAGAATTTCTAGAATTAAGTGGGATTTATGACTTTGATTTCAGAATATTCAAAATGTATTTTTTCTTCTATCCAAGCCTCAAAAAGAAATTTTCATTGAGTGGAATTCAGTTAAAGACTTTTCAAAAAATTTGATACACGGTTCTCCTTCTAAAAACTTTGGGTAAGTTTTATGACACAAAGAGGACAAAATAATTCAATATATTCTTAAAATGTATTTATAATTTTAATATACATAAAATAAAAGTGTGTCATCAATTTGATGCAAATCTTTTACCTATAACTAATACAGACTGAGGTGTTTCCATGCATTGAGTAAAGATGGTTAAGAAGTTTTTAAAGAAAGAAAAAGCCTTCAGCCTTTCACATTCAGGCTGTTACATTCAAACAAAGTCACATTGCCAACTACATTTAGAGAGAATTGCCAGTGAATCAGAACTAAAACCTGTGACATCAACTCTCTCCTGGGACCTGCCCCACCTCAGACAGTAAAAAAAGCTCTGACAAAAGGAGACAAAATCGTCTATTTGTCATAAAGTGCTGTATCACACAGGACTCAGGCATTCATACTCAGACTGATCACCTCAGAAAAATGCAGGAGGCTTCAAGAGGAGCGTGGTTTGTGTGTGACTCATAGGTAATCCACTTACCACCATCTTGTTTCTGGTGACCCAGCAGTCTGGAGGAAAGTCCTGCAGCATGGGAACCAGGAACTGCAGACAGCCGTCCCAGTGACACAGCAGCAGCATCATACCAATCAGGTTCATGATGCGCACCATGGCGCTGGCCAGGTCGTAGGTCATATGGAAAACCTGCAACACACCATCAGCATTCATCAAACATCGTGCAACACATCTCAGTGAATAAATCTATAACATGTATTTTCTCTCATGCGATCAGAGGAACTTAAACATTCAGGAGGTGTGTGGGCTGTTGGATACACAGATTCTATATCAGACTATATACTGCTCTTAATCTTCCAACAGAAGCTGCTTCTGTATTGCATAATAATCTGCAAGCAACATTAATAGTCTGTGGGGGATGCAGCCTCAGTTGGTAATATAAAAAAATAAGATAATGCAGGTTTTAGTTCTTGTTTGGTAAATTGATTGAGTGTGTAAGAGAGTTGTAAAGCCAACAGTTCAACAAGATACAGGCTCTAATTTTGTTTGTGATGCATGAGAAAAAGTAGAATTAAATCAGAGACTTAATGCATTAAATGTTGCAACTTATCTGACTTTGTGCCAGACAATTAAGGTGAACATTTTTTCACGCTCCAAGCAACTAAACCCTGGAAGTTTCTCAGTTACTTTTAGTCAGACTTTAAAAATAACATTTAAAAAGCTTTAAGCTCAATATCTGGATCATTTTTCTGTAAAAATGACAAGATGCAAGATCCAAACAGTATGTCCCTTCAGAATCTACCTCCTCCCACTGGTGGATGTAGCGAATGAGTCTGGAGAGGCGCAGCAGCCGCAGCAGACTGAGGATCTTGGTAAAACGGACGATCCTCAGAGCTCGCGCCGTCTTGTAAAAGTCCGAGTCGATGCGGGTCTCTACGATGAGAAAGATGTAGTCTACGGGTATGGAGGAGATGAAATCCACCACGAACCAGCTCTTCAGGTACTTGATCTTGATCTGCTGAGGGTCCAGGATGATCTCTGTGTTGTCCTCCTTGACGATGCCCGTGCGAAAGTTGAGGACCAGGTCCATGAGGAAAAAAGTGTCAGAGACCACGTTGAAGACGATCCAGGGAGGCGTGTGCTCGTCTTTGAAGAAGGTGATACCAACGGGGATGATGATGAGGTTTCCCACCATCAGCAGCAGCATGGTCAGATCCCAGTAAAACCTGAAACAAGGGGCCACACTTTACTTATCTTCTAAACAACAGCTGACAAAAAACAGTCTTTAGAGAGCTTAAGATCTTCAAACTGCTCAAACATTATGAAGCCAAGAGTAACATGAGGATAAATGAGTTATTTGTGTATTTTAAGGGGCATTTATATTCAGCAGAAAGAAAAAGGGAACCTAAACCAGAAAAACTTACAGAAGTTACACGAGCAAGCATCAGCAACTATTTTAAAATAAATTCACAGCAAAAACTGAAATCCAAGCAAGTTTTTATATCTTAGTTTTAGTCAAATTTGCCTAATTATACTTGATTTGAGCCACATTCAGTCAACAAGTCCAAAAAACTGTCTTAATAAAAGATATTTAAAGATGAAAACGAAGTCTAAATTGCTTGGAACAAATGGAAAAAAATCTGCCAACGGAATAAGAAAAAATTGCTTGTGATGTTTCTTGAAATTAGAATGATGTCTTACTACAATAAACTTTGATTCTTATACCACTGGCAGATTCTTTTTACTTATTACAAGCATTTTAGACCAAATTTTTGTCTTAAAACATGTTGAAATGAGACATGTTTCTGGGCATGTCAAGTGAAAGTGTCTCATATTCACTTTACAAAGCCTTTTTTTCTGCTAAAAATAACACAAAAAGGTGCTTAGATGTCAATTTTTTGCACTGTTCTCAAAAGTTTTAGAAGCAAAATCTGAAAAATTCTGCTCTCAGTTAATTAAAAATGAGGACTTGTTGTTCTCTGTCAAAATGTTTTAGTTGTTTAGTTTATTTTTTATGGCATTTTACCTTTACTGATTGAGGAAAATAAACTTGAAGAATAATTGAAGATATGAAGTAACTGGTCATAGTAAGAAGTCTGACTGGACTGTGGTCTCTGTTCATGGTGCACATGCTTAAACTTGTAGAGCAACATTGGCCATAAAAATGTGAGTTTTGATCTCATTAAATTAAAACTGATGTTTCAGCATTGTTTCAGGTTTTACAGATGAAATAACAGAAAGTCAAATTATGATTACAATACATTTGGTAAATCTGTGTTGAAAATACTAAGTTGTCATCCTGTAAGAGTTGGGATTGTCGATGGTCTGGACCTCTCGTGGGAAAACAGATCATGAATAAACAGTAGTTTTGTTATAAATTTCTTTTCTCTTCAAACAGAAAATAACTAAAGCAAAGGTCTTCCTTGATAATTTATTTGTACATAATAAAAATGTGCTGCATCTTCAAAGCTCATCTGGGAATAAATCTCTGTGTAACCTGCAGTCTCACACTGCAGCTCCAATTCCAGCAGATTTACGTTCAAGTGAGCAAAAACGACACAAACAAACTGCCTGAGCACAAACATTAACAAAGCGTTGATTCTTGACAGCAATAATACTCCTCTAATTCAGTTCAATACTGGGCCCGTGGCCACAGGGACGGGAAGCAAAATGGGTTATTGGAATTCATCTGAAAGGCTCGAGAGGAAGTATTGATTTTCACAACTAACCAAATCCTCAAGTGTCAGCAGCGCAGGGTTCAAATGCATCCATAATCACATAGAGACATGGGCAGATTTTGTTTACAATAAGGACAAAAAACAAATGCTGCAATCTTATTTCAATTTTTTCCTGTGTTGCAGAAAGCTTTACACACAGGAGGAAAAACAACCCGACCATGCAGACACAAGCCGATACACAGAGCATGTTTGTCAACCAACCACTGCCTTGAGTGTGTGTGCGTGTGATCGCATGCTGGATCTATTTCAGAGGACTAATTAACCAGTGATCGATTCAACAGGAGCCTGACACACCTGCAGGGCCAGCACAAAGTGTGTGTGTGCGTTCACATATGAGGGCGCATGTATTACAACACTTAAGGCGTCCTTGGGGTAAATGAGGCAGCATACAGTTACTACATGCAACCAGCTCAGTGCTTGAGATAGTAAACAGGGCTGAGCAATTAATTGCAAATTAGATTAAATTGCAGTATACCTGCTGCAATATTCTAAACGCAAACAGTGCAATGTTTCTTTAACCTCAAATGTGTCAGAAAACCAGATGATTTTGTGCAGTAGATGTTTTATGCTCTATATCAGCGTTACTGAACCCTGCTAAAACAAAGAGCCAAATTGTTGAAAACTACCTTTGCAGAAGCAACAATCTAAGCCAAGAAAAGTAGCAAAAATGTCAAGAGGTAGAAGTAAAGTTAAGATTAAGGTGGCAGAAATGGTCAATAAGTAGCAAAGAAAAATGGTGAAAAGGGTTGAAAATTGAAAGACAACTGGGAAGATAGTGAGAGAATAGCAAGAAACTGGTCCAAAAGAGGCAAAAAGAGAAAAGAAGAGTGACTAAAATAGGGAAAAAAGGGCTCATGAGCATCAAAAATAGAATCAAGAATCAACATACTTTTCAGGGGTCTGACATTTCTGTTTCAAATCAAATTTGCCATATGAACCAAAATAGCTCTTCTTTTTTCCAGGTTTTTTATTCCTCGTTATATTCATCTAATATGGGGCTCTTTTTGACAAAGAGAGAATTATTGCTCATGTTTTTAACAACACATAAGATGGGGTACCTAAAAATAACTGCAAAATAGATTGCAATTGTAATATGAGGAAAAATAATCACAATTGCTTGTTCTTGCAAATTGTTCAGCCCTAATTGTGAGGATGATTTGGAACCAATTTGTTCCTACAAATACTGGTTCCAAACCTGGATTTGATTTTTGGTCTACACCTCAATCTAAATGGGTTGAAACTTAACACATCACCCTCCATCATGTTGCTCTGTTCAGGATTGTTTTGGTCACATGAAAGCTGAACTGGACAAAAATGATTTTTATCATGATAACAAATCGTCTTGGCTCTTGATATCAGATTGTTCAAGCGACTGACAGTCGATAAAACCCAGCACTGCAAGACTGAAATGAATAGTATTGATTTTTGATCATGGAACACAAGCAACTAACTCTTGTGTCAACAGGTACGAGGCTAAAAGCTGAGATTCTTCTGAGATGATGGGAAAAGAAGTGTGTTTGAGAACATGTGTGATGGTGTGATGTCGCAGTCAAAATCCAGACAGCCAAAAAGGACTTGTGTTACCAAACACAAAGCACATTTGGGCTCAATCAGGTCTAGGGAAAAGTAGACCAACATCAGAGATGCAATCAGGGTACATAACAGCTTACAAATGCAGGTTTCAGCAGAGTCTGACCTGATCTAGTTACTTACACCAAACCTTCACAGGAGAACGTTATTAAAAGAGGTAACCATTTAGGGCAGGTTGGCCATTTGTTCTAATCAGCTTTCTGTTGTTCTCTGCCAAACAAAGCATTTGCATTCCTCTCTTCATCTGCCCGTTGTCTCTGTGGTGACACACTGGTCCTAATTGCACTTCCCCTCTCTGGCTAAATCCACCGTTATCTCCTGGGAATCCATGTCATCTCCAGAAGTCAGCTCCCATCAGCCAGATGTTGAGTAGTTAGTATTACTGCTCTGCACACGTCACGGTGCTGCAGAATGCTGGAACAGCTGGACCACGAATAAAAAAAAAAAGGTCTGCAGGGGACAGTGCATTACTGCCGTCCCCTGCAGACCATCCGGTTTGCTCATCAGCTGACGGTGCACGCAGCATTCAACCCACAAAAGATCAGACAACTTGTGGGTGTAATCTGATGTTTCCATGAAAATAAAGCAGACTGCTGAGAGAGCTTCTGGGCGGCTACTGGTCCGGAGAGGAATCTTGCTCTATTTGGGTCAGAGTGCAACAACGATGAAAGAGCATGTGAGCACACAGAGAAGGGAGTTACAGGCAAAGTGAACACAAAAAGGCTTAAAATGGTGAAAGGAGCTTAGATCAATCAGGACAGCTGAAAAAGGGATCACATTTGTACTAGAGATACTTATCTCTTGCTGCCAGCGCGCAGCTGAAGCACAACAGCCTGCATGCAGCTCAGTGGCTTAACACACACCTGTACTGTGGCTCAGGCCCACCAGCAATCATATTAACCATATTTACGCAGCGTGCCAGTCCAGCATCCAAACAAAGCTTTAATAAAAGACAGCAGTTGCTGGTGGAATAAACAACAGAGGGGCCGTGTTTGTATAAAAGACACAAGGAGAGGAAGCTCAGGTTGCTCAGCTGATGCGCAGTGGTCACGGAAACACACGCAGTATGTCAGCACACAACTGGTCCAAATCTCCGAGAGAGGAGTTGACTGTTTGCAGGATTAAGATTGGATTCTACAGTGTCCCATAAGCCAAAGAATACCCAAATACTCTGTAAAGTGCAAGGGTTTCCACCTGGTTTTTGAAATAAGATATGCAGGATAAAAAGTTCACCTTAGGTCGCAAACGCAAGGCTTAAAAAACCCAGCTCCTGCTTTAAAGTGTGACCCAAACCAACATGGAGTCATGACACCTCAGAGTCAACAGCTGTGAGCCCTGATTCCTCACATCATTTTATTTCAATCTCCCTTTCCGTCTCTTTTTCTCTCTGTTTGGTGGTGTGTCCCCTCCCCGTCCACACCATCTCTACTCCATTAGACTAATTGTACTGTAATAATCTGCACTGATGTGTGCTTCTAATATCTTGAATGGTCATGTTACCCTATTTTGATTACCCCATTTCCAAGCCCCTGCTGCACTCTCTGTAATCCACTGCCCTGGCTAAATGATAAAAAAAAAGTGTAATTCAGATGAGTGGAAAAAAACTGCAGTGACACACATTGGCGTACAACTGGCCAGTGAAAATATGATGACAGTGAGCCTCAAGGTTAAATGTCATGAAAAAGGCTTGATGGCGGTGATGAACAGAGCCATGGTTTGTATGCAGCGTGTAATGAAAAGTAGAGCATGCATGCATGCATAGCTGCTAAATTAGGGAATTACAGGAGTAAGGTGCACAATTTAATTTATAGATGGAGGAAACTGTGCAGAAATCTGTCTGGTTGGATGAACATACGGCCTATTCTTTTGTAAATGAGCCTATATGCATGCACACTTCTCTCTGCAGGCCAAACAAAGGAGCGACTTATTGTACATCCTACTTATGTGTGAGCTGTCATTGTGCGTATAAGAGGATTTTCTATGCCAGCAAACTCCTTTACATACATCAAATGTTTCTTGTGAAGAAGGCCTGCACTGTTGAGACTACAGGAGTCTATAGAAATAGATCAGATTCAGAAATGAAGCCACTTATCCAGTCAAGGTGTGTATGGATTACTGAGGCACATACAGCTTATGGGCTAACACTCCTGATTATCATGTTGCCATCATAATATCATCACAGTGATCAAAGAAGAAACACTGCTGGCATATAAAGGATTAACTGTGCGCATCTGTGGTGTTAAGTTTGCCCTGATCTTTGTGAAGAATAAAGAGACAGCTTGAAGAAACGTGTGCATGATGTATAATAAATCTTTGTGCGCTGCGCATATATTACCTAAAATCACTGTACGGGTGGATAATCCAGAAGCCAGCAGACTTTACTCGCTCTCTCTCATGCTCCACGGCCCTCTCACTCCCCAACATCCGCAGGGAGAACTTGTTGACTCCCGGCTGGAGCATCGCCCCAAACTGCCTGTGCATGAAGCCAGCTTGGTACAACCGGTCGTCCTCAGGTATAATCTGCTCAGTCCCCTCCAACTTGATAAAACTTGACTGGTCAAAGGTGGACGCTTGCCCGGTCGCACCGCTGAGACCACCCGCTCCCCGCTGCTGGGCCCCGGGGCCGCGCTCACCGGAGAAACTCTCGCTGACTCCCGCGTCAGCCTCGGGGATGAGGCGCCGCTGCTCCGCTGGGTCTGACCCGGGAGCATGACGCCCGGTGATGGAGGAGATGCTGCCCCTGAATAGGCGGCAGTCCCCGTTCAAGTTGGTCTTCACAATCACCTCCCTTTCCCTGTCCAGGTCCTCGCTCCTGGCCTCTTCAATGCTCCTGCAGCTGCTCGCAGGAGACGGAGAGGACAAATGTTTTAGCCGAATACTTTTCCTCTTGGTGTCCTTGTCACCGCTGTCTCCATCGTCAATCACAAAGGGTTTTTGCCCAATGTTTTGCGGCAGGCTGTAGAGCCTTTTGCGCATGGATGACTGAAACCTTTCCATTGTGAAGAAGCAGAGGAGACGCGCTCTAAGGATAGCCCGAGCAAACAGAGGGATGAATCATGAATCTAACACACTTGGGGTGCTGCTGGAGGCAAAACAGTGACGGCGCATCCGCAGGACAGGTTGTATCTTTTCTGACACTTGGGACGTGCCTCTCTTTCCCCCGGTTCAACCATTGAAATGCGTCAACGATCCGACGGTCATTTGGAAGCCGTTAACGGGAAACGCATGTAAATCCAGGTAACCCCACAGCGTGCAGACGAGAGCGCATCAGGATGCAGCATGCTGAGCGGCGGACGTGCCAGAGTGGGAGAGAATAACGCTGCTGCTACTGCTGCTGATGCTGCTGAGCTCCTCAATGACAAAGCAGCATCTCCACCTCCCCAAAATATCCCAGCTCTCTGTCAGTGCAAGGTGGTGACACACACGCACCGCCGGCTGCTGCTGCTGCTACTGCTGCATTCAAAGAGCACTGACATCACGGATCCATCAGCTCACCCACCCCTCCTCCGCTTTCTAATAACGTGAATATCGATGGAGCTAATCTACTGGGTTGCCATAGGAGCCAGGGAGGCACACGCGCTCACCCCGCCCCGTCAGGACACGCGGGGAGGATGATTCAAGGATGCGAGGCAGCCTTGGAGTTGACAGTCAACTTGTTGGGAGAAAAAGCGATGATGGCACAGAGCCTCATCTTTATGTCGACAGGCCTGGAGGAGATGAGACGATGATGTGCCACACTCTGCCAGACAATTTAAGGAGAAACAGTCTGACAAACTGACAAACACTGTCTATCAAGGCAAATCTGTTGTCTTAAGCAACCTCTTTTTGGATGCTTAATTTCAAGCACAAGTTATTCCACTGATTTTTCACACAGGGAAAACGAAAGATCAGAAACAAATCTCAGAATTTTAGTTACAGTTTTTGTGTTTTATGAATATTGACAACCCGTAGGCCAATTCTCAACCAGGGACACCATCACAAAAATCTTACCTCAACAACTGTTCAGTGGTCCAAAGTCAACTTTACATATTGGGAATCTAAGTTGCTTGAAGTCCAGGAGATGCTAATTTCATTGTCAAGCAATGAATTGCAACAGCCCACTCAGAAAAAAATCATTTTAAATAAACATGATATAACTGCTCTAGCGGCCAGATACCAACCCCTCAATAGAGAATCTGTGAGCTGCAAAAATCCTTTTCTTTGTGTTCTTATTTGATAAGAAACTGAATTTTTCATTTTATGAACTTTAAATGATGTTAATGGGAAAAAATGAAAATAAATGCTCTACGTATTTCACTCTGTGTGTACTGAATCTGTACAATGTAAAGAATTAAACTTTTTAAATTGTACTACTGAACAAATTAACTTCTCCACCATATTCTAACTTATTGAGATGTACCTGTGAATTGCTTATTGGTTGCATGTTAACAAACTGCACCTTTGAGATGAATTAAAGTTATAGTTTAGGTACTGCAGAAGGGTCAGTGTAAATAAAGCTCAGTCGTCTCATTCTTTATGTGGTTTGTTTTAAAATTTCTATCAAAGTTGTATCACTTTTTGTCCTCTCAAAGGGAAAATTGCAAAGGCATGAACACTTCATAAAAAGACAACATACAACATTCAGACAACACCTGTCCTCCGTGTTGTTCCAAGTATATGAACACTCTCTCAGTCTGCTCTGTTTCCTTTTTATTCCCTGAAGAACAAATTTTCAGTCGTGTAGAAAAGTGATGAAACACCTCGCTGACACAGACCAACATTCATTTAGTGAATGCTTGTTGGCAGCTGCTGGTTTCATTACTGTGGGATGATTTAATACAAACATTGCTGAAGTGATTTACACTGAGGGGATTTTGTGAGTGGTTACACCACATGATTGGGAGCATTGAACAGTTTGTTCCTGACACAACATTTCAGCACAATGCAAATAAGTAATAAGTAATAAACTGATGATGACAAGACAGGATACTTAGCTTTACACTATTTGTGTTTGATATGCATATATTTTTAATGGTGTGAATCAAAAACATCTGAAGAAAATGAGACATTTTCTGTCCTTGCTGCTGAATTTAACAGTCTTTTCACACCTTTAACTTGTAATCCTTCAGTAGATCTCAGAATAATGTTGTTTTTTTACTGTACGTTTCAGTCTCCTGGTCCCTTTTTTTCTTGATCATTAAAATCCACTGTAATAATGAATGAACCTGAAAGTAAATTTGGCTAAATGGAGATAATAATGCTTGAATTATTAAAGTATAATGAGGCTATTTGGCATTATGCATCAAACTGCATTGGCAACCCTCCAGACAAGTCTCCACAAAGGACATGAACTGCAGAGTAAATCCCTCTCAAAAAGTTAAGTTATCTCAATGAAAAGTTATTAGCTGCTAAAATAAATTTAAAATAATTATGATGTATTGTTTTGACCTTCAGTTTTTAAAAATCTTGGTGGAAATATTTCATGTGGCTCTCAGTAAACCAACCTGGAGGCGCACTGTAACAGCGCCCCCCTCTGCTGCTCTGCTGCATCTCCCCTTACCAGTTGAATATGCTGAACTGAGGAATGACAACTGGAAAAGGCTCCAATTTATGAGGGAGGAGCTATTGAAACCCCTGACCATCTGATCACAGGATCATCATTTTGAACCTTAATTTTTCTAAAAACAAATACATAAATAAATTTTCTGTTTGTAACAATACTGCCTCTGTTTGGACATTTCACAAAGAGTTAAACTGTCATAGAAAAATGGCTAATTTTCAACTTTCAGCAGGACTTCTAATGGCACACACTAACTGTACTCAAATCTCATCACAGCCCCTTGTTGTGCAAAAGCTGAAATCTCAGCAAGTGTTTATGTTTTATTTTCAGTAAAATTTTTCTCATTAGTCTTGATTATGTTCATAAAAAGGTCTTATTCAAAGATATTAAAAGAATAAAATGAGGTTGCATGGAACAAATAAAAAATTCTGCCAACTGTTTAAGGAAAGTTTCTTGCAATTAGAATGATGTCTTAATACAAGAAACTTCTTTTTATATCATTGGCATATTATCTTTGCTGATCACAAGTATTCAGGCCTCATTTTTGTCTTTAAATATCTCAAAATAACACACGTTTCTGGACATGCCAGATGAAAGTAGCTCATATCAAATCTAAAAAGACATTGCTAAAAAATAAGAGAAACACTTGCTTGGACTTCAATTTTTACAGCACAAATGACAATTTGTTTGTATTAATTATTCTCAGTTTTGAGTAAGAGGTTTTAAAATACCAGAGCAAAAGTCAAGGGAAGGGCACAAGCCATAGAGAAAAATAAAGAACCAGCTTCATGCAACAGCCCAAGAGTGGAGACACATTTGTGCTGAAACAGCTTCGGATTATTTACAGCTGTGAGAAATTTCTATCAAACAATATAATTTTAAATTTCATTCATTACATCATCTCTTTGGCTCCTCTACATTTCCAAAATTTGACGTTTTTGGTGCAAAACAGTCAATTTAAACAATTTAGACTCAAGCTTAAAAACACCCCCTTTAACAATTCGAGTATTAGAATCCAAGACTTTCAACGGCTTGTTTAAACCCTGATCATGAAAATATGTTGTAGACATTTAACATTCCTCTAATATAATTCTCACTTATTATTTTCAATCATAAAAACACCAGAAAAAAAGACTTAGACAGTAAACACAAAGTAAAAAAAAGGATTTGTGCTTATGTATAATGTTTCTCTTTACTTAAGGGGCACTTTCAAAGTGTTATATTTCTCTCTAATGCTTTATTATTATTGAAAAAAAAAATCTTTGAATTGCTGTTTTCATGTAACAACAGTGGCAGTATGTTGAGACAGAGCCACAGGATGATGTTTGATGATTATTTTCCAGAAGTAAAGATATGTGTGAGTCTGGTTTGTTCTCCCTGTTGCTTTTCATCCACCCTGTTGAATGTGTTCGCTGTAAGTCGCTCCAAGTGTCACTAGATGGTGCTGTTCTCCATATGCTCCCTATTACTTGCACTTTACAGAAATTTTTCTTGTGTTTTGGAAAGAAATCACCACAGCAGTCACACTTTGTTTTTTCAGATGTTTATTCTTAAAAATGAGTTGCGATCTTGTAATTGCTTCACATGTGTCAGTCTTGACGTGGGTGTCTTTTCCACCGCCCCCCCAACGTCAGCTGGAAAGAATTCATGCAGCTGTGCATTATGCTGTCAGCGCTCTAAGGTGATCCTACAAGTTTTAAAGCTTTGTCACAGAGAAATCAAAAGCTGCAATGGTTTTCAATATATTGATATGGATAATAATTGCATAGGATAATAGCCATGCTGTACAATACACATAATTATAAAACAATGTCTGAATGATTAGTACAGATCTCCTAAAGTAGGTTTATACAGTTCTTTTGTTATTCTCAACATTTAAGTGCATCATATCATATGAATAGTCTTTATATTAATGGTGATCTGGTACATTGTTATAGTGATTTAACACATACATTACATACATACAGTAAGGTCAACCTTAATCAAATATATTAGAGGGACATTGCAAAGCCCTTAAATGTAATAAATAGTCTGATAAAATGATAAACTTAGAAAATGGTATGCAGCAGAATGATAAAACTATACACGGCTGTCATACCAGATTATGGTGGCATTTTCTTTTACATTGCCAAGTTTTTGTTTTTGCACACGGATAATCTACATGAAGCCGCTCTCAGAGGACAGAGCGACCAAAAGGAAAAAAAAAAAGAAAAGAAAACAAGACAGAAACATCTCTGCCTTCAAACAGAAGGTCAACATCTTGCATGCATTATTTTAGAAGTAGTAGAAATGTTAAATCATTGGATAAATGTCAAATCATAAACGTCAACACCTGCATGCAGCAACAATGGTTATAATGTTAACAATTCCATAATGTTTGATTACTTCCTTCATCTCGCACCCTCACACAACAAAATCATAAGGCATGCCTCAACTGACTCCTCCACGAGCATACTTTTAATGGCAGATAAATCCTATGAACAACTGGTATGGACTCCTCATGTTTACCTTCATGTTGTCAGCACATGTTGAATGAAACCTGTAAAGAAAACGGAAAAGATCATCAGCATGCACGTTTATTCTTTAATCTGTTTGTCAAGAGCTGAATAATCTCACAAGGTAGGTCAACTTGTAATCCGTGGCCGCAGGCGTGTGATACATATTTATCAACAAGCATCTCTTAATAATTGATGACTTACTCAGCAGACAGGCTGCTCAGTTTGTATTCCTCTGGCGGAGATTCTTGTCTTTGTGGTTGTTGGTTGAATTGGTTTTCCTTAAACAGGAAGAAAACAACACATCATTTCACCACCTGTATAAACGATGTGATTTCTAGTGATTACATATCTAATCAGAAAATATTTGTTCAAAACTCTAAAAATGTTTTAACTACACAACATATGATGGAGAGAAACTGCTGCCCAATACAAACTTGACTCTAAGCTTGACTGTCATATGTGCTGTTAAATTTGCACCTGTTACACTAAAACCTAAACTTTTTCTCCTGACAAATGGAGCCCTTTGATCATTTTATTTGCAAAATACACTCTGAAAGATTCAGAAAAGTGTCATCCTGCTGTTTTTTACTCATCTGGTTTTTATCAAGTTTTCTGAAAACGTTGCTAGGGATAGGGACGTTTCGGTTGACTCGCTCCTGCAACCTGATCTTGAAAAAGCAGGTGAAAATGGATGGATCAAAGTTTTCTGAGCGCTATAGTACATTAAATCCTCAAAGTTTACCCACTGCATTCAAGCTTTTCAACCCCTCAAATGTGCATAAACCAGAGATAATAGGTATAATTTTCAGATTAAGTTTTAATTTGTCTCGCCAACAGGACTGAGTTTAAACTATTTCACTATAGAGATCTATATATAGAAAGAGTATGTATACAGCATTATTACTGCTTAAAAAGGAGAAACAGAGCGCACAAAGCTCCTGTGAGGAACTTTCAGCTAGTTTGGGCACCACCTGTAAACAAAGTGGTGTGTTTTTTTCTTTTTCATTACATGACCAGGTTGTATTCTAGGCATAAAATAGTTCCCTTATCTTATCAGTCAAACATATCACTCGCTGTGAAAGTTGTGAAAAAAAGGCCTGATGTGAACTGTCTTGTCTGTCCCCAATGAACTCACAGTTGTTCAAGGCCTTTAAAAAATGTTTGACAAAAAGTCACAAATCATGGTTATGTATCTTTGTGGTTGTGGTAAAGTTTAATCATGCCCTTGTTTCAGGGCAATATTTGCTATAAGGATAATGTCTGAACCAGCCAAGAAAAATAGAGACTTAATTTGACTTTTAAATCTTTTTCTTTGGTTCCTTCGGATGAGATCCACCAAAATCCAAACACATAAAATCCCTTGTGGCACATACATGCTGATATATTTGCACCTGTTAAACTAAAACCATACATTTTTCTGGTGTTACTTCATTTTTTTCTAACTTCTCTTATGAAAGAAAAGATTGGGTATGTTGACAACAAACACACACTGGTATCTAAACAGGTACTCTCAGTATTCAAGGTAAAATTTTGGATGGATAGTAAAACAAAAAAAGTCATTTGAATAGCAAGGCATAGTGAGATAATTCAACAATTACAACAAGGGAAAAAATTACTGCTCTGCTGTACAATTTACATTAAATGAACTTATATTTACAGTATCATTTTGCTATTTAAAGGGACTATGAGGAAAGTCTGTATGAAGTTGATTAAGGCAGCTCTGCGGGACGACTCTCGCCCCAGAGCGACTGTCATGATGACATGACTTGTGTATTTGTTTTGAAAAATGAATTCTTCTTTTACTACTACTTTTCTTTGTTCAAGTTGCGTAGGGCTGTTGTTTGAAACTTGACAACAAGCAGACTTAGTAAGTTTGTACCATTGTTTAGTAGCTGGCTACAGTTAGTGTTACTCACACCCTGTTGCTCTGAGATGTGTCCATAGCATATAAGGTTGGTGAATCCTGGTTATGTCCTACCGGTGCTCATCTACCAAGCAGAGCCGAAGTGACCATGTTTCAGCCTTTAGCTCCTGCTCCATCGCTCTCCTATTGAGCTCTCCTCTGCCCTTCTGACCCTTTGCCTCCACAGTTAAAACTACATAAATCACAGATATAGTGTCCCTCAGGGAACAACACATGTCTCTCTTCTGACTGCTACACTTAATCAACCAGTGCAGTGTTGTCATAGAGACTTTGACATGCCGTAAATCAATCCAGTTCAGCCTGACCCAATCAGGAAGCAGAGAAATAGCATTCAGAAATGACCTTTTTTTGGCGCTCATAATCTCATTTTATGTTGTGGATTATGATCAGACAGATATATAAATATGAGACTTTTTCAAGATAACTTCAAAAGTCCTAACAGTCCCTTTAAAGAATAAATGATTGTCTGAGAAATGGAAAACAATGTCCTTTCTCTTGTATGTACCCAATCAACATGGAAACAACGCTTTAGTACACTGTTGTGGTAGTTGCTCACGTATAGTTACGACAATTGGTGATACTTACACTGGTCCAGCTGGTTCATCATCTGAAGCAGTGAGAAAAATTTGGAGAAATGAGAAAAAACAGAAGGAAATTATCACAAGGTAGCTGTACACATAGCTGAAGTAATCAGAGGCATCCATAAACAAAAATTGAAACAAACAGTTGCAATGAAATACGCTGTGGGCATTTTTTGAGAACTTTCATGTTTTACTTTATCTGCCACATGAAAGTATGGACCAATACGTCACAAATGGACAATCGACATCTCAGGGAGTCACTCACAAACATTCTGAAAGCAGTTTAATGTGGCACAACGCCACATTAAAAACACACAAGCAGGTAGGTTTATCACAAACAAGCGAAATTCAAATAAAAAACTGGCATCATGCAGCGCTCACAAAGAACAGCTGTTCACTCAGAGATTAGTGAGAAGCAGCTCAGTTAATATCTGCTCTAGTGAAGGTAATAAAGTCACTGCAGAGATGATTCAGCAACACAAAATCTCTTCACATGCCTTCGTGGTGCAAATATATGAAGGTTTTTTGTTTTTTTGATTTTCTTTTGTGAAATAAACTGAAATCCCTGATCCACACTTGACAGTGATGTTGGCAAACAGAAGAGCGTGCTGTGCTGTGAACCGGAGGAAGACGAGGCTGAATGCTCATTGAAATTCATGAAGCATGCAGAGTCTCACACTTACCGCAAACATGTTTTAGGTTATGCAATTAAAAGTGGGGGGGAAGGGGAGGGAGGAAGATATTACAACAATCCTTTAAAATATTCAACATCCAAAGCTGACCTCATTTATCGAAATGCAAGGAAAAGGATGAATTATTAACATTTCATGCAAGAATTTGCTGCATGACTCACGCAGTCTCATTTTTTGAGGCTGCGAGGATTCTCAAGGTGACCGAGACACTCTGAGAATCTGCAACACTTCGTCTGTGATCATGTGTTGAACTGTAATGACTATTTGTTGCCTTGCAGTGTCACTGACAGCTCAGAGCTGTCAGTCATCCACTGCACGCTGCATCTAATCAGCACGAGACGACATCAAAATTCTGTTTGAAAGGAAAAGGTCGACCAAATACCATTAATGCATTATTTATGATATAGCCAGTCTCCTGAAAATAAAGTACTCTGCAGCGTCAGAAAATCCCAGGATGGCATGTGCAGGTTGTAGAGGTAAGTATGTGTCGTGTGGTTTAAACTTGTAGCAGCTCGAGGACGGCACTGGATCCCTTGAAAGCCATTAATAATTGAAAGTGTCCACCTGCACAAGACTGCAGTATTGAATTTCTAATGAATATTAAGTGTATGAAACTGTCCTGACAAGGTGTGACCTCTTGCAACAGTGTCTGCATGTTGGGTCAACTCTACAGACTGAATTATTGAGCGCCAGCACAGGAACAGTGTCAGGTGATCCTGCTGGTGTGTGTGGTGAGAGGACGACCTCAACTCCCTCCGAGAGGAAAGTGTGCCTCCTTTGAAAGCCACGACACCGACAGGGTTTTCAAACAGACTTCACAGGAGGAGATCCATTTCAAAACTGTTTCCCCTCTCCAGTATTTTAAACAGCAGAATAATAAAAGGCTGGTGACTCACCGTCTTGTAAATCCTCTGGCTTCTTACGCTTCTCATAAACCACAATGATGACGATCAGGATGATGATCTCAGCCAGCACCCCGAGGAGAGGCCACAGAGGGGCCAGGTGGCTCCGCACCCTCAGCACAGACTTCTCCTCACGGCTGCCGATCATGTTGGTGGCGTTGCAGCTGTACTCGCCCGGGTCCAAACCGATATCCAAGTCCACGATGTGGAGCTCGGTGTAGTTGTCTCTGCTGCTGACAAAGAAGCGGCCGGTCGAGTTGTCTATTTCCTAACAAGGAGAAGAAAGAAACTCACCAAGTATCCTCAGAGGTTACACCTGATGGTTGTTTTGTTGCTTGTGTTTCAGGAGAAGTTAAAAACAACACCAAATTAAAGATAGCTCTTGAACGTTCCCCTACAAGCCAAACTCTGTATCCTTTTTTGGAAAAATACACAATTGCCAACTGTAAATCTATGGTTGGAGGAAACTTACTTAGAAGTAAAAGTAAACAGTTTAAGTATGGAAACCTTTTTGGAAAATTTGGAGGATGAGAATGTTGTAATAACTTCAGGTCTTCAAGTTGCCGTTCCTGCTGCTTTTTCAGTTACACATTTGTTCGGATTTATTTCTGTTTCTGTTGTTTGATTTTTTTGTCTCTCTTTCTACATATGTTCCATCATTATAACTATTATCATGACTCTTAAATTATGTTGTTGTATAGGACAGTAATAAGTAATTGCATTGCTGTGGTTTATGTCATTTGTATGTCTTTATTATATGTTACAACTTAATAAAACAGTGTTTGAAAAAAATGGTGAGTAAAATTGTTAATACACAACTCTCAACATATTTTGTTTTGAGATTTGGGAAACAAGCTCTGGAAGCCAGCCAGATTGTAGTACATTTTTTAAAGTTATCTTTTTAACTTTTGTGGCATGTTTTGCACAATAAACTGTTTTCGATTCCAAAAATAAAACATTGCTCTTATAAAGGAAAACTAATAAAAATCTTTGTTTATGCTTTCCAATATAGCACATACATGTGTGTTGAATTAATACACAGAGTTATTACTTGAGGTGAACTGTTCATCCCCCTCAGTATTTGCAGTATAGATGTTGTGCGGCACAGGATCAAGGAGAAAATCAGATACAAATGCTGCTTCAGAAAACTTGGAGGCTGAAGCCAAAGTGGATTTTAAACTCTTTAGCTCCATGTTTCCCCTCGGCCTGATGGCTGCAATACAATAAGTGGATCTACTTCTTACCCAGGTTTGTGTGTGTAAGAGAAAACTGATCTCAGATAAGAGAACCAGGTACTACTTACAGACTACAGGTAGATCTTGCAGAAAAAACAAACTGTATCTAGTAGCGTCTTATAAAAGCTAGATCCAGGCTTCTTGTAAAATGCTAAAGCTCTGTACATTATGGAGAAACTTAAGATGTCTTACAGCTCATGTGTTAAAATGAATGTGTTTATCATGATGTGAAAATATGTTTTATGATAAACACAGGGCGCAAAAGCCACATTAGAGGACACAAGACAGAAACAGACACAAGCTGAAAAGGTAAAAGTTGGTAAAAATGTAGTTTGCAGGTCAAAACTATCTTTTTAAAACATCATGAAAATTGATTTCAATAACATCCAGATTCTGATCCTGACATTTATAACATGCGAACATATATTCACCACATCGCCCACTAATGGTGAATATTTCC
Organism: Thalassoma bifasciatum; assembly: GCA_008086565.1. Lineage (NCBI taxonomy): Eukaryota > Metazoa > Chordata > Actinopteri > Labriformes > Labridae > Thalassoma > Thalassoma bifasciatum. Next base: position 274,410 of record RPOG01000445.1, read on the forward strand.
CTTGGCTATATGCAGAGTTTGCTGACGTGTACACAGCACACAATTCTGCAGAAAACTAACCACTTATCATCTGGTATCAAGAGACATCTGAGGGACAGGTGAGTTTGACTTTATAAGTCTGTAATGATGGTCATTTGGTCATTTTTAGAGTCTAATGTGGCTCTCTTCGAAAAAAAATGAACACCCCTGTTATACAGTTAAAAATAGTTTTGATCAGTGGTGAACTGAAACCAATATAATCAAGAAGTTTTGAAGTTTTTATCCACCTCAGTTACTTGAAACAGAAGACAAGTGTACAATGTATGATTTCACTAAGGTCTAAATATCATTTCAGATGTGAAGCTCGAAGTGTGTGGTGAGTGTATGATCACACACATACCCTGTAAATGCCGTTGTCAAACTTGCGCCAGGTCCACACAGGGTGAGGGTAGCCCACGGATTTGCAGTAAAGTAAAGCGCGCTGACCCTCGTTCCTGTTCTCGCTACGCTTGTGCCCGATGATCTCAGGGGCAGCTGCAAGAAGGCAACAACACATCAGATTAACCGGTGGAAAACATTTCAGAGAGTCACAAAGATTAAATGAAACCAGTCTTGTGAGGAGGATTTCAGTAGTCATGACATCTCGATCAGAACATGTGATCAAAGCTTTTTATCTATTTTCAAAATTTCACCAACAGGAAGAAATCGGTAGCTCAAATGTTTTCATTACTTTTATTCTTCAAATGAAGTTAATCCACAGTTTTTAAGCAAATGTACGACTCTAAAACCACATCTATTTGATCGCTGTTGCTGTGCATTCTGCTCTACTTAAAAATCCTTTCTCATATATAAATAAAGCACGGTTCTCTGTATTTTACTCTTTGTTGTTTTCATCCAAATCTGTTTTGACCATTTATGCATCCACTGCATTGGTCTGTATGGAAGCTGCTGTGTAAACAAGACTTGATTTATTGATAGATTCACAGTGCTCAAAAGCTAAGTATGAAAACAATAATAACTGGTTTAATGTGGAGGGACTGTCAATCATTGTGAAAAGAGCTTTTTCATGAGTTAAACAGATTAAAAGCTGAAAAAACTGGTGTTTCATCAGCTGAATGGAGTACATCCAATCATGACTATTTTTATGATCTGGTAACTATTTCTTTGATGATGAAAAAAGGCTCATCGAATTTCCAAATGTGACGTCTTAAAAATGCTTTTTCTTACACCTCCTTCAATATTCAAACACCATTTGCCAAAAAATGTCAATATTTTACACTTGGACACTGTGCGCACTCATCATCACTAAATTTCTAAATCACTGTTCTGAAAAAACACATACCAACAGAGTTAAATAACTATACAATCCAATAAGCTGTAAATATTGACTCTATTTTACTGAGACATTAAAAGATTACTAATTTCCTCTCCAGTGAGCAGTTAAGTCCTCTAATTTATTATCAACAAGGCTCAAGTCTTTTTGTTCATTTATCCAAGGGCTCTCAAGAGTTTGGCTCTTCTGTCACAATATGTTCATTAAGTATTTATCTTTATTACATCTAATTCTGAGGTCTAATCCCAAAATACAACAAAATTGACTTATTTCTCACTGTAGAATCACTGAAGCTAATCTTCTCAAATTGATGATTTTATCCACTTACAGTGATAAGTGCACAAGAAGATCAACAGTTTGAGGAGAAAACACAAAAGCAACAATTTCATTTAAGTTTTGCAAAGACTGAAGACAATTATCCAGGAAGATAGAAAATATGTCCCAGAAACTAAAAACCGAACAGTCACAAAATCCAAATGGCCTCCATAGCTTTGCATGCAACAGCAGAAAGGCTGACCAGATTTTGCCGTTGAGACATAATCCTTTCGCCATCAGACAAACAAGACACCATCTGCTACCACTGAGCCGGGCATCGGTTAGATGGAGGTGTCAAGGGCGCTGACTGCCCCTGAGCAGCCAGCAGAGCTGTTTGAAATCACGGGTCCTCACATGACAGTGCTGATTGCACTCAAGGCCACTCGGGCTATCTTTCTTATTGGTGACATATCTAATGTGGCCTTGAAAGTGACAAAAAATGCTCATAGCTTATAAATCAGCACCTACATTTAACCTCAATGGTGACGTTGGCTGAGGGACTCAGATCAAAGGTGTAGACACACATGTAGACTCCAGCGTCATCTCCTCTTGGTTTGTGCAGCCTGCAGAAAACAAACACACAAACACACAAGGCTGATAAACTCTGCTGTTAGCACACACACACACACACACACACACTCATCAAATTTGTTGGAAGTTTTGTGTGGACTCCCACTTGTACTCGGTGTTCCTGTTCATGCTGCGTGTTTCAGGGATCTCCTCCCCGTTCTTCATCCAGAAGCTCTCCTGGTGGACGCTGTGGGCGTTGGTCAGGTTGCACTGCAGTGTGAGCGAGTCACCTTCCACGGGGAGTGTTGTGTGCTCAGAGGCGGTGATTGACGGCTCTGGAAGAGAGACACAGATCAGCGGCGGCAGAAGTGATGCTTGCTGGAACTGGTGGGTGAGGGAAGATGTAAACAACAACACTTAAAGAGTTCAGACAGACTACAGCCAACACACTTTACACAATACAGAGCAGGAATAGAGCTGCGGAGTGGGAGGAAGTATTTTGGGAACGAAGGCTTCCTTAAGTAGAAGTCATCCTCTGCATCATTAGCTGAAGGTGGAAGCAGGAGCACTTTGGTACAGGAAATGAAACTCTCTCAGCTGAATTACCAATACCTAAGATGAGTCTGTGCATTACAAAATATCTGCTTCCTGATGAAAAATGGTTCCAGTACAACATCATATGCACCAAAAGAGAAAGTCAGCTACATCTACAAGGATTTACTTAAGCAAAAAAGTATCAGTCTTCGAGTTCGAATTTATGTAAAGAGAAAAAATTAACAGACACTTGGATATTTCTTTCCTTTCCTTTCTTTCCTAAATGTCTCCTCAAAGAAACACAGGAGCTTGACATGAACATACTTTTATCAGCTTAAATTCAACCTGTGAAAAATCCTCACTTGGATTAGCTTCTAAACCATGAGGACCTTAAGAGGAGTGTTGTATTCAGCTTAATCCTGATTATCTTCCTCTTGTTTGCACATGCAGACACCAGTAAACATCTCAATCTGAGTCACAAGCTGAAACAGGAGATTTGAAGACACGACACCTGGAACGGTACCAACACCTGAGAGTTCAGATACCATACTCACTTCAAGTTTAGAAAAAACACTGAAAAAAACTCGATTGGGAAGTGTTGATTTCACCTAAACATTATCTATAGCTGTGCTGCCAGAATAAAATCAGAGAAAAGTGAATACACTTGGATTATAAACCAGGATTAAACTGTTCCAAGGGTTTATTTACAAAATAAAGAATCTTTTCATCATAAATAAAACAGATTTGGTTGCATAAGTAAGAAGAACTAGTGATACATTTGTTGGTAACAATTTGGTGAATGATAATTAATGGATAACAAGGATTGAGGTAAATGGAAATACTGTTTTTGGAAATAAAACCAGTGATAAAAAATATAAAATGTAAGGGATTTAGATATAAATTTTAGAGTCCTATGAAAAAAAACCCTCAGACATTTGAATTTAAAGCTAGTTAAAACATAACAGCTAGATTATATTTTTTCTGGCTTTACCTTTGAAAGAAATTATTATTAGTTTTCTCAGAATAAATCCAAAAAAAGTACACTAATTTGTTTCTGGGAGTCAAACAGATCAAATTCTGATCCTCATTATTATTCACAGACATGATTTTATGCCTAAGTCACAACAAACACTGGAAAACTTTTGGTGTAAAAGGTAGGTTCCCTTGCAAAAATAAAACACATGAAGATGATGACAAGAAAAAGCTGAAACTGAAGATAAAAATAGTCTGATCAGTGAAATAAGAAGATGGGAGCTTAAAGGGAACTAAAAACAGAGGGCAAACACACCAGAGGAGATTTGGCTCTACGGGGTGAAGGGTTTAAAACTAAAATGACGAGCTGATGCTGCTTCTCTCCTAATCTGTAGGGGAGGATGGCGCCCACAGAGGAAGCTGGTGGATATCTGCAGAGGTCTGAGAAGACTGGATCGTACAGGTGTTAGATTCAGCTACTAACAGGGTGGGTTAGGGGTGTTTCCTCTACACTGACCACTCACTCTGCAGCACCGTTATAGTGGCCTGAGCCCGGATCCAGGTGGTGGCTGGGTTTTGGTGCAAGTCGTTTCGCCGTGGGTCGTTGCTTGCTCTGCACTCGTAGGTCCCCGAATCATCCAGAGTCAGACGAGAGACCCCCAACACGCTCACAGCGTTGACTCCGTAAGCTGTGTTGATGGACACTCGACGCTTACGGGCACCGTCCCACAGCTGCCTGAAGGAATCTGCTCGGTTGACCTCAGAGTACCACCACTGGATTTCTGGGGTAGGGTTTCCCACCACGTCACAGTACAGCTCAAAGGTGTCTCCTGTGAGCTTGGTTTCAGAGAGGGGGGATTTTACAAAGCCCGCTAGTGGGGTGTGTGGTGGTGTTTAAGAGGGAAGGATGTCCAGAGACAGGGCCAAAATAAAGGAAAAGAGATGAAGGACAGAAAGGAAAGAAATGTCCAATTAAATAAAAAAGAAACAGAGACATCACGTGAAAAACAGAAAAGATAATGACAAACAAATCAAAATGAATGGTGGTCTAAGAAAAAGAAAAGATACAATGAAGTCCGAGCTGCTGTTCATTGACGATTTGTTGTTGATTTTATGATTAATAGAATGCGTCTTTGCACCTTCCCTCCTGTCAGGGGCTGTTTTAGACCCCAGGATGTTCAGCAGGATCTAGCTGTGCAGAAGCTGTGACTGTGCAGCAGTAAGTGACAGAATCAGCATGAGCAAAACCAACGTGCACATGAGCCTGCAGGCCCAAAATACTGGAGTTTAAACAACCATCTGCTTTCAACCTGAAGGAATATCTGACTTCAGCCACAGTTATCATCCACAGAACAGTTTATGACACATCATTAAAGAGGCACTTATGATTTGAGTACTCCCAAAGGTTTTTTTTGGCATGGCCACACTTCTTGTTGCACTAAAATTCCCTGCTAAACTTTTCATTATCAGTATGTCAATGTCAATTTACCATAGTAATAAGACTTTGCAAAAAAGAAATGCTAGCAATACACTGCCAGCATACATTACCCCTTACTTAATCTGGGTGAAACACAAAGATTTGATTTTCTTTCAGAGAAGACCACAAGGACAGAGGCTGGTAGGTGTGAGACGATTTGCAAAAGTCACAACATGAATACAAAAGCGTCAACACAAATGCAAACACCACAACACGAAAGCAAAAGCCACAACACAACGGAAATGTAACCACAACAAAAGTTAAAGGGGCTCAACTTTGGCTGGTTTCCTTACAGAGTGTTATTGCAACTGACTAAAATATGCAGAAAAACTATATTCATCAAAACTATAGTTATCTTTGATAATGAAGTAAATAATAAATTAAAAGTATTACACATTTCACAAAGATGAAAGTCACTTAGATTTATGATTTATGTGCTTTTTAATGTATTTATGTTATATATATATGAGTTTTTTTAAATACTGTCTCTAAATGTATGTAATCTCCTGGCAGTAGTTATTAGTGTTTTGTATTGCATTGTACTGCATTGTACACTGCTCAAATAAAAAGGGGAACACTTAAACAACACATCTTAGAACTGAATTAATGAAAGTAGCAGTTGAAAATCTTAATTAAATATAGAGTAGAGAGTGTTGAGAACAAAATAGCATAAAAATTATCAAGGTAAATTAGGGGTGTGATGAGACACGATACTGGGTTCACAAGGAGAAGACGAGACAAGATTTTCTTATTAGTAGTATTAGTTTAAGAATAACCACATGTTAAAACATAACTGGACAAAGAGACTTTATTGAGCAGAATCACAAAACAAAGCGGGTGCATTTAGGAAAGTTAAAAGAACTTGGATCCATGCATGATCTAAAGCCCTGAGCTTTTATCTGCTGAACTTCTTTCAACAAGTAAAATTAAATGTTCCTTTTAAAGTGCAAGCAACATGTGCAAAACTGTAACCAAAGCACAACTCTGTCAATACAGAGTGCAATAAAAGTGCAAACAGACACTGGCCTTTTTTCCCCAAGTGTCATACAACATGCTACAATTACACAGCCTAAGCCATGGTCATGTTCTTTTTCAAGAATATGACCATGTCCACATTTTCTGGCAGCAGTTGAGACCTTTGGGAATTAACCATGTCTCCTGTGGTTGAAAATAAATGCTCACTTGAAACAGGTAGCAGGAACAGAAAGGTTTGCTTAGGCAAGGTGAGAAAGCAAAGGACATTTGTTGATATTTGTTTTCTTGCCACCATTTCAGGGAGCAGCTACTCAGAGAGATGGAGGCCTCTTTTCTGTTGTCTTCAATTTCCCTCTCAGCCTTATCTGATCTGTTGTAGCTCAGAAGAGAAAAAGTTTCCAGGCAGGTCTTCAAGTGCTGTCTCTTTACTAGCAAGTTCAGTCACTTTGGGCTCAGCTCTCACAGCCGCCTCTCTTCCAGGTGTGGGACTGTGTGCTCCACCTGCTGCTTCTTCTCCCTTCTCCTCAGCTGTGGTCTTCAAACAGACAGAAACACTTGTGTTAAATTTAACAAGCAGCAGCCCTGCCCTCTGATGCTCTCATGTTTCTAACACACACACACACACACACACACACACACACACACACACACACACACACACACGCACACTCTACATGAATATTTTAAAAATTTAGTTGTTAATAGAAACATAAATGAAGTAAATTTAGTGTTATAAAAATACTCAAAAGATGAAAACAATTGAAAGTGATCATTTATACCTGATTTTGCTGCCTGTTTCGCCTCACATGTTTCATGGTCCAGTTGAGGAAGAGTCCAGAACCTTTGGTCCAGTGCTGTTCACTCTAGCAAATAGTTGTATGCATCCCCGCTTAATCTGTCTGCAATATTCCTGAGGATTCCCGTCTTTGTGTTGGCCATGGTGGTGGAATCGCCATCATTTGGTGTCACACTTTGTTCAATCATGCTCTTCAGTGGCACAATGAGAGTCATTGTGGGACTTTTCTCCTCACACAACACTGTGATGGTTGTTTTAAAGAATGCAGCAGCTTCACAAGGTCTTCAGCAACTCTGATATCACAGCTGTGTAGTGTATCAATGTTTCTGGCGCTGTGTCTCGTCTCTGGGCTGGTGAGAGTTGCTGCTATGGCAACTTGCTGCTCCAGGTAAGGTGCCAACACATCCACAGTCATGGTTTGTCCCAATACAACTTTTTCACTTCTGATACGATATCAATTGAATAAAACATATGAAAAACATAAATTAAAAGACCTTGAAAAATGACCAAAACAAATCCCATATAAATGAATCGTACTTTTAAAGCGCAAAATAAAAATTCAAGCTCACTTAACTATATACTTTTTTTTTTTACTGTCAGTATATGGTGGGAACAACTGAGGGCTGGGGACAAAAAAAAACCATGTGCTGTGAGTAAACCTCTGAACTCATGTGGATTAGTGTTGCTTCTTAACTGGACAGGTTGATTTCACACGAGAGTGTGATATACTTGGAGTTAACTCATGTTGTTCAGGTGTTCCCTTTATTTTTTGAGCAGTGTTACAGCTTTATCTTTCATGCTGCAGCTTTTGTATTTGTGTTATGGTTTTTGCATTTGTATGTTCTGTTTACCTTCCTATTGTTCGGTTTGCATTTGTGGCTGTTGTATTTGTGTTGTAGTATTTGTATTCGTGTCAGTCTGTTTGTATTCATATTGTGTCTATTGCAATTCATCTGACCCCTACTGACCACCGTACAGAAGTTTAGCTGAAAAATGAAAAAGGCTTCTATACATTACAGCTGACCCTAAAACAGGAGGAACATCAGGTTGTCCAGATCACTCTCAGTTTTGGGTCCAACAACAGAGAATAAGCCAACCTCAGATGTGCCTGAGCCCTTATTGCTGCTATTTTGAGGAAGCTTTAATTGAATTTTGCTGGGACATCCTTTGAGGAGCTGTTCTCACTTGGTTAATGACAATGTATAAAACTGTACCCAGCTCACACACAAAAGTCCTCTAAGTGACCTTCATTTCCCCGTCATCCTGGCTTTTAAAGAAAACGTAAACAGGAATGAGCAACATCAAGTGGACACAGAAACCTCATGAAAATGCTGAAAATGTCTTCTTCTTTGAACTGAACTGAACTGAAATAATTAATCATGGCTGCACAAAGACGAGGAGGAGGAGGGAGAGGAAGAGTTTGTAATCATAAGCGTGGTCTATAGGCACCGTGGCGAGCACATGAGATTGAGAGGAGATTTATAGAAGCCACAGCTCTGGGTCTCTGGGGAGTGTGTGGGCGAATGGTGATAGACCCCCTCTGTTTCCATAGAAGCACTCAACGGCAACAAAGTAGGAAGATGAAGAAACAGCCAGCAGATCAGCAGATCATCACAAACCAGTCAGTCACGTGGTTGTTTCCCTTTTTTGCGTAAACCTTTTTCTTAATTTTCTGCAGCACAAACCATAACTCAATCATAAAAAGCAGTACAGTCAAAGTAATAAAATGCGATAAATCCTGCATTTATGAAGGTTATAATGTTTTGTTTAGAGAAACATTGGCCTTCCAATCACTACAGCAAACACAGCATACACGTGATTTCCCGTTGTACAAACAGCTTCAATGAGAAACTCAGGGAACACAAGCACCAGTAAATAGCATGACAGGGGCTGAAAAACAAACACCTCAGCTGTAAACATCGAACTGCCCAGAGACCACTCCTGTCACCTCGGATGCTCTAGATGTGTCAAAAGTGCTGAGCCAAGAGCGCCGTCCCTGCACGCCTCTGTGCTTCACATGTATGAAACATGTCAGTCATGGTCGGCTGAGGTCAGTCCAGTTTGGAGCGCGCTCAGCTCATGTGCGTCTCCCCCTGTTTGAGTCAACTGAGCTTTGACTCCTGGGAATCTCAAGACATAACACAGCTCTGAAAATGCTACCAGGTCACTACTTCTATATAAAATAAAACATTATGTTATAATAATCTTACCATGTAAACAAATCAGGGGGAATTCCTATTAAAACGAGTTTGGACACATAAATGGAACATTTATTTCTGATATTCGAATCTCCCCTTTTTGTATCTATGCCACGTTCTCCTCATTTTGTTTGTCTGTTGTTGCTTTTTTAATTTTTTTTTGTTGTCTTAATCTTTGTCAAGTCATCTGGTTTGCTTGTAGTCATCTTCTTTGTAACATCAGGCATTTTCATTTTTCCTGTACACTTATCTATGTATGTTTAAACTGAACACTCAATAAAATAGTAAATTATAACAGTTAAAAAACAAATAAATACTAAAGAAGGGACTCTGTGATTTGAAAAAAACAATCCGACTTTGGAGAAAGAATAAGAACTCAGAATAATCTCTATTTATTTTGACGTTTTCCCCAGAATAGTTAAAACTATCGGAATTCGTTTTTTTAAGCAACAAGGGTCTGATTTTTACCCATTTGCCTGAAAGAATGTTTTAATTTACATGAAATCAATCTTCTACAGTTATCCCCCTCTTGTTTTTCTGTCAACATATTTTTTTAATTTATTTACCTTTTTTGCAGTATTTCCTCTGACCAATAATAATAATAATAATAATGCATTTTATTTATAAAGCGCTTTTCATACCACTCAAAGACGCTGTACAGAAGATAAAAACATCAAATAAAACACCACAAAGTAAAAATTACAGTTTTAGAGGAGATGATAAAACTTAGTCTAAAATATCAAAAAGCTCACTTCTATTTATTCATCAATTTTGTTTCTACTTTGGCTTTGGTTTTCTTTTGGAATTTAAATGTTTACATAAGCTTTGAACTTTTGTTTCTTATGTAACATAAAAATTCATCCTGTATCTGATTTCTTACTTCTATGTGGAAAAGTGACTTTTGATTTTGTTGAGGAAAAGCACCAAACTGCATTATAATTACCAGGAGACTGATATCAGCTTTTCAATTGCAGTCATTGCTTTTTGGCGTTTGCATGAATGAACAACAACAACAACCACTGCATAATGACAGCCTTTATTCTGCTTCACATTAATCTAATAGTCACGTTATGTCAGCCAGAAACCTTATTAAGATGAATTAAGGTCATACATTTAAAGGAATATATTGGCTTTTGCTTTTAATTTCAGAACAGAGCTGATATTAATGCCAGAAGCAACCCATAACTGTATAATTATAAAAGATTAAATTCATATTAAACACAAGACAGTGACTGTTTCAGATTGTATTTGAAGTGAATTAGGATGTGAAAACCTCATCTTTTATTGAGACATTAAAATTGCTCCAAAGCAGTCACCCCAGAGTTTTCCTCAGTCCAAACAACAGTCAGAGAAATATTGACTCAACCTTCCCATCCAAAGAGCTACAACTATAAAGTTTGATTTGTAGTTTGTAATTAGAGCAGTTTTCTGTTGATGGCCTTATCTTTTAGAGGTCTGACTGCTTTAATCAAAGTTAATGGTTCACACATCTTAAGTATTTATTTAAGCTCCAAAGAAACCACTGTATGAGCTACATTTGTTCAAGCTCATCATGATCTGCCTTCCAGCCGCACAATGTCAGACCAAGCAGCAACCTCTTGTCTGAAAATGAGAGGCAAAAAAAGTCCTAAAACCTGCAGTACTTCGAGTGTCCACGTGAGGCTGCCTCCAGAGGTACCAGATACCACATACACACCAAGCCAAACATCAATTTCAGAGGAGAAATAAACACATTTAAAGTCTGGTATAAACACTGTCTTCAACATGAACGGCTGCTTTCTCAAACAGCATGCACTGTATGAGGAGCAATTTTTTTTTTAGCTCTGCGTTTAGGTAGGCATTAAGATGTTAGTGAGGAGGTTTAACCCTCGTCTTATTTCCAATATGGCCCCCACTGGTGATTTGATTCAAAACTCTGTATCAGAAACACATGAGTAAGGAGGGATTGGTATTGATGAGACTTTATTGATAGTACCAATGCCATTATCAATTTCGTTCATCAATATGATTCTTTATTTATTCTCTTATCAGTTCCTACTGTGAATTTTCAGTGCACAGAAAGTGGCTTTACAGATTTTCTGTGTCAATAACATTTTATTGAGTTTAAAAGTAAATAAATATGAAATTTGGTCAATGGATTTAGATAACTCTAGACACAAATCAATAACATCAGGTAAAAATCAAACATCAGGTGACGTTGATGTATTGTTTTGTTGTATGTTATTGACTGAAGTAGGCTACCTAGCACTGCTTTGAGTTATTTGGAACCTTGCGCTTGCCGTAGTTATGCTCAAGTTATTCATCAGTCCCCACTTCCTGTTTGGAAAACATTTACCTGTTGGTATTTGACATTTCTGAGTTTTAGGTATTGTTCACAGAAAGTTACTGTTATATGTTTCTTTGATGAAAGCTGAAATTCTGAATAAGTTAGCATAAAGCTGGCACTATGTTTTCTATATTGTTTTTAGTACATTCGATTATGTATAACATGTAGAATGTTTTGAATAGGAACCTTTTGTGAGAGAGTAATATACATTTTTTGTGTGTGTTCAGTCTTTTAGAGTTTCTAAAGTAAGAGTTCAAGCAGAAAATCCCGAGTTAGAGATTTCTTGGGGAACTGTCATTTATCTGCTAAGCTAAACTAGCTGGGGTAGAATAAAGGAGGTAAAGTTCAGTCACTCCAGGGTCATGTAATGAATCGATAAGGGAATCATTAAGAATAAATACCAATGATGTCGTTGGATCGAACAATTTCCTATTGATTGTTAACAGGAACCAGTTCTTGATTCCCATCCCTACACATGAGTGACGTCGCAAATACTGGCTTTTGTTTATTATACAGTCCACGTGTCAGACCCTTGTTGACTGAATTTGGTCTTGACATGTTTCTTCAGACAGAAAAAAGCACATTCTTAAAAATCCCTATCTCTTTGTTGAGGGCGACTAGAGTTAAAACTCGATCCTTATTTCTGCTTCATGAGTCAAACTGTCAATCTAACAGCTCAACCTGACAACAGATGGCCTCATACAGTCATGAGTGAGCGGTTGCAGGAATTTTTCTTCTACCTCTCTTTGACTCTATTAAAACTGAAGCACGATACAAAGTAAATCTGGCCTATGTTTCCGTAAATGTACCAAAAACTGTTGCATCCCATATTGTGGGGCTAATTTCATGAGAGACTGATATTGCATCAAAACTGAAGCAATCTCTGACTGACAGCAGCAATATCATATAAATGCATTCAATTATTTGGCTCTTTGATTCAGTATAGTTTGGTTCAGGGCTGTGGAACATAAAAAATTTACTACAAACATATTGTATCTTATATTCTGACACATTTTAGGGAAATAAATACTGCACTGTCTGGGATTAAACGATTGTAATTAATTGTCCAGCCCTAAAATAGACTAAAATATTTTAAAAGCAAATGGTTTAATTGATCAACTTACTACAGAACAGTAATCAAATTGAGCTGGACAAATATCAACTTAATAAAATCTGGTCATAAAAACAGGCCATGACCATTTCTAAGTCATTCTCCTTCTTAAGGGGAAAGACCTGAACAGAAAATCCCGCTCTAAAGCCACAGGTCCATTATGAACCATTATTCTGAGGTTTATCTCCTGGTGCACTGATTGAAGAACAGATATTATGAGTGGGTGTGCAGTATTCAAGGAGGTGTGTAATGTAAGATGGTCATCTCCAGAAGACAGCCAGGACAGAATTAAAATCTCACTCATTCTCACTTATTTCTTGTAAAAGCGTCCAATGAGCTGAGACGGGACTCACACCGCTCCAAACTGGTTGCTGCTGGGGGATGAGATTTATGAGCAGAAGGGTCACTCGGACAAGAAAAGCGATGCTGGGGAAATCAATGCCATCCTGCAGTGCAGAGCATCTCAACGAAGAGTTAACAGATTCACTGTTGCAAGAGGACATTAAAGCCATGGTTCCCAGTGCAGCATCTCTGCTCTAAAAATAGAAGCATGCAGCAAAATGGAATGATGCTATTTACAGAGCAGCACTTCTTCTGAGGTCCTACATCTCATTACATACATGTTTTGCTCTGGCACAGGGGCTGCTGGTACCTGCTGGAGTGATGCAGGGATTTATCTCACCCCGTGGGAGAGGAAACACTTAATGGTGAATTCCTGAGCTTTGCATACCTGTGCAGACCCGGCATGTTGATTCGTCTGTGTCTCTTTTCAGCATTATTTTCACACCACTTCCCACATGCACCCATCTCAATCTCTCATTCAGAGCAGCTCTTAACTTGTCCTTGCTGATTGATTGGCTCGAGTATTCAGCTCTACATTTCAAAGGACATTTTAGGGACACTGCACAGGCCTTCGCTTGGCCCACTTCAGCCAACAACGAAAGCAGATTGTGACATATTAATGTTTCATTGCCCCTTGGTCTCAAACGCCAAAAAAATCGCTTCATTCGGGCTGTAAATGTGTCTTTAAGTGCAGCATTTAGGGATTATCTGCTGAGACTTGGCTGCTGGAGAGGCAGTCGTGACGGACTGACAGCGCTCTTAATAACAGACATGTCTTATAATGATTCATTAAAAAAAAAACCCTGGTGCAGAAAAGCAGGCGGCATCCCCTCCTGAAAAAACCCGCATTTTCGTCATGATGTGAGATTAACGTCATGCATTTCCAGCAACAGGGAGCTGATTTCCTACCGTTCTGCGAGGAGACGGACTGCAGCATTAGCGCTCCAAATATCGCCACCGAGAAGGACATGACTGCAGCTCTTCGTTTGCCAGGTATCATCTTCGAAGACGAGGGAAGGAGAAGCTTGAAGAGGTGACCGGAGCCGGGTTTGATGATGCGGGATGGATTCGCACCTCCACACACGCCAGCAGCGTCACGCAGAGTGGGGCAGTGTCGCTAGGTAGAGACTAGCGGGGACCTTCTGCGGTGCTGCTGGATACTTGTGCCGCTCTCTGCTTTCAGCCCGGTGCTGCAAGGGAACCACCTTTTTAAAACCACCAGTTATCTCTAGTCTCGCGAGATTTCGAAGGAGAGCGGAGACAAACTGGGACCTAACCGGACCTAACACAGAACGTCCCACCTAACATACAGAAGAGCAAGAGAATTTAAAATTAAAAAATAATGACAAATTGTTACTCCCCCCCCCCTTTTGTTAAACTTTTGAAACAATAAAGTAAAACTAACGGTCAGAGAGCTAATTTTTGATTTAGGGAGGGTAACCAAACGTCCTCTTTCGCCCGGACATGTCCTTCTTTTTGGTGGTTTAATTGTGTTGGGGACTTTCTCTCTGTGCTCTCCGACAGGAAATACAGAAGTGGACATGCAGTCTTACAATTTCTTTTTTACTCTTCTTCAGTCAAGTTTTGTGGTTAAAAAAAATAAATAAATAAAAACAGTGATGCTAATTAAAAAATAAATACATTTTAAAAAGTCAAAAATTTGCGCTATTGAGTCAAGGTTATGGAATGAAAAAACAAATTTTGAGATGAAAGGTCATAATTACAGGAAAAAGTCAAAATTACAAATAAAAAGTCGATTTAATGAGAGCGAAGTCAAACTTTTGAGCTATAAAGTCAAGGTTATGAGATGAAAGTCCAATTTTGAGATGAAAGGTCAGAATTACAGGAAAAAGAAAAAAAAAAGAGATAAAAGGTCGATTTAAAGAAAAGGCAGTCAAAATTTTGAGCTATTAAGTCAAGGTTATGGAATGAAAAAACAAATTTTGAGATGAAAGGTCAAAATTACAGGAAAAAGAAAAATTTAAGAGATATAAAGTCAGTGATGGAAGGAGAAGGAAGTCAAAATTTTTAGCTAAAAAGTCAATATATTGAGATAAAAAAGTCAATATTTTGGGATAACAGAATTAAAATTTTGAGCTATATAGTCAAAGTTTTGAGATTAAAAGTCAAATTTTGAGATGAAAGGTCACAATTACAGCAAAAAGTCAAAATCAAGAGATAAAAAGTTGATTTAACGAAAGGGCACTCAAATTTTTGACCTATAAATTCAAGGTTGTGAGATGAAAAGTTGAATTTTGAGATGAAAGGTCAGAATTAAAGGGAAAAAGAAAAAAAAAATAAGAGGTTTAAATTAGTGATGGAAGGAGAAGGATGTCAAAAATTTTGGCTAAAAAGTAATATATTGAGATAAAAAATAAGTCAATATTTTGGGATAAAAGAATTAAAATTTTTAGCTATATAGTCAAAATTATGAGATGAAAAGTCAAATTTGAGATGAAAAGATAGAATCACAGGAAAAAGAAAAAAAATAAGAGATTTAAAGTCAGTGATTGAAGGAGAAGGAAGTCAAAAAATTGAGCTAAAAAAATCAAAGTATTGAGTTGAAAAAAGTCAATATTTTGAGATAGAATCAAAATTTGAGAGATTAAAGTCAAAGTTATGACATATAAGTCAATAATATGATATATAAGTCAAAACTTTTGAGATATTTCAGTTATAATTCTGAGATAAAAAAGTTGAATTTACACATTTTATCTCAAAATTTGTCTCTTTGTCTCAAAATTTGACTTTATAGGTGAAACAAAAATCAACAAAGCCGGATTCTTAGTCCCTAGATTTGTAACTGGTGGAAATGGGCTGCAATGCATTAACTATGTTCACATCATGGAATATTTTTACTTTGGACAGAAAAGGAGTGTTTTAAATAAATGTATGGATTATGAAGCTGCTCTGTTGTCTTTGAGTATCTTTGGGTATTTTTGCAGGATCTGCGAGATGCCAGGTAGGGTGTCATCTGTTTGAATTTTTACAATATGGTCACCCTAATTAATAAAATAATGTGTGACCTTAACTACTTTCTTTATATTATATTTGTCTATTATCGGCTTTTGTCTCCAGGAGAGCCACTCATTAAGCACTTATGGATTTCTTTGGCCTCTCCTGCACATCTCCTGAAATGACTGTTTGTTAAAATCACATGATTGTAGCATCTCCTTCCGGTTAAGAAGATAGACACGTTAGTTCGTCCAATCGGAGCAGCCTACCTTTACCTACCTTCTGTGTTTGATTTCTCTTTTGTGTTTTCATTTTCTCTTCTTTGTCATCTCTTCTTATTTTGGTCATGTTTTGCACTTCAGGGCCACCGTACATGATCCCCTGATATTATGCTGATTTTTCCACTCCATATGGCACCTGTATCGAGCCCAGCTATAGGCTCTCCTGTGCCTAATACCTCCAGACCTTAAATGGTGCAGTTGGTCAAGAAGCTTCACAGGCCACTAAGCTCTGACCTCACACGCGCTGAGGCTTTAAGTAGACTTTTAATCCTGTTGCTCTTAGAACTAATATAGGGTAATGACATGGCAGCCTCACACCTACAACACAGAGCAACTTCTACTTCCGCTTCACTAAATTGTGCCATTGTGCAAGGAAGACATGACCCATTGGAGGATGCATCATGCTGTTCACTGAGGGCCAAACACATTTTTATAACAAATAGAGATACCAAGCATTGCTGAAATCTGTGTAGTTGCCCCATTAAAGGTACAGAGGTTTATGTGAGAGGGCCCTTATGTTCCATTGGTATAAACATTTGTTAGATGTAGTGACTTGTGAAAAAAGTGCATATTTTTGTAGAGTGGTTTATAAGTTCATGGTGCATCTACATCAGCTGATTTATTAAAATTACATTCAAAAAAGAATGTACATTTCACTTTAATGTTTGTTTTTTTTTTGAAGAAATTTTAATAACATCAGATGATATACAAGTTGGCTGCTTAATGCTGCAGAAAGAGGACTCCAGCTTCACTGGACAAATATAGTACTGCACTTTTAGCACTTCAGTATTAGCTCAGTTCCTTACTGACTGAATTACAGATATTTTATAAGAAAAACGGTTTCATACCTTGCATCCTTGCTGTAATATGAAGTATACCATGCTTTCAGCTCTAAATGGGGACAGGACTGTAAGAAATGTTTTTTTTTTTTCATCCCTCTTTGCAGGATTACATTTGTGCTGATTGTTGTGCCATGCATCTGCAGTAAGACTGCAGTTTTTTCAGCCACAGTATAGTCTGGTCAAGGTGACCAGCCTACAGCAGTTACTAAGACCAGAATCAGGGGTTTTTGAAAACTAAACACCAAAGTGTCATCTCCAGGTTCTGCTTTTTGTTTCCAGTCTGGTCACTGGACTGGTTTGCCTGGAGGGGGTTAAGTGAAATAAAGTTTTGTGTCCCGGCAACTCTCAATAGAAAGGTTATTTTTCTGCAGCCATTGTACTGTTCCTCCACTCTGGTTTTCCTGCATATATTGAGCATTCGAGTGGCATGTAAGAGCATTTAGGGAGTGTGTTCTTCTATATGGTCTCCTCTGATGTATGACTCATTGTGCTCAACAAGTGCTTTGTCTGTGCTGAAACATGGTGGTAAGGAAGTCATGTTGCCGCTAGTTATTTCCTGTTGCTTTTTGTCTTGTGGTCTCGATCATCAGAATGGGTTTCGTGGCTGTGCTGGCTTTTGAGTACACCAGCCTCAAAAATGAAGATTCTTCCAGTGGTCGTCTAATTGACACCTAACAACCAGAACGTGGACGACGTTGAGCTTTAGGCACCTGACATGATGGTACTCTGCTTCAAAAAATGAGAGATGTTAAACATGCAAAAGTGTTTGGTATTGGAAGGGGGGGGGCAGCTTCAGACAGATTGATAGGTTTTTCATCATGGCATCTCTTTTTTGTATTTGAGTGCATCTTTGCTTGTAATCTGCTGAAACAGCTTATTTTCTATCATTGTTCTGCTGTCATTCATGATCTTAAGTCTGAGGACTTTATAAATGATCTTGAAATAGTCTTTGTTTTATACATTTTACTGTTCATAATCCACATTCTAAAATGAGATAGTCAGAAAAGCACAGCACATACCTAAATTGTATCCATAGTCCTAAGGCAGTTATACTTCCAAAGAAAAAACCCACAAACACTGATTGTGGGAAGTTGCATCAAAAACAAAGTTTAGCGTGAGAACAAGACTGGTTAGTTTTCACAAACTGGTTCTTAGAGGTTAAGTTCCCACACTCCCTGATATGGTCTTGAAATTCGTTCCAAGATTTTGTGCCCACAATGCCAACTGATAAAATTCAGTTTTACATTTAATTTAACCAAGATAAGTATCAGCAAAGGTTTGAAAACAGTCAGTATTTAAATTCTTTGCTTGCTTAAAATGTAATAGTGGACATGGGGAGGCTTAATGTCCAAAATATTAACCAGCCCCCTTTAGATTTCTTTTAAAAACACACTATTATTGAAGTGCTTTCACAGGAGATTTTAGCTGAGTGAATCAAAACGCTGTTTTTATCTTGTTTTGCTTTAAACAACCTTTTTTGACAGAATCAGGGGCAGGGTCTTCAATACTCTCTCTTTTTAAACTAGATGGGTTTTAATCTGTTGTTGGTTTTATCTTTCAGATGTTTTCCTTTCCTCTACTCAGTGGTTTTTAACCTTTTCTAGATTGTTGTATGTCGTCCACTCCTCCCCACATCTTTCTCTTATTCTGCTTTCACTTCTCTTCTATTTCTTTTTAATGCTAATTTTAATTATTTTCAACAATAAATAATGTGAGGCAATGTTATTACATGTACATAAGCTTTTGCTGGCTATGAGATGAGGTTATATGTAGATCAAGTTGAGTTGTGTATGTTTTTCATATATTTTTTTCAACTAAAAAAGAAATTACAGAGGAGAAAAAAATGAAGTGTTTAATTGAGCACATGTGAGATGATAAATTACAATGAACAAAATATTTCATCGGAGACACTTCCAAATCATCCCTCAAATGCACAAACATTTTTTTATTTGGGATCAATGTGTTTTGTACGCATCATCATTATCATCATTTTAAACCACTCTGACAGTCAAAACGTTTTGTGATCATGACAGATATAACTTTGGAAGTGAGGTTTGTTGATCAATGTGATTTAACATTTTGTTTGATGCTTACTTTATTTAACTTAACTGGGTGAATAAGAGTATTCAACAAGAAAAGGTATTTTGTCATATAGCACTCCTTGAAAGACTTTTCCTGCAAAGACCTTTTTGACATGAGCGTTTAAGGGTTTTCCTGGACTTTGAGAGTCAGCTTCAAGTGGACACTTCAAGGACTGCAGTTTTTAACTCTTCAGAATTGGCTCAATTCTTCACTAATGTTCTGATTGTTGCAGCTGCAGCAAGACACTGCAGTGTTGTCCAGGAGCTTGATGTTCACCACAGTTAAAGCAGGTTGATGCAACCTTTTACTCAACTAGATCGTTGGTTTTATCATTAAAACAGTTTTACCTACGGGTCACTTAAAGGTCAAATTAAACTTTGTGAACACCTCTGCATTTTATGATGCTAGTGATGAGATTGAGGTCAATAGCACAGTCTTGTTCTGGTTGAAACTGAAAAATGGAAAGTTTCATGGTAATGTCACTGATGATAGTGTTGCTGTGGGTGATTATTAAATTGAAAATCAAAAGAAAACAAACCTGTGCGTTGCCTCGAGCCCTGCATGTCAACACTTGTGTCTGAGACGTCTCAAATCAGTTTTTGGCATAAGCTTTTGACTCTTTCTCCTGGTCCTTGCCAGAGTGGTTGTCACTCTTGGACACGAGTTCATTTGGACAAGAGCTTCTGCTTAAAAAGATTTTACCTATAAAGAGCACCATAAAGAGCTCAAGACATCTCACTGACCAGAAATGAATTCTCCTGAGGATGCAGAGAAGGGCGAGGAACAATGCGAACCCAAAGGTAAACTTCAACTATTTATTTTAACATCTTTCATTTAATTCATTTGAAAACTTTAAACTTCATTATTCTGCTTTCTCAACTCATCTTTAAGAAAGCTTAGTCTTGCTCTTCAGTTTCCTTGTCCTTCAGTGGTAACAACTCCAACCTGTACCACCCATGTGTTTAGGGGTTTTATGAATTTTTCATTCAATAACAAAAGCTGCTGGAGGATGATTTTTAATGCCACAGCTCAAACACCTTCCATAGTTTAAAATGCATAACAAAACAGGATAGATCCTCTGTTTTTTATTTGCTTAACAGAAAGATCCCTCTGTCATCTGACTTAGAATCTTTGCTTATTTTTATTTTTCAACACAGGGACACCTAAACAAGTCTGGTTTTCACTTCTTACGGCTGAATTCCAAAGGAGCCATGTTGTGGCAAACACATCTATCAGCACGGCCCTCGTTGTCCTGGAAGAGATGACAGAAAGGGAGTTTTGGTGTCCCTGCAGATCGAAGTGGAATGCTCTTTATTCTGCAGCCTATTTTGTGGTCCCCGCTTTTCTGGCTTTCCTGTTGATGGTGAAAATTCGAGGATGCAAGGAGCATTTATGGGAGCGTGTGAGAAATCTGATCCTCTGCCTGGTTCCCTCCATTGTATGGAACATTGTGCTGTTCTTTGATGGGCAGTACTATGCCTGTGCTAAAACATCATGGTCAGGAGATTTTGTGGATGTTGACAAAGGTGGTTCCAAGAAGTGGTGCAAGCCAGAAAACAGCAACACATCAAAAGAGTTACTGGAGATGACTGAGCAATCGTTCGCCGAGTCTCAGGTAAGGGCCAACCAGACTATATCTCTAAACTGATTTAGATTTGCATATTTCAAATCATTCAATGAGACAGAAGACTTTTTTATGAATGATTGACCCTGAAATGTGAATTATTTTCCTGTTAAGCTGCATGTGTGAACCTCAAAAGCTAAAATTTTCACCGCAACTTCAACTGAGAGTCAGTCTGAGGCTTTTTTGCAAACTGCCTACTGGCACTGCCAACTGATTTGGTCAAAATATTATATATTGTATGAAATTTGCTAAAAATAGTCAAAATCTGCCCCATGCCTAAAATACCTTCTACTAATTTCTCAGTGTGTAACAGACCAGGCCAAGTCACATACCATTGATTTGCATCATAGCTCTTCTTCAGAAACAGACCGGTGGCATCACAGAGTCGACGCCCATTTATTTGACACTGTGTCCCAAATTGCGTGCCTCTGCACTTACACTCATTTTGATTTCTTAAGTGACAGTATGGAAAAATACAGTGCACTTTGATTTCTCAGCTTGCACACTCAAAATGGTAAGAAAGTTGCATTGTTCTTTTATCTTCACTGCTGATGGATTTATATGAAATGCTTCATCTAGTGATAGTGATGTCTTTGCATATGAACAACTGAAATGTCAAGATGTGCAAACAGTTTTTATTCAACATTTATAATAAAAATGAATGACATATGAATAAAAATCCATCAGCTGTACTCTTGCTCTCTGAAACCAGTGTGGGCTACTACAAAACAGACCCAACAGAAAAGTCGTACTACATTCAAGACAGGAAACAAGAAACCAGATGTCAAAAACTCAGTCTGGGGCTGAATTTGTTCCAGTGTTATGTCATTGTACAGGGGGTTCCCTTATACAATGAAATTCTTTCTTGGTAGACTGCAAAGAAAGAGTTTCATTGTACGGGGAAACAAATTTCTTTACTGTGCACATGACAATAAACTCTTTGAATCATGAATCAATTTTTTGCCTCAATAATTACAATTGAACAGAATGATCAGAACAAAATGCTTCCTGATTAACCATTTCACATCATGCATTAAAAGTTACATGTAGAAATCAGTGAGCAAATCATGTGGGTACACATAACAAACTAAAAATGTGTAATGTCAATATGCAGGGGAGTAAAGAGCTGCAAGTCTGAACGAGTCTGGAAGAAAGCGTTACGCTGTCAACAAATATGAACATTTTAAATGACAAGTTAGACGCCTGTGGCATTCACAAAGGATCAATCTGAAAGAAAGCAGGTTACACCACAAAGTTTTTGTGCTTGCAAATCACATGTTGGCACATGAAACAGTGCATTAATTTAGATAATAAAAGTCTAGAAACTGTCCTAGAACAAGTGATAAACAACTCTTACACAATACTTACTGTGTATTGATTAATATCTGATTATCAGTTAAATATTACAGTTCTAAGATGTACAAAGTAATCATTAATACTTTGTTAAAATAACCCCCGGTGTCCTGGTAACATAACACAGAATAAACACAGCTTTTGTTTTGTATTTATATTTTATATTTATATTTATATGCAGTTTTCAGGTTTCAAGGGATTTTAAGAAACTTTAAAATGAAACGAGAACCCTTTGACCCACTCGGAGCACTTTAGAAAAAGAGGATTACAAAAGTCAGAGGAGGTCCCCCATGATGATATTATACATTATATTTAACACAGACCAATTGTATTAAACATAGATGCATGAAGTAGTTAAGTGGGAGCTTCCTGAAAAACAACAGACAGACCAATAGCGTTAATCGATCTTGTTTCTTTAACCTCCAAAAAAAAACCTTGCTATAATGAACAGATCTGATAATCAGTCTGATTGTTGTTTCCTGTAACCTTTTGTCTTGTGGTACAGGGGATTGGAAAAGTCTTCATGTTTGTGCTGGCTTTGCTTTTGGGAATACATCTCATATACATCAACTGCATGAGGAAGAAAAACCTGGACACCCAAACTAACAATGACGTGGATGACACTGGTGATATTCTGCTACAGGATATGAAAAAGCTTGCGGATGAGGTAGCTCTATAATGATTGTGGGACTTTCATCATGGCATTTATTCCAGTTTTTTTGGGGCATCTTTGCTTGTGACCTGCTGAAACAGCTTATTTTCCATTATTGATACAGTATTGGACATTGCAGAGGAGTATTCTGCTCTTGTTCATTGTTCAAACTACTGAACCACGATACAAACTGAGCTGACATAGTTTGCTTGTTGCCACCCCATGTCAATTCCCATTCTCACTTTGTTTCCTGCTCCAGTATCTACTATCCTCTCCTATTGCATTAAAGGCATAAAAGGCCAAAAAGAAAAAAAAATGAAATAAAAAAAGAGATCTGCTCCCCATAAATTTGCCTCAAAAACAAATGCATTCATTGGTAATAGTCACATCCTCATGAATGTGGGTGAGTCTTTATCCTGGAAAAACTCCATCAATTCTTGATCGTCCTCACAGCACCTTTAAATGCTTCACTACACTGCTTTGATCTTTATGGTAACAGTTTAAAGCTAGCTGACAGACTTCTGTTTCTATATTTCATTTTTTTTAATTTTTACAAAGCACACTTAATTAAAATAGCATTCGTTGATTATCATTTTAGCAGTGTGTTTCATAAATATGACAGTGAAATATATATGACATGAAGAGGTCATCTAACCTGATGGGTTTTAATGTGCTTGCCCTTTTGTGTGACTGGGTTTTAACAATGGATAATGTAAGAAAATACCATTACATGCACGTAAACACTTGCTGGCTTTGAGGTAAGGTTTCATATAAACATCGAGTTGAGATGTGAATGTTTTTCTTTTATTTTTCAACTCAAAAATAAATCAAAGAAGAAGAAACAGGAGTTCATTTCAATGTATTTCAAACCATGCTGAAGGACAAACAGTATATCCTTGCTGGCTCTATTCTTATGTCACCACGCATGCTTCTTATTGTTTCCTTTTTTAACTTCATTCATGTTTAACTTTTTTCCCAACAAAAATAATTCTCCACAGTAATCTTAGAACTAAAAAGCAGATGAATCCAACAAGACAAACAACTGCTGACAAAGCAGCGATAACATCCAAAGAGTTATAAACAAACCAGGACATTTTATAGGACTGAGTCTGCAGATGACGGGCTCCTTTATGTCTTATTACATATTCTATCCAGAACACCGCCCGGTCCAGAGGTTTCATGGGCTGATCTCTGTGCAGCCTGGAGAGAGTCTGCATGTTATCTCTGTAAGAGGAATCATAAAGAGCTGACTTCAAGGCCTCTGCAAATATTTGTCGGTCAAGTGCAGCAATATCAACAATCACTGCTCCTCCCTTTGCTCGGATTCTGGACAGATTGTCAGGTTGGTCAAAGAATAAAGGAAGTCCAACTACAGGCACTCCGTGGTAGATCGCCTCCTGAACCCCATTGGTGCCTCCATGCGTCACAAACACTTTAGTTTTTGAATGCCCTAAGAGGTCTTTCTGTGGCAACCAGTCTACCAGTAATGTGTTGTTCCCCAGGTTGGCTGGTTTTTGTCCCATGTACCTCCAAACAACCTTCTGAGGCAGCTGGGAAAAGGCTGCAGCGATTTCTTCTGTGACATCTTGAGGAAGCTTTGCAACTAAAGTCCCTAAAGTCATGACAATAACACCGTGGTCTCCAGAGCTCTGGACAAACTCTTCTAAGTCTGCAGTTAGTGGTTTTGGAGGCTTACACTGAAATCCACCCATGTAGACAATATTTGGCATTGTTGGACGTGGAAATTCAAAAATAAAATCATTCCTCATAAGCCAGATATCTGCATCGAGGAAAAAAGTGGAGTAATCCTCATCAGGACCAAAGTATTTCTCAACCAGTGGTTTATAATGAGGCTCTGTCATGTGTGATAGTGTGTACATCCCAAGAACATAACTCATAACATTGCTCACTCTTTGAAAGAAGCTCATCTTATCTGTGAACTCTGTGGCCGTGAAAGGAATGTATGACAGAGGGGACGGGGCAATGAGGAAGTGACCTTCACCTTGAATTGTCCATCTGACATTGAAAACAAGGGGAACCTGAAGCCGACGCGCCAGCATGGCCCCCCCACCAATACCTGGGTCGGTCAAAACCACGTCGAACTTGTCTTTATGCAAAGACTTCATCAAGTTTTCATCTTCAAACATCTGAACAACCATTTCACTCATCCCTTTATGGAACTGAGAGAACTGGTCCAAAACCAGTCGCTCCATCTGAATACGAGTCCAGATACGTGACCACAGAGATGTACTCTTACCCTGGAGCCTGATCTCCAGTTGTTGATGCAAAAAGATTTCAAAGTTTTCTTCAAATCCATTTGGCCTGGGGAGTGTGACAGAGGTGTAGAGAGGAGACTTCTCTTTGATGTACCAGCTATCGGACGTTCGGATCACGGTGATCTCGTGGCCTTTGGCGTGAAGCTCCTCGATGAGTACTTTCATGTTTACCCAGTGGCTTCCATCCAGTGGGAACACCAGGATTTTGCCCCCTAATGCACTGGAGAGTTGAGTCAGGAGTAGAGCAAAGGTGAGCAGTGACGGATGAGGCACCTTCATGCTGACGTCCCTCAGAGGCTTCAAAAACACAGGGAAGCTGTTATTGAGAGACTGGTGCATGGGGTGGACAGCAGTTTATAAAATACTCTAACATGAAGTGTTGAGTGGAGAAAATATGAAATACACAAAATACATTTCTCTTACATCAAACTAAAGAACTATTTTAAGCTGCTTACTTCTGAATTGGATTCAACCTTGTTTTTCCTCATACTTATTAATGCATCTTTCTCCTAGTTTCATTTTTTCAAATTTAAAATTCGCATCAAATTGCATCTGATACACAAATGTTGAATGACCAATCAACAGGGTATTTTTCCTGCTTCTCATGTCTAAGAGTTGTAAGCATTTCTATCAAAGTCACATTTCCATCTCTAAAACTGCCAAATTAATGTTGTTTCGGAGGTTGTATGTGATACAGATCTTTCATTTATCTCTATAATGAAGTCAAACTAATTCCAACTTGATCACATTCAAAACTGACCACAGCACTGAAATCCTAGCATGTGGTTGCCTTTCTGTGTAATACATCATCCAAAACAAAGGCCAAAGCATTAGTTAATCACCTTCACACCCACATGTACTAAAACCTGGACAGAAAGTCCTCCTTACACAAAATGTCTCAGTTCTATTTTGTAGCTGATTAATTTTCAAGAGTTGATGTATCTTTTGATCAACACTCACCTGAGTCCACTCTTGCACTGCAGCTAAAAAGTGTCTGTGCATTTATGGGGTGAGTTATGCAATACAGCAGGCTTTTGCACACCTGGAAAGAGTGTTGAAAGCCCCTCCTGCTACAGCGTGACTGGCTGTCAGGTAGTAGTAAAATGCTCTGTACTCTGCACAGCTCTGATATGACAAGAGGTGTGTGGGGCTGCAGATAAGAGCAGTGTTTACTGCTCAGGGCACTGCTGCAACCAGAGCTCAAATTTACATTCATCTGTGGTGCCATCTAGTGTCGAGTCAGTGCAGCATTTGTTTAAGCCATAGTTGTTTACCAAGACCAGAATTACAAAGTGCTGCACATATAGTCTATAATAATACTGTATTTCCCAAAAACTTTGATTAATCAAAAAATATATCCAGATTTAAAAATGGGGAAGTAAAACCTGATCTTACATTTTATAGGCACATGAACCCATTTGAAAACTGTCAGTGGCTGTCACAACAACAAAAAGGGCAAAAACTGGTAGCATCATTTGAATTTTCCATTTATAATTCACATGTATTTAACATTTAAATGTTGGGAAAGAGTTGGAGTGAGGTTTGTTGTGTGGGCTACACAATATCCAGTATGATTCTCTAAATTTTATTTTCCTTGGCAAAAATGTGCATGTTGGAATAATCCACCATTTTACATCCAAAGGCCCATATAGATAATACTTTTCTCAGAGAGTATCAAAAGTTCAAGAATGAGGTAATTCAAATATAACAAGGATAATGAATGTATAGGTAAAATATGTATTCAGCAAATTGTGATTTTGGTTCTGCTGCTTGTGGAAAACACTTCTCCATTCATCACATGACTCAGGCCTTTTAGTGTTACACTCGCTACAGACAGTACAGGCACCAGTGTGTTGTTGAATATTTTAGAATATTTTTTTTATACTCAGGAGAGACAAATTCATGGTAACTAATATATTTTACACTTCCCACAAAAACAATGCACACCATGAACAATCCTACCAACACAAAGTTGCACACACAGTGGTCTACATACAACAGACGAATTTACTGTATACAATTACAGTTTTTAAAAAAAAAAAAAAGAGAAAGAAAAAACTATGCTGCATCCTCTTCTCTGTTTTGATCTGGCCAAAGAACCTCATCCACATCCCAAGCAAAGTTTTTCCCAAGCCAAGCAGCAGGGGAAATATCACCCAACATGGCAAATCCAGGGATGAAAAAGCATCAACTGCTGTATCTCCACATGGGTCTCGGATTTCAGTCATACACTTAACATCTCCAGGCAGAAAAAAGTTCTCAATAGCATAGAGAAAAATTGAATAACAGTGTGCTCCTTGTGGGAACAAGAGCTTTTCTTAATGAAAAGTGTAAGAAATGCAGAGAATTGTGTGTAGTGTTTTGAAAAGAGTGTGTTTTGGAACTGCAATATGAGTGTAAAGTAGGAATTGTGCTTATGGATTAGCAGAATTAATTCAGGTGGTTGATGCATAGGTGTTGTGGTCACTGCGTCTCAAGTGCCAGGGGAAAAAATTGAGAAAAACTGTAATTGGGGTTTGTGTAATAGTGTGAATATTGGGTGTGTGCTTCTTCTCATTGTTTTATTTTATGTTTATGTTTAATTTTTGTGTTCTTGATGCCATCTTTTTGTTCTGGGATTGTTTGCATTATAATTTCCTTGTATGTTGTATGATGATCATAAAATATGTTTTATTGTAATGTAAAATGAAATGAAAAACAGTATCATTTGATTAATTTGGGTGCCATGCATGTGACAGACATAATAGAAGAAAGTTGATTAGTAAGGGTGATACAGCTCTGGAAAAAATTAAGAGACCACTGCAATTTTTTTCGGATAATCTGCATCTCTACATATGTGACAGTCATTCCATTGCAGTGTCTGTTGAATTCCAACACAAACACACCTGTTTCTACCTGTTTCTACCTAATAAGGTACTGGTGAGGTCATCACCTGAACCAAATCTTATTTAATGAGGAAATGTATAAAAACCATTGCAATGGTCATCACTCTCCTCTGTGAAAGACTGGTGTAGAACATCCCAAGAAGCATGAGAGTGTGTTATTCTACCAAATATTGATTTCTGAATACTTCCTAAGTTAAACATTAGTGATGTGTTGTTTAAGATTGAATATGAACTTTTTTTGTTTGCATTATTTGAAGTCTGAAAACTGTGGGCTTTTTTGGGGTATTTTGACCATTTCATTTTCTGGAAATAAATACTCTAGATGAAAATATTTGGAATTTGGGAGTAATGTTGTCCATAATTTATATAATAAAATAAAAATGTTCATTTTACAAAATAAAAAAATCTATAAACAGCAAATTCAGAGTAACTGAAAAATTTGCAGTGGTCTTTTAATTTTTTCCAGGGCTGTATGTTCATGATGAACCTCACCCTCCAGCCCTTTGTTGTTGTTCTCACGCTAACATGCGAGATCCGTAGACCCGACTCACTGCGCGGTCACATCCCGCCCCGACTTCCCCTCTGCCAGCGGCCTGCTGCTTTGAGATGAGGAGAAGATGTCGGTGTCGGGGCTGAAGGCCGAATTGAAGTTTCTTGAGTCAATCTTTGACCCAAACCACGAAAGATTCAGAATAATTGATTGGAAACCCGATGAACTCAGTTGCCAATTTAACGTAACAAGAGAGAAGCTGCTGATCATTCACTGCAACATCACGGTGAGTCCAGGCCAGTTCTGCGCACCAGCTAAAGCAGCTACTGACTATCAACTGAAACCCAATCACTCAACCCGGGGGAAGGGTTCTTGTTTACCACTCAGACACGAAAAAAATATTTATTTTCGAATCAAGCCACACATATAGAAATAACACAGCAGATTGGTGAAAATAAGACTGTTTGAAAGAGTGTAAAAGAAAACGTCAGTTACGACGCTGCGGTAGCTTTCGTTAGCCCGAGAGTAACGTCTAACGTTAGCTCGTCGTGTTAGCAGAAAAAAAAACTGCGTTACTGTTACTGAGGCGTATAACTTCATAACTACCTGACACACGTATCTCATTTCATGTGTGTGTGTAAATTATGTGAGTGATTCAGCTGTTAATATTTTATTTCAAGTGATATTTATTTGAACAGGTATTGAGCTGATTGCTGGTTTCACTTCTTTAACGTGAAACAGGCGGTTTACTGGAATGTTGTTCCGCTGTTTTTCTGCCATTTCAGTAAATAGTCCGGCCCCTTTGACGAAGTTAACTGATAAATATCAAAACTATGACGTTAATCCTCATTTTATCCGAGCAACTTATCGCACAGTAGCTAGATAATGTTAATTAAAAGGAGTCATGTACTCTTTCAACCGTGTCATAATGTGAGCTATGCTGTATAGGCGTATATTTCCTGGTCTGGCGTTTAAAAGACATAATTCTGGTCGTAAACATATTCGTATAACTCATCAAATATGACCCAGTAAAGCAGATAAATGCCACAAATTCAGTCATCTGATCATGGTAGCTGTATTTGTACAGTTTGGGCTTCTCAGCACTCACATTTACCTGAAACAAAAGCCTAACCACATCCTCTTTTTCTGAGAAACAACACAAACAAATCTTTATTATTTTGTATGAGGTGGGCGTGTTGAAATGTGGCACCCAACGTTTATCATATTTGGTTTGCAGACTCAAGTAGAGAGATGTTTTTTTAATTTGATCAATTTCTGTTTTGATTGATTCCATGAATTTGATGCTGTCACTTTAAGAGCATAAATCTGCAATGAAAATAACATTGAGAAAAATTAGTCTGCTCCTTAAGTTGGGCTGTTTTGTGACCTACACCTTACACATTAATCTTTCCTTTAAGGATAAATCTAGGAAATCACAAACCTAAACTATTTAAGTAAATGAAAAAAAGAATACATCAAAAACACTATAGAGAAATAACAGTAACGTACTACATTCTGCAGACTTTAACGCTGGTGAATCACTAGAGGACAACAAGTTCAATCCCATCACCACAAATCTTTTCTCCACTTTCTCCCTGATCATCTTTCCTGCTCCATAGGGACTCCTCGCCAGAACTGAGGCTGAAGGAGAACTTTCTGAACTTGAATCCAGCAGAAATAAATTAGAAAGATGTGTAAATGGGGTTTCTTTGCTCCAGATAAAATTGTGAGCAGTGTTGTGTGTTTTGAACCTGAGTTGAGACTAGGGCTGGGTAATTAATTACAAATGAGATTAAACTGTTATATGACCTGCTGCAATATTCTGATCATGGACAGTGCAATATTTCTTTACCTCAAATGTGTCTGAATGCTGGATGATTTTTTTTTGAAGTAGATGTTTTGTGCTCTACACCAGTGTTACTTGAACCTGCTCAAGCAAAAGGACAAATCGTTGAAAACTTCCTTTGCAAGAGAAATGACTTAAATCGTGAAAATTGGCAAAAATTGCAAGAAGTACCAATAAACATAAGTTTCAGGAGCAAAAATGGGGAAAATTCGGAGAAAACTTGGAAAATGATTAGAAAAGTGTGAAACTTTTCATAGGCCTGTTATTTCTGTTTGAAATATCCCTTTTTATTGATCTTATATAATATTCTTATTTTTTGAGATGCTGAATTTTTGTTTTCATTATCTTTGAGCCATAATTGTCAACATTTCAAGAAATAAAGACTCTGTGTAAAATGAGTCCATATAATATCTGGGCTCCACTTTCTGAAACCAAATCTATTAAACTTTTTCATGAGTTTCTAATTTTGTTTTAGATGTGGCTGTTTATGCAAACAGAGTTTTGGTAGATGTTTTTTCTCACAAAAATCCTTCTTTTGCTCCTTTGTGTATGAGTTTTTCTTATTCTAAATGAGAATAATAAAAAAGAGCTCATTCCTTTCAATATAGCAATTGATATCAACAACACATAAGATGATGAATCTAAAAATGAAGGCATAATAGCAATTGCAGTACAGGGAACAATAATTGCAATCAGATTATTGGTCAAGGCTGAACAATTTCCTAATGATCAGGAGATGGTAGCACATCAAAAACAGAACATTCCCTCAAACTCATGCGGCTGTTGTTGTACGCCATGATCATTTTCTCGTGACTTTGATGAAGTACTTTGCCATACAACACCTCAGGTTCTGGCAGATAAACAAAAGCTTGATGTACACTGAAAGATTCCAACTGAAGTTTCGCTCTAAAAAAATATATGTCACTGTCAGTAACTGACATGAGCAACTAAAATGCACAGTTTCATTGATTCCATGAGTCTTGGAAATTTGTTCATGGCTCCGAACAGATCCAGTTCTCGTTAACCATCCCTGCTCATATGGTTACCTGATGAGCTGAGCCCACCTGATTTAATCTGTCAGTAAAGGGAAAACATGTACAAATACAAACAGGGAAGGTATGTAGTGCCTTATTTTGAGGAGGATCCAGTTTGACTTGATTGAAAGTAAAGATATTTCAAGAAAATCGCTTTGTCAAAGTTTGTTCAGAAAAGTATGTGGGTAGGTGAAATGGGGAATGGTGATTGGTTGCCTTAACACTGAAGCCTTGTTCATACAGAGGCACACAATGAAGTGATAATCTAACACTCAAGTCATCATAATATCTACAGGTCTCAATTCAAAATCTACCAGTCATTCCAAAGTGGTAAACTGTTTGCAGAGCTACATTTTAACTATAATAACAAAGATGGTAGGATTTTGCTGAGGATTCATTTCTCTGTTAAGTGTAAAAATCATTATCTGTCAGATTTGAAGGCATGAAACTTATCCAAAGACACGTCTACACTCTTGCTCAATTACATGACTGTTACTTTTCACAAATGATGTATCAGCACAGATCATCTTTTCCTGTCCGGAAACCAGACTTTTCTCATCAATTATGAACCAAATTAGAAGCATCAGAGATGAAAGATTGAGATCTCTACATTAGTGCATTGTGCTCTTTAAACTATGCTGCTGTCCAGCTTTTGTTTTTACCCTCTCTATGTGGTTATGACTGTAAAGTGATGGTTCATCACTCAGCCACTTGTCCTCAAGTGCCGGGGATTCTGCTGCAGTACAGCGTGCAGTCTACAGACTGTGTGAGCGAAGATCTGAAATGATCTAAAGCTCTGGACCAAAGTTTGACGCTTTAGATAGATAAGGCCAATATCCAGTATCGTGATGGTCATGCTCTGTCCAAAAGTCAACATTTAAAAGTAGACAGTTGTGTTTTTATCACAAAAGCATCACTGGATGAACTCCCAGGTCTCACTGTGGACTCTGTTGCAGGAATCATATCCCTCAACATCCCCGATATGGTTTGTTGAATCTGATGATCCCAGTCTGGCTGAAGTGTTGGAGCGTTTAGAGGATGTGAGGAAAGGCAGCACATTGGTAAGTTGGCTGATGTGGATCTAGTGTCACAAAACTGAACTTTTAGGATCTGTCTTAAGTATTGATGGGGTTTTTTTTGGTTTGTGTTTTTTGCTTGCAGCTCCTTCAGCAGTTGAAGCGCCTCATTTGTGACCTCTGTCGGCTTTACAACCTGCCACAGCATCCAGATGTTGAAATGCTAGACCAGCCTCTGCCTGCTGGCCCAATCACCCAAGAGCGAAAGGTACTTACCTGCAACAAAACAAACAAACAAAAAAAAAGATGTTTCTGTTGTGTTTGTCAACTCATATTGGTTTCATCGCGTAGCAGCATGGCCCACCAGATGAGGTGACGTCAGAAGAAGAAGAGGAGGAAGAAATGGGAGAGGTGACTATGTTTACTTTTTGCAGCTCAAATGATTCGTAGTAAAAGCTAAATGTTAAAACTTGTTTTATGCACCGTTTCTGAACACGAATGATCTACACTCTCAGCAGGACATTGACCTGGACCAAGACCTGGACCATTATGACATGAAAGAGGAGGAGCCAGTGGATGGCAAAAAGTCAGAGGATGATGGGATTGAAAAAGAAAACCTGGCTATCTTGGAGAAGATTCGTAAAAATCAGAGGCAGGATCACTTGAATGTAAGTGCTTATTTGGTTCAGGAATTTATAGAGGAGCTTATTTTGCCTTAAAACTATCTTATGAATGTTACCTGCATTTACAATATTTCCTTTTTTGATCCCAAATCCAGATTTTGTGAGGATGAAGTTTCTCAAAATCTAATCTTAAAGAACATCTTTAGAGCTATAGTCACCATTTGATATGATAGCTGTAACCACCCTTTCTTTCATCAGAAGCCCAGAGGATGTTCACAACCTGGACAAAAATAGAAATGAGATTAAAAGCAATTTGTTCAAATATTGATCAAATTCTGGCTGATCCGTCAGTGTTTCAACTGTTAAAGTTTTTCTGGGAATGGGAAGTGAGAACAAGAAATCTCTGATTCAGGATTTTCCACTTGAAGTTTTGCTCAAGAAGCTGTAAAACCAAACACTCAAAGGCTTATGGCTGACTTCAGCACAACCATGGCAAGCCAAAGGTTTCAAACAACACAAAGCATTGCTAGGTGACCTACTTCAGTCAATAAAACATAAAACAATACGTCAAAGTAACGCGATGGGAAATTTTTACTTACTCATTTATATGTCAATACTTAATTCTATTTAATTAATCTACAGATATCCAGATTCATTGAAAAACTTCATGTGTATTTGCTCATAAACTCAATAAAATGTTGACACAGAAAACCTGTAAAGCCTGATTTTTGGCAGAAGGACCTGATACAAGAATCCATAATCAATAAGGGCATTGGCATCAATAAAATTCTGTCAATTTTTATGTCTATATTTTACCAACTAATCACTATTTATCAGAGCCCAGAGGTGCAGCTTGATAGTTTCACAACACAATAAATCATGCTGCTAAACATGTATTCTTCTTTATTTCCTCTAAAAGTACGAATTTAAGTCCAAGTCGAAGTGGCTTTGCTCATTGTTACAGTAGCGCTCAAACTCATTGTTCCTCTTAAGTGCAGTCACTGTCAAGCAAAGAGTTTTGATTAAATGAGGGCTTTCTGAGTGAGGAAACAGATGTTTGGCTTTTCAGAACAGAACCAGTGGTAGATTAGTTGTAGTTTAGTTGGCTGTTTTCCAAAGTGTTTGTATCAGACAGAAATAGACAGAACATTCACATCAGGGTCTATGATCACACTCATCAACAGCGACCCACCTCCAGCTCACTGCCTCATATCCTCCATCCAGCCGATAAACTGCACCATCTGTGTGATTCACCTTTTGTGATTTATGTGTTGCAGGGTGCAGTGTCAGGCTCTGTGCAAGCCTCAGACCGCCTAATGAAGGAACTCAGGGAGATCTACAGATCACAGAGCTACAAGACAGGTGATTTATGTCCTGACAAATGAAAGGTGCTTATTCAAAACCATCATCAGAAGATCAAAGTGAACCTCTTTGTTTTTGTGCTACTTCACAGGTATTTATTCAGTCGAGCTAGTCAGTGACAGCCTTTATGAATGGCACGTCAAGTTAAGGACGTAAGTTTTCACTTTTCTTTTATATTCAACAAATGTTTAAAGTAAATGATGAAGATTTAATTACTGACTCTGTGTCGTTTTTTTTAACAGGGTAGACCCAGATAGTCCATTGCATAGTGACTTGCAGGTCTTAAAAGAAAAGG
Source organism: Thalassoma bifasciatum (assembly GCA_008086565.1). Taxonomy (NCBI): domain Eukaryota; kingdom Metazoa; phylum Chordata; class Actinopteri; order Labriformes; family Labridae; genus Thalassoma; species Thalassoma bifasciatum. The sequence continues at coordinate 308,894 of RPOG01000445.1, forward strand.
AAGGAGTGGACTACATTCTGCTCGATTTCTCTTATAAAGTGAGTGCTACGATAATGCAAAAAAAGAAAAACGACTCACATGGGATGAAAGATTTCTTCAAGGCTCATGTACTTTTCTTTTCTATATTACAGGATAATTTTCCTTTTGACCCACCGTTTGTACGGGTTGTCTCGCCTGTGCTTTCCGGAGGGTGAGTGGGCACTGATCTCTTCCTCTCCTATTAGTATTTTAATACAGAGCATCTCCTCTCTAGGGTTTGTCTGTTTTAATTTTGCAACAATGTTGGATTTAGACTGGCTTGCAGAGTGTAGCTCAGTATTTATAAGTAGAATCAGAATAAGACAAACTCAGACTCTCTCAGTACATTTTATTTCCCAAATACTGCTCTGAGCTGTTGTGGTGGTGTTCCTGTGCTGTACATTCTTCAAAAAGGTCACCTCAGATCCTTTTAAGGGGCAGGATCGACTCTTTTTTTGTGATGCGCTTTTATAGACCTTTCTAGTTTAGAGTGTAGTCCTTAAAAAATGTAATAAGCCTGATTTAATGCTTTCCCTTTTCATACTCTCACTCTCTTTCTGAATACCATTTCTGTTTCTGTATTGGCAGTTATGTTCTAGGAGGAGGAGCCTTGTGCATGGAGCTTCTCACAAAACAGGTGCATTAAGAGTCTGGTTCATATGGTGACGTAGTTTACTTTCATCCCCAACAACAGTTTTAATTGTTTTGTTACTTTTTGCTTTCAGGGCTGGAGCAGTGCCTATTCCATAGAATCTGTCATTATGCAGATAAATGCTACTCTGGTGAAAGGAAAAGCCAGAGTGCAGTTCGGAGCCAATAAGGTACGAAATCTCTTGTATCAGCACCTGCGCTGTCATTAAACCATGTCCCAAGGCAGAAGTGTTCATAGTTAGGTCAGTGACCTTGTGCAAAGATAAAGTGAAAAGTTCGTTCTTAGAGGGTGGGGAATGAGTTACCGTCTAAAGAGGGATAGCTAGACAAGTTCTTATCAAATAAAAAAAAAAAATGTTATTGGCAGAAGAGGCAAATAAAAGAAATATTACATTAAGGGTGCAATGAGAATCTTTTTTGTTCTTGATTTTGCTGTAGTGCTGGGTGTTTCAGTCAACAGATCTTGCAAAGAACAGCGAGGGCTCTACATGTTTTTTATTGTCTAGTATGTGACTCCTGGTGTATTACTGTTATATCTTTGTTACTTATCAATGAGAAGGGTGACAAAGGGAGTATTTAAATCTAGAATCTGGCATAGATATGTGCACTCATGATGACAAGAATTCACTTTGAATGATTGTAAGCGGATTGTAAGTACAGTTTCAAAATGTAGAAACAAAAGAATCAAGGGCAAGAGACAAAAATTAGAGAGAAGATTATTTATTGAAGATGTTATTTAAACTGAAGTGTCTGTTCATCAGCTGTTAAAAAGTTCAAGCCTACAGCATTTAAACATCTAATACCACAAAGGTCAAATGGTATTCTGTATTTAAATGTTGCTGAGTTGTTAAGCTGTACAACAAAGGCCTCCCACAGCTCTCCTTCTCATATATGGGTCGATATTTTGTTGCTACGAGGAACCCTTTTTATTTCCTTTTATTGTTGCAAGTCAGCAAAAGTCTTAAAGCTAAGATGCTCGATCATCTAGCTGTACACTTTCTTTTTGGTGATATGTGTTGTATTGGCAGAGGCATGAAAATGAACATTTAAATCTTGTCAACAGGAACTCTTATTGTGTATTTCTACTTCTCACTAAATCGATATCAAAGCAATTAAATCAATATGGAATTGATTCGATATGGAATCACAGCCTTAAGAATCAAAACCAAGTCGAAGTTTTGAGGTTCCTAACATTACCCAGCTCTGTTGCCTTTTGTGCTCTATCCTGATTGCAGTAGCGAAGTTTTCTGCTTGAACAAAACCTCATTTGTTTTTCAGAACCAGTACAATCTTGCCAGAGCACAACAGTCATACAAATCCCTTGTGCAGATTCATGAAAAGAATGGTGAGTTAATGTTCTGAACTATTTGGGCTCTGCAGCTTTTCTTTGTGTGTGAATCTCATGTCACAGAGGTCTGTGTGTGTGTGTGTGTGTGTGTTTCTACAGGCTGGTACACTCCCCCCAAAGAGGACGGATAAACAGAGCTACTACCACTATGCACTGAGAACATGTCTTTGGGTCAAAGTATCTTGTTTTCTTTGGAGTATCCCCCCCCCCTCTCTCTGACTTATCTGGGGATATATCATCTTTAGCGCGGAAACCATCTCGTTGACTCATCTGACAGGTATTCCTTCGCCCCCCCTGCTTCGGGAAAAGACTCTTATATTCTGGTATCACTCGGCTTCTCCCCTCAGTGTTTTAGTGAGGAGGATAATGTGAGGGAATCACTAGTCCTGTTTTCTAAACATGCTCATTTGTCTTTAAAAAAAAAGAAATTTTCTCCCTTTCAGTGAGGGGAAATGCTTTTTCTTTTAGCTGCTTTGACAAAGTGGGCTTCACAAGCTGTCAGTCACCCCTCTGAATGGAGAATTTTAAAAGAAGATTGATGAGGAAGCTCTTTTAGAGGCACATCGCTGCACCCGTTTTTATTAACCATAACCTCTTCTCCTATTTTTCTTTTGGAATTTTACTGGTACATAAAGCAAGTGTTGTTTCAGAAGTTTTCCCATCAGTTCTTTTTTTTATTTCATCCTCATAGACAATAAATGAGCCAATGTTCTGTTTCAAAGCTTCTTTTTTTAATTGAGATAACCGACTATCACCTCGATCTTAAAGTTAAACTGTTAGAGGTGTGAAGAATTTTGGACAAAGAAGAACCTGTGTGTGACATTTTGTTGTGGTGGTTCATGTTAAAACAGTGGTAAAGGACTTCTGATGGGAGTACATGTTCATGTTTTTACAGCATCATTTTAAAGGCTCGATTAGACCCAATGTTCAAACTCTTTTTGCCTTATTTCTGTTCATCCAACGAGCAGGGGACTCTTGTCTCTGTTTGCTGTTAGATCAGATTCTTTACAGCACGTGGCACAAGAGCCACAACTAAAGAACACAGCTGAATTTGATGGTGGATGACTTTGTTTAAGCAGAACTGCTGGGATGAAATGAAGGGTGTTAGAGTGTGTTTTATTTTCTTCATCATTCCTCTCGGGTTTGCAGCAAACACGTAAAGTCACATATTCCAGACAAACACTGATTGTAGAGGTTTTCCCGTGCCCGGTTTGGTTTTGAGACTGTTACCATGTTACATGAAGTTGCACGCAGCTGAACAAAACTCCCCTCAGTTTTCTCCTTCAGGATTTCCTAACGCCACAACAAAACACTTCAGATGTGTTTCCGATTGTTGTAAAGAGGATTGAACAGAAAGTGGTGAGAACTCACCTGCAACACCTTTTTACTTCGACTTCAACCACAAAACGCAATACACTGCAGTACGTCATCAGTGCTGCAGGCCCCCATGCTTCAGGACACACACTGTATCAATCAACATATTGGCTCTTTTGCAGTTTATCTGTTAACACTGTCTGCAAAAGTACGTTTGAAAGGCAACTCAGGTAACAATACTTTGAAGGGGGATCTGAACATGAACATTTTGTGTTCTGGGTTATTTTCTTGGAGAAATCAACACTGTTCTGCGGGTGTTTTGGGGTATTTACCTGCTGATCTGATGTCAAAGAAAACAAAAAGCTTTACAATAATATGGCCACATGTTTAATCTAAGTACGAGGATTGATTAACAAAAAGATTGCAGTAGCATGATGACCATCCAAGCGAATGGCTCAGCAATACAAACTGCTGTCATCTTTGGCTTCTGCTGAATAGTTCTCAGTGTGTAATCTTCAACTATTTCTGATACACAACTTTTGCACAATGGCAATACTGTGCCTGGAGAGGTCAAATCTAACATTCTTCGCAGAATAATTTGATCAAGAAATAGTTTGTTTTCGTCTTTAGCACACAGCTTCACATCCTGTCAGTACATGTCTGTTACAGTGAAGAGGTGGAATCATCAGTTTGTCCTCACCTCTTAATAAGTCTGTTGTTTGGCCATACAGGGGAGATTTTTTTCTCCTTCTTTGTCCTGTTTTTATCCCGTCTGCCTGTGTGATTCCCTCCCTGAAAAAAAAAAATGCCAAAACTCCGCTCAGAGGGGACGTTAGGAAATGATTACATTTTAAGGTGATGCCGTGATGAACAGACTTGCACGCTTCTCTTTCTGGACTGTGAGTGGAAAAAGCTTCATTTATCTCAACCGTTGATTCATTATCTGGCACCAACTAACAGATGATCAGGTCTGGTGCCGCTGGCTCATGTTGGTTTTGTTTTATTTTTCATTTTCCATTTGAAGAAATTTTGACCATGTACAGTAATTTGTAAACTTGCATCAAGTTTATGAATAAAGAATTTTAAGATTATTTCCTGGTTCCTGGTTATTGGAGTCTGTGGGTTAATGGGTGACAGTTTTTAAGCTTTATCATCAAGCGTAGCTCTCCCCAGGATACTGAAATCTGTTTGATAAATATTGAATTGATGAAATAATTTACTGCTTTATAGTTTTTCTTAACTTTCACGTGAGGAGTCTGATGATCAGAAAATTTAAATGAAGGTAATGTTTCTTGTCTTAAAGTCATTTGCCTCAAACAATTTTGCTGCTGCCAGAAGACTATGATAAGGTTTGATTCTCATTCCAACATTTTCTTTTTTGTAGACATATCTTTAAGTAAATTACAGAAATCTTTCACTGTTCTCTCTTTAAAGCTCCTGTCAGGATTCTGATTTAATCCCATGATTTTGAGTTCAGATATTTTAGAAAATTTCAGTTTGTTTTCTAGTGAAACCTCCAAAGTTTTTGTAACCTCCATCTTCTTTAAAACAGAAATTAACAGGGATGTTTGCTGAAGAAAAAAAAGTTAAGATTTAAGTACAGCATTGAATCACCAAACAGGCTACATTTTTAAAAAGTGTATAAAAATGAATATATATGCCAATTGAATGTTCATTAGCTGAACTGAAACTTAAAAAAAATGATTTTATGATGTACAGGTTTAAAAGTTGGTATTTTTAAAATTGAATTTTGCACATCTACATTCTGGATGATGGCAGATTTTACTATGAGACAATTTATTTGATGTTGTTTAGATATAAAGATTTACTCTTCTCTACAATAAGAGGCCAGTGTTTTTTCTTCATCCACAGCAAAGTGAAATTAATAATCAAAACAGAATGCAACAAGAATTGTTTAATATCTATCAGGGTAAGACCAAATAATACAAAAGTAATACACAAAAATGTATTCCTCGTTGACCTCAGTCGTGGAGACACAGCCTCCTTTCATTCACCTTCTCAGAGCATGTTTCTACTGGATGTTTATCCAAGGCTAATATTTACCTCACCTCAAGTAATTATATATTTATATCTAGTTATGATATAGTACATGATCATACATATCAAACAATATACAGTACGTGTGGGAACAATCGGTGTGGCATTGGAAAGTGGCTTTCAAAAGCTTTGATACAGCGACATGAAATGCAGTGTGTCTTTGCTACATGATAACTATACAGCTGTAATTTCAATCATCACATTAACTGTGCTGTATGTACAGAATAATGGGCTGATCCAGAGTTCACCATGAAAGCGCACGACACACGGAGGGAGGATCTTTGTACTTCCATTACACTTACTTTATAATGATGGGCTAAACTTTGTGCGTTTACTAACAGATGAACATGTGGATGGTATTGTTTATAGGGTTACACTCAACGTCACTGTATGTGCATCTGCTGGTGAAATGTTAAATTATACTCATGGTGTCCAAAATACCAAATTTATACTTTAAGTGCAGGGTCTTTTTGATTGACAAGAACCCGCTAACTTTTCATAAATCTACTTTTAAAGATGTTTATCTTAATATTGCTGCATTGTGATTTATTGTGAATTCAGTTTGCATTGATGTCAACATGTAATCAAGTGCAAACATTACTTTACACTTTCAAAAATTGCAATAATTGAACAAAAACAAATCAAAATCTGTTTCCCACAGCCATGGAAAGACACAACGACATCAAACTCACTCACACATCATCCGAAATACACACAAAAAAACTCTGCTGATACAAAAAAACAACTAAAAAAGTAAAAATAACAGACAGCCTATATTGAATACCACATTGTCACAATCAGACAAGACGCTTCACAGGTTTGAAACAACGAGCATTCATATACAAATCTTCACATTTGTTTCAAGTCTAACACTGTTCGACTTTAATCGTCACCCACTGAATGCTGAAGACAATATCTGACGCCATCTCCAGCCTCAACAGGGCTTCACACAAAAACTCCCCCTCAAAATTTCACTGAAAAAAGGAAATAATGGGCTTGATCTTATATTCTGTTTTCTTGTATATTAATATCATATTACAGCTACTCATAGAATAACACCAACAGCCACAAAATGACACACTAAGGCCTGAAATCCAGAGCTTCAGAAACGAGTAGTCATTTAAGCATTTACATGTAGGGTACGTGGGAGAATTCGCCAAAGGGGGGAGAACATCCATCACTTCATACGATGCTATGACCACCTACAACAATGTTTATTAATAGTTACTGTACATTAAACCTGCATGTGTTTTGGTTTTCTTTCACTTTAACATGTACACCATTGATCTGGAATGTTTTACCCAATGAACTGCAATCCTAGATACTGCATGTGCTTCACTTTGAACTTGTTATAATAGAGTATTTCACTGAAATCAACCTGCTGAATGCAGAACCAGTGTGTAATGACAGAACCAAACACCCCCTGAATGCTCGAGTACAGGTGATTACAAAGAGACGAGAGCCCAATGTGATGTCACTGCACGGGCTTTTACAGATAGGATAAAGAGCCGGAGATTCAACACCTGCCCTGAGTATGTAAAAATGACAACATAAACGGACACATGGCAACTTCTCATGTAAGAAAGCAAACAAAAACAAAACAAAAGATGTTTTAAATGCATTAAATTTTGCAAGAAGTGACTCAGTCCTCATCTGTCCTCTACAATTCATTCGAAAAAAAATCTACTTCCTGAGTTAAAAATGAAAAAGTGTTGTAACAAATTTCAAATTCTGCATGAAGAAAGTAATGATATGAACCTAAGAGTCAATTTGAATGAAATCTCTCGCCAGCTTGAAACATAAACAAGATGGCACAGTCATCGAACTCTTTGAGGAGCAACCTTTGAAATTATCAAAATGTAAATTTAGCAAGAGTTAATTATTTAAACACTCTCTTTGTACACTGAGTGTCAATAATTCATTGTTTGATGACACTGATGGAGCAACTGAGTGTCTACAACACATTAGAAAAACATGAAATGTCATTTAAAGATGTTTTACAGGAGGCAGACATCATCTAACCTGAATAAACTGAAGAGGCTCAGGGTTCTGTTTTTAGAAATATTATTCTCCATATTAATGCAACACACACTGACCGGCTAAAACAGAGCAGTATAAGAGATTATAAAACAAGCAACAGCTTCATTACTACTGGCTGTTGATTCAAATGTGAACCGACTCGATTATTAACTCCCATGTCACGCCTGTGATTCAAATAAAAGCACACTTTGACCAAAAATCATGACATTGTTCTGTTTGAATTGTACCGTGTTATAATGAAGGGCACCTAATTCTGAGTTGTGTTCTTAATTGATCCCTTTTTAACTCTCCCACACGGCAGCCCGGCCCCCTCCTCTGTCCTACATCGGGTCGTCGTAGTTGTAGGTGGGAGCTGCTGAGTACTGGTTCTGCTGCACGGCTCCCTGTGCAGCTCCCATCGCCGCCTGCTGAGCGGCCTGCTGGACGTGAGGGTTCTTCCAGGCGCCGGTGGCCCACTCCTCCTGGGCCTTACCCAGGCTGCCGCCGCTGCCACGGTAGAAGTTGTGCACCTGCAGAAATGGCATTGATCATTAAAGAGGTCAAAGTAAGATTAAGGTAGCATCTTAATAATCAATGTACTAAAGTTGTGATGGTCAAAACTTGGAATCATATTTTTCAATGTTATGAGTGAATTACCAGATGGTTGTCTTGATATGATGACATTATTTTTACTGACAATAACTAAAACAAGAAGAGTTGAAATACTAAAAAACTCCACCTTAAAACCATGTTCAGAAGCCAATACATACTTTTGACAGTGTTTTACATAATTTCGTTGATGATATCATTGTTTGATCACGTTAGGTGGGAGTGGTTATTCCTTTTTTAGTGACTTGTTTCACTTTGGAGCTCTAAATTTTTTGTTGACCATCATTTCCTCCTCTTTTATATCTCATTACCTCATTATTATCTATAGAGACTCAACCAGCATTATTTTTCCTGTTTTGACTTTAATTGCTTGTGGACTCTTTTTTTATTCGGATTTTGTCACAATAAACATTCTTGGACACCTTTGAATCTTTTTGGGCGTGTCACAAAAGTGGAGCTTACTCAGCAGCTGAAAACTTGAAAGACAACCACAACACAATGGTTAAATAGGAGTTGGCACATTGTGCATCAGCAAAATTCATTTCACTCATCTCTTCTTTTTTCAGAAACTGTTTGAATTTTTGCCCATGAATTCCTTTGCAGTCCAGTAATATCCGGATATTGCTGTAAAACTTGTCTTTTCTTCTCTAGGGAGCTAAATTTTCTATTTCCATTTATTTTTTGGTGATTTCAATTCAGCATACAAATTTGTGTCACCAGTGACACCACCTGGAGAAAAAGGGTTGAATTTCAGCACCAGAAGCTTGAAGGTGTGGGCTGATAATACAAATATTTAAATGCTATGTCAAGAGTGTATAAAAAATGTGTGCTCAAACAAAAAAGATATCTTTACAGGTAATAATTAGCAGACCAAAAAAAAGAGTATTCAAATATCAGTTAATCTTAATAGTCTTCAAAATAAAACTGCACATTCCTGTATCTAAAGAGGAATCAGCAACAAAGTTTGTTTTTTGAGAGAAAGAAGTAGAAGTGAATATTACCTTTGTTAGTGCGATGAAGGACAGCACAGCCACAGCCGTGAACATCACGGTGGGAATCAGCATGACGACAGCTGAGCCGATGTTGGTGCTGAAGAATGTGATGGTAGCCAGCCAGCCACTGATGGGGAGAGTTAAAAACAGATCCACCTCAATACAGATGTTGTTTCACATTAATCAGAGGCACAATGACCTTAAATTCAAGGTAGAGGTATATTAGGGAAGATACTGCATCACTTCAATGAGACATGTGTCTGTGTTTCCAAATAAGTTCAGTCATTTGTAATGAAAAAGGAAGTCACTCAGTATAAAAATCCAAGCAAACACACGTAAGTGTTATATCTTTAGGTTATGAGGGACAGAAGATTCTCAATAAGTGCTCGTATTATTATTATTGTTTTTTACCAAGATCAGAATGCAATGTAGCCACTTTTGCAAACTTTAAATCCAAGAATCACATTTTCATCTCAGAAAAAGAAGAAAAAGACAGGTCTATAGTTCCAGATTTTATACATCATAGCGTAAAGGTAATTTGACACTGCATTAGGACTTTTTTTTAGCCTTACTGCAGTCATGTACAAGTTTTGTTAAGCATATTAGCCTTGCTGTGGTCAATATATACTATTTGGAGAGGGAAAATCTCAACTGTTAGTGAAGAATAGAGTTTGTGAACTCAAAAAGCAGTTTAGTGCTTAATTGTGTGTTTGAACAAGATGGTGTGAAAATTAGAAAACTGCATTTTTGTAAAACTATTCATTTCAGTGGGGGCTTGGGAAAATTGAATTCATATTAAGGCTGGGCAATTACTTGCAAATTAGATAGAATCACAATATAGCTTAGGAAATGGTCAGAAAGTAGCAAAACTTTTCAGAGCCCTGTCTTATCTGTTAAAAATATCCCTTTTTATTGATCTTATGTATATGAATTTTTAGTTTTCATTATCTGCAAGCCATGATAAACAGCATTTTAAGAAATAAAGGTTAAAAACAATTTACTCTGTGTATATTGAGTCCATATAAAATCTGGGTTTCACTTTCTGACATAACCAAATATTAAACTTTTTCATGATATTCAAATTTTTGAGATGTAAATGCAAACAGTTTCTATTGTGGAGGTTTTTTTTCTTTCACAAAAATCCAATTTGGTCCCTCAGTTATGTGTTTTTCTTATTCAAAACAAGAATAATTTAAAAATGTATCAGGAACCTAAAAATAATGGCACAATTAATCACAATTCCAAGTAGAAAATCATTCAGCCCATGGTGAGAAACAACTAATACTTGCACAGAGAATATAAAGGCTCACCAAGATTAAAAATGTGTTAGGGCCATCATCATCATCGAAATGCCAAATGATATACGTTATACGAATGCTTTGCTTACCACACTCCCCAGCCTGGAATGCCAATAGTCTGGATGATACTGATCACCACCTGGGCCATGAAGACGAAGAAGAAAGCCATGAAGTTGAAGGAGCTGTCAGTCCTGCATGCAGAGATTAATCAGTGTTAGAAATGATGTCATTCAGCAGAACAGCAGGTACCAACGTTGAGTCATGCACAGGCAGCTCACTTAAAGGCCTTGTAGATGGGCCTGAACCAGCACACGTAGGAGCAGGGCGTGAAGAGGATGAGCCACAGAAAGGCCATGCCAAAGTTGGTCGCTCCGCCACCTCCACACATCCACGCCAAGCACCCGATCAGATTAACGGCGAGCGTTGCACTGTTCACTGTCAGCATTTCAGAAAGGGAGAGAGGATGACCAAGACATGAAAGACTGAAGACAAAAAAACCTGTTTGGCAAACGTCCCACAGGCTGAATCACTCATAGCTCAGCAGGTCTGAATCACCAGGAATCTCTGCAGCTACACAACACAACATTTCAAGTTCTCTGTTACAGCTGCAGTAATTTGATTGGACTGGAGCGATCATCTATACAGCACACAGAGTTTCTACACTACAGTCACTAAACCTCATGTGGGGACTAAACTACTTTCATACCAGACTTACATTCTTGTTTTCAGACAGCAGAACCTACATGTGATGATGAAAAAGATACAAAATGCTAATTTAATACATCATTTAGTACAGTGGAATGTGTATATTATTGATTAATAGATAAATAGTCTTGTCAATGTTATTAAAAAGAAAAAAGAAAAGAAAATTAGCCAATGGGGTAAGCAAAAAGTTCCTTCTTTTAAGGCATCTTTCAACTTTCAAGAAACTTGACAAAAAAATTCTCATCCCATTTGCAGAGTTTTTTTTACTTGTTACAAGCAACTCAGACCTCATTTTTGTCTTGAAATAACCTGAAATAAGACATTTTTATGGACTTCTCAGTTGAATGTGGCTCATAAAAAGAATAATAAGATAATTTTTACAAAAAAATTAAGACATAATGACTTGCTTAGATTTCAGCTTTTGCAGCAAAAGTTTCCAAAATATTTCAGAAGACAAGAACAAAAGAACAAACTCCAGAATAATGCATAGAAATTTACAAGACCAGTTGGAAATATAGAGGGATCCCTTCTTCAGAGAGTGAGACCAGTTAGCCTGGTTTCACAACTACACTGGGCTGTTTCTGATGTTTGGCTTTCATAATATTATTGGTTAAACAAAGTGTCACTGTAAGGAAAAAAGAGAAGCGGCACATAGTACGATGCAAAACTTAAAAGAGTCTGTGTGTACACTTTCACTCACAGATCCATAAATAGTAGAGTTTCTTGCACATGCCGCGGTGCGGGTCTGGGATCTCGTTGAAGTCTTGATAAAAACATGGCTTGAGGGGGATGAATCGAGGCAGGGGAGGGAAGTTGTTTTCTAGGACACAAAGACACAATTCAAGGCGGCTACCCACACACTACGTTCATACAGAAGTCAGGACAGCTGCATGCAGCGTTGCAGTCCAGCTTTTGTAGACTGATGTTGCATTAACAGTCGGCTTTGAGAGGGAAGTGCTCACCTGCCATGATGACCGCTCAGTATCTCCCTCTACTCACAAAGAGGAACGCAGACTTCAGTCTCAGCTTCCTTCAACGCCAAACTGCAGAGAGGAAAAAAAGTGCTGTCCTGTGAAATGTTACACACTGCAAAATATCTTACCAAGTATATTCTAAATTCTAGTCAAAATATGTCATCACACAGTTACTAAAAGGGAAACATTTCAGGCAGGTATTGGAACTTGTTTCTTGACGGATCATCTTCAATAGCTTGTTTAGTGAAACAGTCTTAAAAATATCTTGTTTCCAGTCATTTTCTATTGAAACAACCTTATATTACTTTTCATAAGGTTTTGAAGCTGCTGAGTTAATTGAAAAAGATAAATCACCTTGATTAAGCTTGAATCAACAGAACAAAGCTTTATTTAAATCTGCAGCTCATTATAAGCTTAGTATAGGACATAAAACTTCTAAAAACCAGAACATGTGGCTAAAATCAGTTTCCCCAGCTATTTTCAAGGTCTCTCTGATTTAGTAAAGCTTAAATCTAATGCCTTTTGCCATCTTAAAATATTTAAGATATCTTACCAAAAGAATTTAACTTATTTTATGAGTGGCTTTTCTCTAGTGTAACATTTTGTTGAGATGATGACACTAACATTTACTTAATACAGTAATATATTTCAACATATTTAGAAAAGACAGCTCATATGTTTTATTTGTATCAAGAAAAATGCACTTGTAACTAGTGAGAGCACTCTCAGTTAAGGTATGTTCTGGGTTCATTGAGTTAAGATATTTTTAAAGGTTTTGGAAAGTCTTGACAAGACAAATTTGCTTAATTAAAGTAAAATACCCCCCATTTGATATCTTTTTTTCTTTTTTTGAAGGCTGCATTTTTATAGTGCATCCCTCTCATAGTGAAATCCTTTTAGTCAACAGGCCACCATCCTTCATAGGCCTCCCTTAGGATGCATGCACAACCAGACTAAAATCAGTGTCTTTAAAGCCTTAAATGGTCTGATCAGAGGTGGCAGCCCTTCCCTTTCAGTGAGCTGGTGCATTATACACAATAAGGAATGAGACAAACATGCTTTTTGAGCAAATATCACAGCTGCAGAGGATGCTGTGGGTGGACATTGTGGCCTTGTCGCTATTCCTAACATGTACTCATAACCTATGGAGGCGAAATAGGCGTGTTACAGGCCTACATAGTCTTCAGATTTTTATAATTAAAAAGTACAACATTCTGTTCAGCCTCCCAAGCTGTATTCATTCATATCTTTCTAATTTATTCGATGGTTTATGATCCACATTTCATCGCACACGGTTTAGGATATAGGGAAAGGCTCTGAAGGACATCTTTGCTACAAAATCAACCGATCCCTGCAGAGAAACACCGCTCGTAGTGGGTTGATGTCGTGCTTCTTGGTTGTAAAGATGTCTTAAATGTGTGTTATTTGGGTGGATAGCAGAGATGCTGCAGTAGGACACAGAGCATCGTGATCACAGGCGATGGTGAAGCGTCCTTCAGCCTGTGCGACACACGGTGCATCCGAGCTTCATCTTCTTCATCCGGATTGACGGCGAGCAGGTCAAACCCGAACTCCTCACATTCATAAACCAGCACAGAGAAGAGATTTCTAGCTTTTATGGAAGCCACAATCCCATTTATTACCATGAATTCATCTCCCGCCTCCTTTAGGATGTTAGAATGAATGAAAACGAAATGATTTGGACGCCTTACCTCCTGTGTAGTCCGAGAATATGGCTAGAATCCCTGTGTTCGTTTAAATAGCATCCTCCGGATTAATCAGCATGAAAACACATCAAAGGAAACAGAGAAATCAGCCGCTGCTCGCGCACAACTATGTTACGTTATTCGTCAAATGATGGGTTCGAGGGTAAGAGGCGGTCACGTGACGTGAGGTCTGTTCTTTACGCACATACCCCCCTCACCCCCTCCCTCTGTTACTTTTACCCGCCCGGGCAGGACCCGAGCCCACTGAAAAACTGGATTTGTCACAGGCCTGGTTGAACCAATCAAAAAGCAGAGATCTTTCATCAAGTCCCGCCCCTTCACGATGCTGTCCACAGTGCTGAAAACCAGAGGCGGTAACACAAATCTGACCTGATTGAAATTAAACCCATTCCAGATCCTTCCCCCCTAAAAGAGTGAATAATAATAATAACAATAAAAAACAAATAATAATAATAATAATAATAATAATAATAATAATAATAATAATAATAATAATAATAATAATAATAATAATAATAATAAAAATAGCTGGTGACTTACAATTCGTAAAAAACTATCAAATAAATTATTGTCATTATCACAAGATAAGATAATCCCTTCATTCATAGCAGCAAAGATCACAGATTGCACATATTAAGACAAAAGCTGTACAAAGAAAGACTTCAAAAGTTAAAAATGTTAAGAAAAAAAAAAGCAACATATAAAAAACAAGGATAAAAACAACTTTTTTGGTATAAACGGATCAGCATTAGTGACAAAAACAGCTATGTAATTTGTAAATTCATTACCACATTCTTCATTGTCACTTATATTACTGTGACCAACAAATAATAACAACAAATCACTATATCATCCCTTACAAGCAGTTTTACTGGACAACGTTGTTTTACTTTAATGAAGACCATTTCAAATCATTATTCCTCCATACGAAACAGTATGTCATGGGAGCCGATTTCTGCTAGTTAGAAACATAAATAAATCAAAAATTTGAGTTGTTGAGATTTTTTTCCCCAAATAAAGTCAAAATTTTGGGATAAAAGTCGAATTTTTGAGAAAGTGGAGTCAAATAACCAAAAAAAATCCTCAAAAGTAAGAGGAAAAAAAGTCAAAATTCGAGATAAAAAAGTCCAAAGTTTGAGCAAAACAGTCAAAAATTAGGTGAAAAAAATAGGAATAAAAATTTGGATCAAACAATAAAAGTCTGAGTTTTGACAGATTGAAATGATGACATTTCAAGTAAAAAAAAATCTAGTAAAAAGTCTAAATTTTAGGAAAAGAAAGTCGGGATAATGGGTG
The DNA here is from genome assembly GCA_008086565.1 of Thalassoma bifasciatum. Taxonomy (NCBI): domain Eukaryota; kingdom Metazoa; phylum Chordata; class Actinopteri; order Labriformes; family Labridae; genus Thalassoma; species Thalassoma bifasciatum. The sequence goes on from RPOG01000445.1 coordinate 323,903, forward strand.
AACAGTTAAATAAAGTATAATATGTGGGGAAAAATTGAAATCTTGTGATACAATTTCGACTTTCTATAGTTTTGACTAAAGGTGCAAAAAAAAAAAAAGTCTGATTGTTTTTACTCTTTTCTACTCCACGAAAATAGTATGAACAGTGACGGGAAGTGTCTGTCAGTTTTGGTTGGAGTGTTTTTTCCTTCTTCTTAAAAAAAAAAAAAAAAAAAAAAAAAGTGGGTTTATTTTTTTCGTATGCTCGGTATCACTTCTGAATAATTTACGCTGCTTTCACGTTCCCCCGAAATTTTTAAACTCGTCCATTCTCCTGATAACTCCATATCGAAAAGACACAAACGTAAACTTTTGAGCTAAGAGAAGTTTCCTTTCCTTCCACATTTCATTTAACTGACACCACACTGCTGCGTATTATCTGCAATTTTTATGTTTAATATATTTGTTTCCATAGGTGTGAATGTCTGTATTCGACATTTCTACGGTACGTGAACGCAACAGTTCCGTTTGCTAACGTTAGCTGTTCGTGCTTTGCTATGAGTTGAGGAAGACTGAAGGTAATCGGAATTTATGGTATAAAACTGGTGTCTTTCTTGCGAAATATGCCGCTAGTTTACTTGCAGGATCCCTCTTAAGAATGTCAAAGCTGAATTTTTAACTAGTGAAACAAGTTAGCAGCTCTTCACTTTTAGCTCAGCTTGCTTCAGCTAACATTGCTAGCTTCATTTTTCTCTGCTTTGCTTGTTCAATGATCAAAATCACCAGAACTCAGGGCAGGAAATGAAAGTCAACATCAGCCCAGCACAGGAAAACTCACAAGTTGTGTCAGTTTTTTAGTTTTGATACTGAATATCAAAGTTAAAAAGCGACGTTTTATAAAACTTTGCAGCTCCAGGTGAGCCAACCTGGGCTAGTTACGGACAGGTGCACTAAAGCAGGTGTTGTGTTAAATCTTGCATCACATTCAGAAAACAAACAAAAGTTACCAAACATCCTCTTATGCCCGGATATGTATCCTGCTTTTTGGTATAAAAGTTCCCCAATGTCTGGGTTTTCTCAGCTTATTCTACAGACCATTGATATTTGCAATAAAGTGCTGCACTGGGCTTCATTCTGACTGAAATTTTAAGACATTTTTTTTATGTTTTTGCACAAGAGGAATACATATACCCTTCTTTTTATTCAAGCATGTAGTGAGGCATTATTATGAAAGCCCATTCACCCCGGTTAAAAAAAGGAAAACTTGGCGTTGTTGAGACTATTTTTCAATTTTTGCCATTGAAATCAAATTTTTAGATGAACAAAAATGAGATGGGAGTCGAAATTTTAAGTCGAATTTATGAGTTAAATGTCAAAATTATGAGATAAAATAAGACAAGGATGAAAATAGTCAATATAACAAGGTTTAATGTCTAAATTTTCAGGTGAAAGGTTAAAATTATAAGATTAAAGTCAAATTTCAGATTAAAAGTCAAAATTAGGAGGGGAAAAAGTCGAAATTTTGAGGTCAGAGTTAAAATTTTTAGATTATAAAGGCAAAATTTTGGGTAAGGTTAAGTCAAAATTGTGAGGAAAATAGTAAGATTTTTTGTTAAAAAGTCAAAATTTGATGTTTCAATACACTATTTATGTTTACCTTATAGCAATTTTTCTCTTAATTCAAATAAATCTATGGGTTATGAAGCTACTTTGTTGTCTTTGAGTATTTTGGGGTATTTGCAGGATCTCCCAGAGCTCAGGTTGGGGGTTCTCTTAATTGGGTTTTTAGAATAATAGTCACCCTATTTCCTTTAAGAGAGAGAGATGGTGGTGTAGAAAAGTTATTCTAAGGTTGTATGCATCATTCACTTCTTTCTGAGGGAGTGTGTTTATTTTGATTTGCCTGAAATTGAGACTTATTTTGTAGACTTTATATCAGTTCCCATGAGCTGTTTGCTTCACCTGGCTGTGCTCACCTGTGTGTTTTCTCACCACTTGTCTCTGCAGATCTGGGAATGCAGCCCCCCCTCCCACCTGAGGCAGTCAGAGAGCTGGTGTGCTCCTGTCTGCACAGAGACCCTGTGGCAGCCGACCTCCGCTGCAGTCTGTTTGTGGCCGCTGCACAGAACTACAAGAGGGACTCCCTGCTCAGACCCTTTCCCCCGAGATACATTCGTGGTGACAACAAGGATTTTGACGACCTCGTAAGACATATTGTGACTCTGAAAAGTCAATCAGTCAATCAGTCAAGTTTAGCCCTGACTTATAATTAGACTAGAAAATTTCATTAATTTTGCAAATCATCCAGCACTCACAGATAGTGAATGCACGGTATGTGTGCACTTGGTGGCAGTGTTGTTCTTTTAGAGGTTTCAATGTGTCAGAATGATGAACGATCCGTCAAGAGAATGACAGGGTAACTAAACGTTAGGATTGCCCTGCAAGAGATTTGAGAGGTAAAAGTTTCAACTGTGTCAGAGTTATAGTACGTCCAGAAATGTTTGAAAAACAGGAAACATCACTGCAGTGGATGAATTGGATGGATTCTTTTTATCTTTTTTTCTGGGGGTTTTGACCCACTCACATTTGTGACGAACTTGCAAAAATTCTGCAGGTATGTTTAGTGTGAATAGTGATAAAAATCTGTTTTGTTTACTTCTTAGAGAAGCAGCATATTATCATTCTGGCATGAGGATGTGTCCCATATATCATTCAAACATGAGGTTTGTTTTCAGGTTCTTGTTGGTGTTGTTATAACATAGTAACACTAATCCACTTAAAACATTTGTGGCTTCAGTATAGTGTCGTAGAATCAGAGAGGATGACTCCCGTCAAAAGAGTAAGATCAGAGGAAAACGGAATAATGGAAATTGAATGGAAAAGTATCTTGTTTTTCTCCTGTTTAGTTGGTGGATGTGACCTCTTTGCCTGGTGTGAGAGAGCTTGTGAGACTGCGACCTAGAGAGGGAGACCATCACCTTGCTCTCACACACTGGATTCTCTCCTCTAAGAGCTTTGCTGTGAAGACGCTGCAGAAAGAAGAGGTACATACCTAAAAGTATAGATACTGTACATGAACCACACAGTCATTTGATTCAGTGCTTTTATGTTTACTTTGTCTCTTGTATCTCCATCAGTTCAGCAAACTTTGTAACCTGACAGAAAATGAGGGCATTTCTGCACCTGTGCCAGACTTCCTCTTTGAGCTGGAGTACTGCGATCAGATGAACGCCAGGTTTGAGAAGACGAGAGCGGGCAGAGAGGTCTTCTATGCATTCCACGGGAGTCGACTGGAGAACTTTCACTCTATCATTCACAATGGGCTGCACTGTCACTTAAACAGGGTTGGTTCAGCTTCATCTTTGATTACATTCAGTTCTGCTGTTGAAGATTAGACTTTTTGCCCTTGTCCGACACTCAGAGACTGCTCTGATCCGATGTCTTTTCTGTATGTTTTGTGCAGAACTCGGTGTTTGGAGAGGGAACCTACCTCACCAGTGACCTCAGCATGGCTGTCCTCTACAGTCCCCACAGCAGTGGCTGGAGAGAAAGTCTCCTGGGTCCTCTGCTCAGCTGTGTTGCCTTGTGTGAAGTCATTGATCATCCGGATGTGAAGTGCCAGGTGAAGAAAAAAGGTACGATACCTGTTGGAATCACAGATGGGTCACAGACAAATTGAGTCACCTTAAAAATCCTCAAACCATTTCTTTTTACAGATTCTGAAATTATTGACCGTCAGCGCTCAAGAGCAAAGAACAGCGAAGGAGGAGATGTCCCACAGAAGTACTTTGTTGTAACCAACAATCAGCTTGTGCGAGTCAAGTACCTGCTGGTTTACTCTCAGAGGAGGCACCTGTCCAGGTGAGATCTGGTGTTTAGTAGGTCAGTTGTATAGAAAGGATGTTGTAAAGGCGTGGGGAAAGATTCAAAATCTGTGCCTTTTTCTAATGAGATGAGTAAATCATGAAAACAGGAGCTCATAAGTTGATAAAAATTAATTATAAATGTATTGAATGGAATTGTGATTGCATTTTTAAAAGCAGAAAATAAAACATTCTGTGCGAATGAACAGATTCTGTTTGTTGCTGGTAAACAAAAGCCTGTGTTGCTGTTTTCTTTTCAGACATTCCCACAGCTCCTCCTGGCTGCCCAGACACCATTTTGCCATCATGATGAGCCTCTACCTTCTGCTGCTCATATTCATCGGTGCCTTCAACTCAAACACCTTCGTATCCTTTTGGAACCGACTCTTCAGGTGACAGGACAGCAGGTGCGACGGCCTGGATGTTTGTAATCCCCTGTGCCTTCCTGATCAGAGACTGACTGGAGGCCTGAGCAAAGAGAAAATGTTATGCACCTTTAGACTGTTTCCTCTATACAATCTCTGTACTTTTTATTCTTTGTATAAATAATGTCTGTCACTTTAAGATAACATATATCTTTAGCAACTACACTTGGTTGTATTCATTTGTTCAGATGGGAAACATGATCATTCTGCATTGAAATCCTGTATGCAGCATTTCCACCTGTAATTGTAATGTTGAGTGAAGATCCTGATTCATGGACGAGCTCTGTCGCCGTGTGTTTTTATCCTCAGAGGACAAAGTCTCACTCGAACTGGTTGAAATGGTTGAATGAAAGAAAATCAAACATTCTTTTTTTAGGTATGAAAGATCTCTGCAGCAGCTTGTTTTTACTGTATTAAACTGTCTGACTGTTGAGCAAGAACTAATGACAATGTTCAAATTAAAAGTAGGGCTGATTCTTGAAACTTTTTGTCTTTTGACTCATTTTCTGAACGTTTTTTGTTTTTGTCCAAAAAAGAGAAAATAGCTCATAAATTCCCAACAGCAAAAAGTAAAATGCTCAGGTTGCACCTTTTGGGAAATGACAGACCTGAATACTTCATAGATCTAATTCAGATGCTTACTTTTTATTACACAGAAGATGACTTAATAATCAATTTCCAATTTAGTTTTTTAGGTTTTAAAATAAGTTTTTTATTTGTGTAGACGTGATAACTATGAAGGTTGACAACAGAGTTGGCTCTGATATCATCATATAGAATAAGATTGAGTTTGATGTTGACCCTAAAAGGCAGCTGGCTCATGATACCGGTATCATGCTGTCATCTAGGCATAATTTTTCACTGTCTAAGAACTCTGCCAATGCTTTACATGAGATAAAGCTAAAAATAAAAGTCCTAACTTAGAGTTTGGGTCATATTCCCAGTGAGGCAAGCCCTTGAGCCGGCTTCTTCAACCTGTGCACCTTTCCTGCATGTAACACTATGCTCTCTGCCTGTTTTCCTGCTCTTCATGGAAAATAAAAAAATAAAAACCTTAAATCTTAACTTATCTCATGTTGATGCTGCATTATAGCAGCCTCCTGAATCTTGCTGGATTCTCATTTGCTTCACTGATCAGGCCTAACTCAGGAATTACTCCAACATATTTACTTTACAATCTGAAACTTGGCACACTGTTTTATATTGACATCCAGTTTTTTTTTTTTTTAACCTTTTTTTTAACCAAGTTGTTCCCATTGAGATGAAGAGCCTCTTTTCAAGAGAGACACAATGGTGTCATCAGCATAAAAATATAATGTTTCATTTGGCATGTTTTGATCAACACTAGTCACATAAATAGTAAATAAAAGTGGACCTCAAACAGAGCCCTGTAGCATCCAGTATTTTAACTCAAAATGTGTTTTTAAGATGTGAAGAAGGAATAATACCACCTCTTCAAAGGTTTTAGTGTTGATGATGTTCTAGATTACTGGAGATTTGTATAAAACATTCTTTATTGATTTATGCTGAAAATGATGGTACACTGACTGAGTTCTGCAGCTTGTGTATCTGTTTTCCTTCACATGATAATCTCTTCTATTGTTCCCGGGCTTTGAGTTGTTTTCAGACTCTAACAAGGGTTTCCTCAGACAGGGGCACATTTATTACTGCTGGCACGCAGACAGTCCTTTGTTATCCGGTGTTTTTATCAGTGGCAAAAAGTGAGACGGCGTGGGGATTGATAAGAGGGGCGGCCTGCTTTGGTGACAGATTATGTCGCTCTAATAGAGAGCTGATAAGCTGATGTGTATCTGATGTGAGACGCTCAAGAATAGCACAAACAACAAGATTTTAGATGTGTCTTCTCTCTGCTGATCAAGCTTCATAAAGGACAAATAACCCATGACTAGATGAGGGGAATCAAGATTTAACAAATATTGTACTTCTTTGTAATTTTATGGGAGTTAAATATTTCAATATTAGTAAATATTCCTCATTCAAAGTCAGTTTTGTGCATTTTTTCTTGTTTACTGGTAACTCTCTTGTAAGCATTTTGTTTTTCTCTTTTGACACGTGCTTGAGTTTGTTTGGTCACTAAACTGGTCCATGAGCCGCACAGTTCTTTCTTCTCTCTGACTAAACCCTGGATATTATTTACACACCGCTGAGCTGATGCAATTGTCTGATGAGTAAGATGAAGATGAAAGAAGAGCCAGGCCTTTGTTTTAGTATAAAAAACAATTCCTTCTTGCGAAATCTTGTGAGATAAACATCTCCTCAGAAACAGCTCATATTTGAAGGGCACAGAACAAACTGTCCATTGTTGGTCCCCGCTTTATTCTCCTTCTGTGTGAGCTTCATTATTGCTGCCTCATAAACGGTCTGTTATTCAATAACCGTCAAGTGTCAGGGGGGCAGTGATGGCAGAGGGGCGTCTCAAGACACTTCACACACCACAGTCACAAATTGGCATTAGGCGAAAAAAACGGAACTGCACAAGGAAATCACAGTCCAGTGTAGGCCTGCTAAAAAACAAGTCGTCAACTTGTATTATTATTTATTATTTTACTCTTAAAATACGCAGAGTAAACAGCTGTTTGCATCTCTGTGAAGCTGATGGTGCTTTCTCCTTTGGCTTCAGGTCATGGAGTGTAAACATTTATCCATTTTGCAGTGACTAGGGTGCAAAAATACATCAATATTTGATTAAAATTAAAAACTGGTAGAGATTAAAACCTGAATTGAACTCTCTGGCTTTCATCTAAATTTTGTCTTTAATCCAGTCAACTGACCAATGTTTGTGTAACATTTTCATCAGAAGCAGTTTGCTGATGTTTACGCAGCATGTAACACTGCAGAAAACTTAATACTTATCAAGTGAGAGTTGATTTCATAAGTCTGTATTGTTGGTATTGGCCATGTCTGGTGGTGGCAATTTGTGATGAGTTTTTTTCCCAGAAATCACAAAAACAAATTATTAAAAATAAAGCATTCATGTGTCAATGTACACCACTTTTTCATAAGTCAGTGTCCCAGTTTGACTTTTGTAGTCAAACAGGTCTGAGTTCATCCCCTTAACCATCTGATACATGAATTATGAAAACCAGTGTCAGAGTTTTTTCCTTGAGTGTTTTTATGTCTTAAAGCATGAAAAAAAGTTTTCCTTTTTTTTCAAATATTTGTAACTGAGCATTCAACTTAAAACAGTGTGAAATTAATGTAAATATGACTAATTTTTTGTTTGACTTATTTTCTTTTCTTTTAGTAATATCATGACTAATCTTTTTTTTAATGCTTTGCGAAACATTTTAACTCTCTTTCATCCATTTTAACACTGAATAATTCATAGTTATTACGCTGTTCTACCCTCAAATGTTTGTCTATAACTTTTTAAAATATTTATATATTTGGAAAAAGATTTGAAAACATTTTTTCAGGCCCTAAGAAGAATAAAAATATCCTGACACAGGCTAATATGAAATTCCACCACATGAACCATTGAATTTAGGAGTAAATAACTTTTAAATAGGCATCCACTGACCACTTTTTAACTAACATCAGACACAAAACATTCAATGAAGAATTCAATAATTCCTCTCCAAAAACCCCCTGATCATGTTCATGAAGTTACAATGTTTGAACGCAAATAATTCTGAGCCAAACGAGTAAATAAAACTGAAATACTGATTGTCGATGGGTTTATTTTTCATTTAAAATACACAAAGGTTTCACAGTTTGTTACTCAGACACACAGTTCACATAAAGTGTGATCATTGGACACATAAGACCTAAAGTTTACACATAGCTGCCATTTTACATTTTGCTACATGAGCTAGTTTTTTTGTTGTTTCTCTTGGTGAAATGATGGAGTTATTGCTGTGAGGTTGAACAGGCCGGGACCAAACAGAGAAAATGTCCTTCAGGGTGACTCTGCAGAGACAAGAGAGACAAAACAAAGAGTTAGATTTGTGTTTCTTAAAGATGGGGCAGTGAAATGACACATTACAGGTGGTTAGATGTTGATGTACCTGCAGGTTGTTGTGACACACTGGATTATGATTGGCTGTCAGGTGGTTGTGCACACACTTTCCAAAGCGCTCGATGCAGGCGGAGTCTGACGGTGAGCAGGCCTGAGGGCATGACGGAGGCTTCAGGAGCAGACAGCTCGAACAGGAGGTGTGTTGGCAGGAGCCCTGGCACTCCGCTTTCCCCAGAGACACAAACCTACAGAGCAGCAAAAATCATGTTCTTTAAAACATGCAGCTCATGAATGTCAAGAGAGAAAAAGCATGTCTTTGTATTTTCAGTCACCTGGCAGAGCAGATCTCAGTGGGATTTGCCTGACAGTATTCCTGTGTGCACTCTGGGTGACACGTCTCTGGATCCAAGGATTCAATCACTGCACGAAAAGAGATTAAAACAAAGAAATTAAAACTCAAAGGTGTAACTTATACAAACTTAATATTCACATCTTTTCTCTAGCAGCAACAAAGGATGAAACACCTCTAACTATGTTTGATAGCGTATCAGTAACGGTGTCAACTCTCCTCACTGTGAGCAGATAAGAGGAGTAATGACAGCTTAACTGTGAGCAGGAACCTTTGAATCAAAGGAAGCCTTGAGCTCACTATCAGTCTCAGAGCCCATAAAACACATTTACCTCACTGGCACCGTTCCCACCACCATGACCAACACACGGCTCAAATTTAACTAAAAGACAGGATCACTTTTCACAATTTAACAAATTGTTATTGAGAATTGACTAAATTTTTATTGTGGTTGAGGTAACAAAAACATCAATATTTGCTTGAAAATTGAAAAATGGTAGAGTTTTGAAACAGAACTGAACTTCCAAATTTTCATCCAAATTTTGTCTGTAATACAGTCATCCAGTCATAAGTGGCCAAATTTGTAAAGACTCAGATTGTAAGTCTTCAACTTGCAACAGTATGAAAGTAAGGCTTTTATTTTGTAAGGTTTTGTGATTGTGAACATTAAGTAAAATTTAAAAAAGACAGTGAGAATGACAATTATAGGTGATTTTGTTTGCATTTTTATACTTGTAAATATTAAGTTACTTATCAATTCATTTTTGTAGGAATTTAAAATCAATTCCATGTTTTAATAACTTATTTCACACACTTTATAACATTTTTTCATTGAATTCTATTTGGCTTTTTACCGGAGAACTTTTATCTTTAAACATTTCTCATGCTTCTTTTTTTTAACGTATGAGGATTTTTTAACGATAAAGTTTTCCCTTTTTAATTTTTCTTCTTCAACAAGTTTTAAAAAATGGTTGAAGAAGTGAATTACTGAGGAAATAATTTGTAGTTTCGTACATCTTATGCTGTTTTGTGACTCGGTATGTAGGAATTTGCTACCTATGATTTTCAATGAAATTTTGGTTATATTTATTGCTTTGTTTTTTCTTTTAAATCATTTTTGATTGTTTCTTTTCATGTGTTGTGATGATGTCTATGTGAAGCACTATGAATTTATTTGTTGCTGAAATGTGCTGTACAAATAAACTTGGCTTGCCTTTTTATTGTTGTTTTTATCTATTTTTTTTATCAATTTATTTTTGATATTTTAACCACAAGATTATTTGTCTTAACATCTCTTAGTCGTTTTTGCCTCACTCAAGTTTTTGTTCTGTTAGTTTTACAGAAATAAGTAATTAAACAAAAATACTGTTCAAGAATGACTTTGTTTTTACTTTTATATTTTGTTTCTGTGTTTTAGTATTCAGTGTTTCTCCATCTTTCTGACTGTCTCATGTTTCAGCTTTGATCAAAGCTCCATGCCGCTGCATCACCTGTTTCATTTCCCCCTGAGGCTGAAAACTGCTCTCACCTGCTTTACAGATGCCTCTGCTCTCTGCGTCTGCTCTGTCGCCCCCCGCTGAGTCCTGGTAAACGCACACCAGCCCCTCGTCACACTTGCCCAGGTAGTCCCAGTTCCCTCCACAGGTCTCGCCCTCGGCTCTGGCACACACCGGGCAGCAGCCACAGATCCCTGTGGTGATGCCGCCTTTACACTGGAGCTTCAGCGTCCTCCTGGAGGAGCAGTGTATGCGCTCACAGGGGGGGCAGTGAACAGCCTGAAGCTGCTGAGTCTGTCCTCTGGAAGCCATCTCATGGGACCCCACCACCCCTAAAGAAACACTTAATAACAGCAGTAACCACATGTTTGATCTGTCTGATGGCAGCTTAAGGTGAGAAAACCTTTTATATACAGAGATCTCACAACAGACAGTTTCATAGTTTATGATCCTCAACCTCCACCCCCAACCTGCAGCCAATAGAGGAGGCCAGGGGGGTTTCAAATACACAGTTAATTATCCCCACGTCTTATCTTCACACTATCAACGGTGTGGTTTTGTTTGGAAATAATTCTTCAGTCTGAACATAACTAGATAAGTCTGATGGAGACTGCTCCTCTTTGTGTTTGGAGTCACATGACCTCTGGAGGGGGTAATTCAGTGCACACCTACAATCAGGTAATGACCTATTTCTGGAAAGAACAAAAGGATCAGACATCAGCAGGTTATCAGATCAAGACATCTCGTAAGGGTCGTATCTACGAATAAAAACTGATGGGTAGTTGACAATAAAAGGTGTCAGTGAATATTTATCAAGTGACAACAAAGGGTTCATGAAAAAGTGTTTGATCTGCAGGCTGAGATTTATGTTCTTATAAAGCTACCAGTATGTTCAGTAAATTCAGCTCTCAAGGTGCTAAAGATGCTTAAGTGACAGGATATTTTACAACTGTCACAGATAAAAAAGCAACATCTTGATATCATTATTAAAAAAACAGCAACCAATGTAAGAGTTAACTGTCATTCCCAAATTTGACTCTTATTTTCCAGCCACTTTACTCTTTTCTAGTATTTTGGGGGATTTTTCACAGCTTGAGGCAGAAAAGGCCATCTATGTTTCATCATTTCTTCATTTAAAAACAATTTTCTTTTTTATTATCTTATTCTAAAAGTAGTCTATAATAATTGTTAATTTCTCCTTTCAATTCAATTTTCTCCTTTGTGAAAAATAAAGGATTATCTTGTTCTTATAATGCATCTTTAACCTACACATTGGTTATAATGACACTTAAGTCCGTTGCAAGTGATAAAAATGTGGGGATAGTTCAACTGGGAAAACTGAAAACAACTCAGAGATTTAGTTTTGTGTTTGAATGATTCACCTGAGGCTCTAAGTCGTAGAAAAATGTATTTTATTTTCAAGGAAACCATTAAGTAACACTGAATACAACAGGAGTGATCATTCAATAGTCAATAAAACGTGTGACTCCTACATCGTAAAGATCCCACATACAAGACGTCTTGAAAACAACATTTGAAAGCAAACATGTTGGCAATTTGCTGGTGCTACAATTTCATCCCCCCGGCCCACACACACATAACAAACCGAGGTGATACACACCTGTGTAGAAAAGTGACAAGATTTTACATCAACTTACAAAGGGCTGGATGTCAAAGTGCAAGATGCCTGAAGCCCCCCTCCCTTCCCCTCGCCCTCCCTCACCCTCCTCTAAGAGGACGATCAAGGTGTCAAATTCAGACTCCGACTCGCAAATAGAAATCTCAAAAATTAGAATTCAGCCATTATGGCTTTGTATTCAGCTCAGATCCTAATCTAGCTTACATTACATACAATTTTAAAATATTGTTTCAGAAACATTTTCCTCCCAAAGATACTTTTTTTTCATATAAAAAAAACTGCACCTTATTACAGACAGCTGCATGTAATGGAGTAAAGCATCACAGGAATAATGCAGGCATACAACAGAAACGCAGCTGTTTAATCCACAGCTGCAAACGAAACACACTAACAGTTTGTTGGTTTGTAAAAGCAAGCCAACCAGAGATTACATACTAAAACCTGAAGTGAAAATAAAACGACTTAAAAACCTTAAAGAAAAATATTATGTACAAATATTTACAAGAGCGAGTATTATACACGTGTGACTGGCCGATCGAGGTCAGGCTGAAGCTGACAGGGTCCATATAATCCAACACTGCATGACATTCAGATTAGTCAATCCAAAATGGTTCTTAAAAAGACAAAATACCTTCCAGGAGGCGTCTTCGAGGACTAAAAAGAAGCGAGCAGAGAGTGAAAAGTCTGCCGCAGTGAGCTCATCTGGTTGTTCTCAGTCTGGTTTAAAACATCCCGGGCTCTTTGACCCCAACTTCGCTCCGTGTTTTCTTTTTTCTTTTTTTCCTTTTTTTTTTTCAATCAATTTTGCTTGATTCAAGAAGAAATGTTAATAATTATAATGGCGATGTTTTGTTTCAAAGGTAAAAATCATTGAATGTTTCCTTCTGGGATTTTTTTTTTCCAATATTGATACCATCTCGGACTCAAACATGGATTCATGAGTTCAGTCTGGAGGGAGAAGGTCGTGCAAACGAAACTGTTCTCGAATGTGCGGTCTGACATCTTCATTCTACAACAGAAAGAGAGAACAGATCACACATCAGTTAACCCCTCTGTATTTTACTGCCACTACATACCTTACTCTACTTAAAAAACCTACAAGAAACTTCAGATTTGATTCTTCAGTTCTGATGATTAAAGCCTCTGATTTCACAGCAATGTGTCTGAAGCCAGAACAGATGAGTCATGAGCTGCATGGGTTTATCCAAATTTGACATCCACCCACTAATTTTATAAATCCCACTCAAAGATTCATAAGTCTCCAGTGAAAAAAAGTAGTCTACAGTTTATTAACTCAAACTGATGCTGTTCTGTAAAGCCATACAGATATGAACACATGAAAGGCCCTGCCCTGTTCCTGCTCTCCATCCTGACTAACAGGTTCACAGTTATAAGCCTGAGGACCATTATGTGTATAAGAAAACAGATTTTCTTCCTCTTCATTGATCATGTTTATGAATATTAAACATAGACAGAATCAGCTGGACTCCCCATTGTGACCTCACACTCAAAAGCCAGTTTTTACTGCAGAAGTTAACACAAATGTTTGAAAACATCTCATGGAGACCCTATGTTTCCTGATTCCAAAAGTCTTTCGAAATATCCAAATGTATAAGTTATATAGGTATGGTTTTCCTAGCTGTTGTCTTTAACCAGCAATATCCTCTTTAATACACACAACCTCTTTTCTTTAACATTTTTCTGACAGCCACAGTCAGATCCTTTTTAATGACTCTTCATTTATCTTCATCGTTAGGTCACTGAGGTCAGGTGAGGTCACTGAACATTCACTCATGAGGCATCAGGCTCTTAGTTTGTCAGAACACAGAGGTCAAAATGTTACAATGCTACATACCAGCACCACCAGCTTCTCCAAGAAAGGGACGAGCTTTAGAAGTTCATTGTCGTTTCTATCCACAAACCAGCTCTCGATCGGGATCCCATTAGAAAGCTGAAAAAAACAAATAATGGTGTGAAATCACAGTAATAGAGGGAGACGTTGGCTCTGGTTCATATCTTAGTGTGAAATGTTTTACCTGATAGGCGAAGGCTTGGGGTGAGTTGTCGATTATAATCGTCTTGGAGAGATCCCGTCCGAGGATATTCAGGTCTTTTATATAATTTCCTTGAACACACACACAATGCTCACGGAAAAGTCTGTGCCTGAAAAAACACAGGAGACAGATTCTCCAGTTTTTAATCACAAAAACAGAAAGAAAACTATAAAAGGAAGGAATTCTTAGTTAGAAGAATTTCTTGATGGCTGTTTGGGGAAAGAAACAACAGACTTTTGTGTTTTGCTTCTGAAATAAGCATTGATTAGATTCTTGAAAGTAGTTATAGTAGGCAGCCAGATAATTATATGTGATTAATTTTTTATATCCTCTTGACAAAGTCCACAAATATCACAGTGAAATTAACAGTGGTATCTGGCAGCAATGAGGCACTTTAATCCCTGTTTATTTCTAAATATCTACAGCAGCTTGATGTGGAGGCTCCTCTTTCCTCACCATGGCAGCGCATCATGTAAAATTTATACAGCACCCACATTTTTTCCTCATTATTACAGTTAACTTTTATCACAGAAATCAAATCACTTCTTATAAAGCTGTCACAGATTTAAGTCACTGACCTGACCAATTGCTTCTTCGGGTCTAGGATGTTGAGCAACTTGTCGGCATAGACTTTCTTTGATGCCGTGAAGAGAATAATCTGAGATTTTAAAAACAAAAAATATTTACTGCAAAATGCAACCTTAACAAATACAACCTGAAATCACTTATTAGATTAAAGAGCCTCTTACCTCGTACATTTGAGACATGCGCTCCAGAAACTCACGGAAAAATGGCCTCAACCGGACATACACCTGAATTTCAAGAGAGGGTCACAGATTTATGAATCACAGCAGCACAAAAAGAACCACTTTGATGAATGAGTGACATGAACAAGTGACTACCTGGTATATGACATCTTGAAAGAGCACAGGGAATGTCAGGGCTGCATCTTCAAGCTCATTCAAACTACAGTGAACCAAAGTTTCGTCCTGACAAAAGAAATGAAGCAAGAGAAAAGCTTTCGAGAGTTGTTCAATTTGAGCAAAAGCTTGATTCAGCATGAGAAACTCTCAAACTCACTCACCAGATCCAGGACGAGAGAGAACTCAGGTGTGCTGCGGGTTTTTAAAGGTAGCGCTGGTTTACGTGTTAACTGTTCTTCTGTCAGCGGAGGCACGTGCTTTATGAAGAAGTACCTTAAAGAAAGGCAAACAAGAAGAGCTCACACAGTTGGATTTACAGATTATCTGTTGCAAAAATAATGCAGGTGGGAGTGATGTCATGAGACTCAGGTAGATTGTTCTGTTTCTGCTGCCACCTAGAGGTTCAGAGTTTGACATTACACCAAGCTCTGTTCACTCACCAACAAACAATGTGACCTTGGATTGAACTTCCGGGGGGAATCAAATAAATACAATTCAGGTCAAAAAAGGGATGAAAGATCAGAGCATCAGTGTCTCTTTAAAATATCTCGGTTGCACTTACGGATCAAAAACTTCCCAGTCTTCCTCGTACGAAGTCTCTGCAGGGGCTGGAGGTAACGTGTGTCTGTAACTGCCGTCTGGCATACACCCAGGAACCGCTAAGGACGCAGAGATGAAGAGGTTACAATGTTTGGATCTGGACGAAGAGAGACAGCTAAAGCTTTAAAGTCATGCCAAGGGATGGGTATTGAGAACCAGTTCCTGTTAAGAACACAGAAAGAAATGGTTCAATCCATCGATATCAATAGCCGCTTCACTCAATGATTCCCTTGTCAATTCTTTACATCACAGCCTCACGTTGACGTCGCATGATGTTGCATCACACATCAGTCAGCTGGTCAGTCAGCAGCAGAAAACAAAATCAATCGCAGAGAGACTGGAGAGATTAAAGTGATCAAAAGCCTGGCTTCATTTCACTGAAAAGTGTGCTAACAACGAAACTTGCAACATATGCAATGCTGTTTTTTCGCGCCAGACATTTTCCTGGACTGGTCTGATAAATGTGGCTCATATGAAGTCTAAAACGGCATTTTTTTCCTTAAAAAAATTAATAACACAAAGACTTACTAGCCCTGAAAGATCAAAGATCCTACCAGAAAAAGAAGATATGCTTCTCTTTTTAACCATGAACTGTTAAAATTGTACCTCTGACATATGTCCAGAGATCTCACACCCAGTGACTTTCATATCTATTTACTTATAAGTCAATAAAGTGTTGACAAAACCTGTACAATCAAATTTTTGTACACAGAGCAGTCCCCAGAGGGATCGATAAAGAATCGATGAGGGTATAAGTATCGATAGATCTTATCAATAGCACCCCCTAGTCATGCCTAATTCTCTTTCTTTTTTTGAAGAACTGAAACAATTTCTGGCTTCACTTGTCTCCTCTCCTGATTTGAAGCCGAATCATACATGAGAGAAGTCATACCTGTGAGTGGTGGCATGTCAGCTTCAGTGACGATTTCCCCCTCTTCTATGCTCGTGTCAGGGGTCATCTGAAGCCTCTGTGGTAGAATCGGGGCTGTGTGACATGGAGTGATGCCCTCTGTGGATGTGAGGGTGCTACTCGGCATTTCTTCTGCCTGCTCGATGTCCAGCTGCTTCATGATTTCCTCTGCCTCCATCGCTTGGCCAGGAGAGTCTGAACCAGGAGTGGCTGTGGACAGATGATGAAAGAGGTCAGAGGAGTCAGGACACCATCTCAAAATAAAGTTCAGACACACAGAAGACATCTCTAAAATCTAATTTAAAAAAGAAGGCTCTTTCATTTATACCAGTTTTAGTTGCTGGTGAGAAAAAGTTGAAGACTGGAGAGAAGATGGTTCCTAGAAGGGTTGTGCGTGGTGGGCTGCCTGTTGCCTCGACAGGGACCTCCAGTTTACCGTTGGGTTTAATGGGTTTACTGTTACAGGTCATTGTATCTGAAAGACAGTAAACAAAAGAGAAGCATACATTTCCCTTATCGTGCTTCTTTTTTTAGCATAATGGCATATGAGTCACTGCTGTGTAGTCATGACAGTCAAAGCTGAGTCTGGTGTACCTTTGTTTGGACTTTTTCGAGGAACTCTGGAGACTGCTTTGTTGGCAAGGCCTCTAGTCTGTGGTGTTGATGTGATTAGATCGCTATCAGAATTACAATCAATTCGACTCCTTTTCGCAGGGATATCCTGCTCAACCTGTGAAAAAAAAAATTCATCATCATGGTTCCAATAATTCACTGTTTCACGCATTTGCAACAAAAGCTGGCTCATGAAAAAGCAGGTAACACAAACCCACCTTGACAGCATTTCCACGGATAAATTTCTTTATCGTAGAAAGCAGGCCGGTTTCATTCTTCTGCATTTTGCCTCGACCTCTCACTGGGGATGGCTCCACTTCACAGTGTTTCCTTTTGGCCTGGGACGGGTGTGTTTGACGGCCTATGTTTGGCTGCTGAGGAGCTTTACGCACTCTCAGCCTCATCGTGCTCTGACGTCACATAGAAAAATCTGACGAGGGGAGAAAAGACAGGCGAGGAATTATGAAGCAGCTGTAAATCTGATAAGTAAAAACCTGTTTTTATCTTTGTATGAGACAACAGGAACCAAGTTAGAATTTAAATTAAGATCTGATGCACACTTTAGAAAAGATAAAACTGCTTTGACAGTCTCTTGGGAATCTTAAAACATGGAGACTGTCCAAGCAGCTCTTGGAATTAGATTTCAAATCATCCAAATTTAAGATTGTCTGATACCATGTTTGAAATAATGTTTCTTAGAAATTTTCATGGGGGACTTGAGGTTTTGTTTGAGATTAAATGATACTGACTATGTGTACTGTCATTATCAGAGGTGCATAAATCGACGTAATATCACAGACAGGTATTTGTCAAAGTGATGGCAGGATATTGTTTTGAAATCATTCAAATTTCTTTAATGGCAGCAAAATGCTTTAAATTTATATAAACCATACATAGTTTTACAACAATAGTCATGACTAATTTCACATGTAAATAGCAAATCATGGGACCACCCATGTAATTTTCAACCAATTCTATGAAAGAAAACCAAAGTTATGACAAAATAACTTTTGAAATCTAGTCAAATTGACCCAAAGACAACAGGAGGGTTGAGCCAGCGTACAGTTGTGCCCAAAAGTTTACACTCTCAGCAGAATTTCTGCTTTTTTGGCCTTTTCTCAGAAAATATGAATGATAACACAAAATCCTTTCTATCACTCATGGTTAGTGGTTGGGTGAAGACATTTATTGGAAAAAAAAAAACAGTTCAAACTTCAAAAATGACACTCTTAAGAAGTTTACACAACTGGTGGTTTTGGCCTGATAAATGCACAAAAGTTAACACAAATCTGTGTGAATGTCTACTAAAGGTAACCATCCTCACCTGTGATATATTTGCTTGTAGTCAGTGTGTGTGTGTATAAATAAATGGACAGGGTCCTTTTGAAGTTTCTGTTGTCATTATGATTTAAAAAGGGTAAACAGTTGTTTGTTAATAAATAAATGCCTCACCCAACCTCTAACCATGAGTGACAAAAAGGTTTTTGTGTTATCGTTCATATTTTCTGAGAAAAGGCCAAAGAATCATAAAATTCTGCTGGAGGGGATGTAAACTTTTAGGCATAACAGTATGCGCATGAAAAGTTACTCTTTTGTGTTTAAATCTTAATAACATGTTTTAAGTTTTTAATCATACACCATACACTAACCCATTGCAATGAATGCAGATTTTTTAATTGCTCACTTTTATCATAATCATGATGGTTTTTAAATGATTTTAAATAAAGCTCCAGACTCCAGTGATCATGCCAGGATCTGTCAGGCAGAGCAGTGACTGGAGTGGGCGGTGTTCGTGATAAACATTATGTACTGACAATCTGAAATAAGAGGCCTTTCAGGATCATTTCTGACCGAGCCTGTGTTTCGTAAAATGAATTTCTGGGCTGTATGTTTCGTTATAGTTCTTTATTGTGCAGCAGCTTTGTGAGCAAACTGTTGCGGAATAAGATTTGTGAGCAGAGAAGCATCGCTGGGTGTTATGTAACATGGAGCAGGCTGGAATAACACCAACGACGTCAGCTAACGCTAGCCAGCTCCACAGCTCAGTGCACAGCAAATATATGTCTGACACGCTTAGTTTAGGCCTGATAAGACAAAAACGACGAGTTTCTGCAGAGAGATGTTTCTGTAAGTGCTTGCACCTGGAGTGTTTCCAACCGTAACGCAAATCCAGATGCGTTCAGTTGTGGACACAAGCTGCTACAGAGAGTTAGCTTCACGGCTAACAAAAATGCCAACGGCAGCAGAAGCGAAGCCGTGACATTTTTCACGAAAGCTCCCACTGCACGTCCCGAGCCTGCCCCCTTTCTCATATGTGTGTGAAACACGCAGATTATCCGTTAATTCGTCAGTGAAACAAAGCAGGGAGCAGCCACCATGACTATTTTCAGCCATTAGACTACGCCCCCTTCGCTGGCTAACGTTAGCCTCCAGCTAACAGTCATTCACACAAATCTTTTTGTTTACATCTTCACGTTGTTTGTCACTTACTGATGATTTTAGGGGCTCCGTAAATGTTGCCGCTGCGTTGTCAGCTCTCGGCCGCGACCGTGGCAGCCGCCGGTTGGGGCCGGGCCGTGGTTGTTGCTGCCAGCTGTGTCCGTCGCTCGGTAGTCACTGATCAGCCATGACTGCGGACGCCATTTCCCGCCTCAGCACAAACATAACGCTGGTTGTGCGCAGGAGAATGCGACACACACGTAGGAGAAGAAACAACGTGGCGAAGGAGTCAGTGTAGTCAACAGGAAAATGGCTATGGAGAGAGAGAGAGTGTGTGTGTGTAAGTGTGCGTGTGTGCGCAGTTACACTACAGCTCACTATCGCACTTTATCCCTGTTGGTTTTCTTGTGTGACTACAATACAGCTATGAAGTCAAAAAAAAGCGAAAAAAAAAATTCTGTTTTTAGTCTTTTGTTGATAACCACAGCAGTATTAAGACCCAGAGTTTTCAAGTTTTGTATGTTTTTTTTTTACCAGAATGAAAAATATATTTTTTCAAAATGTGAAAGAAATAAAAATGAAAACTTGCCTTGTTGAGATACTTAATTTCTGTCAAATTGGTTCAAACATTTGAGAAAAGAGTCAAAATTTTAAAGTGTAAATCATGAGATGAAAGTGGAAATTTGTGACTTTAAAGTCAAAATTATGGAAGTAAGGACAAACTATAAGGGGGGGGGGCAATTTTGAGGTAAAATGTCAAAGATTTCAGATAAATAGTCAAAATAATGAGATGAAAGTTTGAATTTTGAGAGAATTCAGTCAGAATTTTCAAATGAATATCAATTTGAATTTTGAAGCTCTAACTTAATTTATTTGCATTGCAGAGTCAGATATAGTAGATTTTTGTTTCCATCTTTTGATAAAAAAATGGAAATTTTGTATTTTTATCTTAATAATATGCCTTTTCCTAAAACAAATGACCTAACATGGGCAAAAGAATCTCAACAAATTTCCCTTTTAATTTTTTTTATTTTTAAGTGGTAGAAATGGACTTCTATAAACAAATATATACCAATAAAAAGTTTCAACTTCGGTTGTAAAAATAATGACATGAAACATAACCAAGAAAGCAGTTTATAATCAAATATCTTTTTTTATTACAAAAAGTCATTAAGAAAATTAAGAATGTTATTAAACAATTCACATTTGAAAAGTAATCCTTGTCGTAAACTATTTTTTTAATTAAGATCTTAGATCTTAGCAGAGAGACAGTATTTTGCAAATTTATTAAATTAAAAACTTAACCTTAATATCTAGAATCACAAAATGTTAACAAAAGCATTAAAAAAAAACTTACAGACAGACTTAAAATGCTTGGATTGTAAGAAAATGTACTAACATCACCTGAAGTGACAACATTGATGCTATGTTGCAGTAGCAATCACTTTAGAACCAACTTACTTCATATTTATGGAAAAAAATGATTAGTAAACAAATATCATCACATAACTAACTCTAATACAGCCAATGGATAAAAAAAAGCATTGACACTACTTTATAAAGTTTACAGTTTTTACCTTTTCTAGCTCTCTTATTGTGCCTTGGGGGTAGAAAACTTAGCAGTGAGACAGTTATGTAATGTGACAGCTTCACTTCTGTCTGATAAAATCGTCTCGCTTGTAAAAGTGCTCTTATCAGCCTGAACATAGACCAACTTTGTGCCAGCCTCTGTTTCACTTTTCAGGCTGGTTGGATAATGTGGTTGGCAACAGAATGAGGACTTTAATCAATAAAAATAATCAAGTGATTAAAAAAAAACATGATAACGTTTGAGCCAGTCCTTAGGGAGACTGATGGCTTTACTGTGCTATATATTGTGCCCCAGAATTTAGATGTTAATGTTAACATGGGAAGAGATGGTACAGTTTTATTTCATCCCAAGATGGAGGAGTTTCCTGTATGGAGCAGGTCCACCCCACAATCCCCTGCAATAAGAAAAATAAAGAACATCAGTTAATAACAGTAAACAATCCCTTTACCAACTCTGAATGTAAAAACTAATTTAAGTTCTTTGTAAAACATTTTTCATAACTTGACATCTGCACTATTTTCAACAACAGGTTTGAAATGGTTTTGAAATCATGAAAGTTTATCACATTTCACACAACCTCCAAACTTTGAATTGGGGTTTGATTAATGTACCTCAGAAGGCCGTGCCAGTAGAGGGGGGGCATCACATCAGCTTTCAGGTGGTACATGATTCGTCTTTCTTTGGCTTGATTGAAGGGAAATGTTTCCAGTGGTTGAACATTGTAGTCAAATTCTGCCAGAATTACTGTGTTATAGCTCGTCACCAGCGGACATGAGGTGTAGCCATTATACTAGAAACAAAGAAATGATTTACTATACAATTTCAATTCATTCTAACAGTAACTGTTTAAACAAAAATATCACATTTTTCATATTTCCAACAGCGATTCACTTACTGTCTTGTCTGGCTTTTCATTTTTCAGCACTTTGCTGATGGTTCTGTCCAGGATGGCAGACTGTGCAGCTGACAAAAAGAAAAATAAACAGGAAGCTTCAAGTCAGAACATCAGACAATAAACAGGGAACTGAAAAGTGGTGTTTCTATCATGATTTAATCATCTCTGGTGCATTGAAGAATAACACAATTTCTCTCTACCAAAAGAATAAACAGACAAGTCTGTGGAGACTGTTGTGTGTAATGATTTGTCAATTATGAAACAGTCCCATTTCACCACTTCTGACTTCTTTCTTTTGGAAATCTGTTGCTTTAAGAATTGATTTCTAAGTGTCATTGACTGGCTACTCAGGTCGCTCTGAGAGGCTGCACCATTATTAATGAGTTATTTTTCTGCCCTGTATATTTCCCCTCCCACAATCTGAGATTATTTACGGTCTTTACAGTCTAATCATTACACCAAAGTGAGAGAGGAATCCCAGCCGCTGTACTTTGGAATTAATTTGCTTAAGCCAATCACAGCTTCAAACTGTGGCTCTTTCAAAATAAAAAATAACAATAATGTTGACAAATTTCAAACTGGATTTGACAATTCTATTTGTCATTTTTGGTATGGGGTCTTGGATTGTCTTGTGATAAAAAAAATACTTTTTGATTGTATGGCCTCCTTTTTGTTTTATTTGCTGTATAAATATACATACATATCTTTTGTCATATTCATGAACATTATGAGTGTCTATCAATTAAGTTACAGCCAGTCATTCTGTGATTACCTGACATAATTACACTGACTGTACACTTAATTGATGTGATTACACGTTGTTTGTTTGTTGAAGCAGTGATAAGTACATGCCATCATCAATGATGCCAAGTCTCAAAACATTTCTGATCAATGAACCAAAAGGTCACAGACATGAGGTGGCATGAATGCAGGAAGTACCCTGGACACAAAGGGTTAACTTTTACAACGTGTGTTGTGCCAAGTCCAAAGTACTAACCTGATGAATGCTACGGCACAATTAATCTTCAAAATAAAGGCTGAAGGTCTACTCTTACAATGTGCCTGGCGTACTTCGAATCATTTGGAAATCAGTAATTACAGTATAAACTTGGAGAAAAATACTTTTAGATTTTAAAAAGACCAAGCAGTTGAAGTTACAGAGCTAGATTAATGTTTAAAACACACTTTTGCATTAATTTTACATTCAAACTGATGACGCCACGGTCACTCACCGACAGCAGCAGCTGTTCTGGCTGTGGGCAGGTTGGTACAGTCTCCAATCCCAAACACATTTGGATACCTTTTATGTTGGAGGTTTTCTTTATTGACATCTAACCAGCCAGCTTCATCTGCCAGTGGACTGCTTTTAACCACCACATTAGGCCCCATTGGTGGTGTGACATGAAGCATTTCATACTAGGAAGACAAACAGTAAACTTGATGAGTCATTGTTTGGTCCCAATCTAGTGTAACTGAACAAAGAATGTCTTGTGGGTTTGATTGCTGCATGCAGGTACAAACACAAGAGGGCAAAATTTCTAAGACCACATTGTTGAATCCATTATATAAGCTGTAAATACCACACTCTTTGTAACAGACACATTTAAACTGCAGTATTACTGTTACCTTAATCACTGAAGTTTCTCCTGGTTTGTCCAGATTTTCAAACACAGCTTCTTGCTTGTCTGCCCGTACTTCAATCAGATTGGTCCTCAGGTTGACTTGAAGGTCACGCTCTTTCACAATCTCCCACAATGCATCAGCATATTTCTTGACTCCAAAAAGCACAGGTAACGATGTGTAGTATATTAAGTTGGCCTTTGCCCTTTTTCCTGACTTGGATAAAAAAAATTAAAATATCATATTTCAGTTTTAAAAGTACATGATTCACTTCAAATTCTTGTTATATTCTGACATTGAAGTACCTTTCTAAAATAATCATCTGACAGGTACATGATCTTCTGTGGAGCTCCGGGACATTTTATAGGAGTATTTGGAAAAGTGAACACAGCGTTTCCCTCTTTGAAGTTCTGCAAGGCTTTCCATGTTTTCTCAACAGTTTTGACTGAGTAGTTTGATCCAATATTTGGATAATTTAATGCGTCTTCCAGACCTTTTACCTGCACAGAACACTGGAGTTAATTTTTTTCTAAGATGCAATTAATGAAATATTTGCAATTAAATTAAGAAAAATAAACTACCTTCTCATAATGGAGTTGTAAACCAAGAGCCACGATCAAATACTCATAGGAGATCTGTAATAAACAGCTTAACTTAAGGCAAAACAATCCATTTCAAACCAACATGTGATGAATTATAAGCAATCATTTTGATTTAAGGCCTTCATCTAACAGACATACCTCATCGCCGTTTTCTGTTCTGACTGTGTTTGTGTCTGGATTTATTTCCTGAACTTTTGATTTCACCCACTTCACTCCAGACGGCACAACACTCGCAGTAGAACGACCTGATGCAGCTACAGGTTTGGCCCCAGCACCAACCAGGGTCCACAGTGGTTGATAGTAGTGAGTCTGAACAAGCAGAGGAGAGTTGGAAGGAACTAGATTTACTCAAATATAGCATGAGAGGATAAAATATCAATCACAGCTTAACTGACAAATTCCAAAAATAATAACCACAGTTGTTTCTTGCCTCGCTCGGCTCCACAACAGCCACATTCTCAGCTCCCATCATCCTCTTCATGCGTGCACTCATTGTAATGCCTCCACTTCCTCCTCCCAGAACGAGCATTTTGTAATGCTGTTTGGCAGAGGCCCGGCTGCTTGTGTGAAGATGAGAGACAGTAATGCCTGCAGGGTGGCATTGCCTCAGACGTCGTAGCGCAGACATCCTGTGTCTGAATGGTATCGTCAGACAGTGTCCTGAGACAAAAACAGAGGCTGTTTGTAACCAACCAGGTAATACCAGACACACTCACCTATCAAAAAACAAGTAGTTACAAGAAATTCACAACAGTGAGTATCAGTGATGTTGAGATTAAGAGATTCTGATTAAAAAACCTAAACTCCAACAGATTGGGATGCTGTTAGGTTCAGAAAAGCAGGTGGTTTGAAAAAGCATTTAAACCTTAAGTTGATTGAAAAAGGGCAAAAAACCCCAACAGGTCAAAAGTTGTTCGTGACGTGTCAGTGATTAATGCAAAATACAACTGTACATTTTGTATATGATCCCACACCTCTCAAAAAGTCTGGATTATGTTAAAAAAATACACTGACAAAGTTGTGAAATCCCAAAAAATGAACACATGGGGCAGAATCTCCAAACTAATGAAGGTAAGGAGGAATTGAAAGAGGTTCACCACTGCATGGCTCTAACATGCTGTAGTACTAGGGCTGAACAATTTGACCATATTTGCCAACTTAAACTTGTTTTTCATGCTACTCCTTGATGCTTCTGCCAATTTTCTCTTTTCACATTTTTGCTATTGCTAAGGTAGGTTTCAACAATTTGGCTCTCAGGGTTGAGTAACACTAGAGTAAAGCACAAAACATTTAATGCAAAAAAACTATCTGGTATTCTGACACATTTCAGGATAAAGGACTATTGCACTGTCTGACATTGCAGCAGGCCATATTGCAGTTCAGTCTAATTTACAATTAATTGCCCAGCCCTATGTAGTACACATATGGCACAGAAAAATATTCCAGTTTTACCCTTTTCAGGGAGGACCGTGCATATTTTAGCAAAATTATGTCAAGCTTTGTTCTGCACATATTGCTACAGCATGACTCAGAGGTAGGAGAGTCTATGTCTTTAACTGGACTGATCACAACCCTGACTCGTCCCCCACTGAAAACATGATGCATTATGACTCATAAAATGTCTCAGAGGAGAAGCTGCTAAAATTCTTTGTCAGGCAAGAATGGGAAAATACTTTTCTGGTCCCCAAATAAAAACAGAGTTTTGTTAAAGAGGAGGTTATAACAAAGGGGTAAACACAGCCCTGTCTTATCTTTTTTTCTAAACATGTGGCTGCATCACATTAAGATATGCATACTTTTCTTGCTGTAGGCACAAAACTGTTTGCACACCATCTAATTCTGTCTCTCTTTATTTCTAACAGCTGCTCAACTTTGAAAGAACTGTATGCGAATTTTTCATACTGTAGTCTAGTTTAACACAAGTTTATATAATCAATGCAAAATAATATTTATGTGTAGCCTATGTTACATTTATCCAGATTTATTACCCTGTTGCCCTGAGTGTCACTGTTGCACTGCATAATGAACTAACATGGTCTCAATCTCAGCCTGTCAACTGTGCGCCTGATTTTTGGTCCAAGTTTCCAAAGCTCCAAAAACAAGCAGGACATGAGCTTACAGACAGAAAACAACTTACCAGCAGCTCAACAGCTGTTTTTACTCTCAGTTTCTACCAGATCCAGAGAATCCACACGGAGTTACTTTCTCTCGGTGGGGGAGAAGCACCTGTTACTCCTTCTGCAAACTTGGGACGTAGTTTAACCCAGGGTGAACTTTCACTCATTGTTGTTCATGGACGGGCACGACCTATGTACGTCCCGCCCCCTCCTTCATGTTGACCAATCACAAGCGGCAGCTCCTGGCTTTTGGGACTTCGGAAAAAGTAAGAGTTTTGTTTTATAAAAATAAATTTGGATGTTTCCCTGGCACTCTGACAACGTTTACATTTACATTTATATAATTTTTAGATATTTTTGGTGGGGTAAACTGTGAAGCAAGTGTCACTATTTTGCTGCATAAAAAGCAGAAAGCTGAAAATTCCCAGTTTTTTTTTTTTAGATAGAAATCTTAATTTTGAGATAAATTAATCGAAATTATGAGCAAGAAGTCAAAATTTTTAGATTAAAATCAAATTTGGAGATATAAAACGAAACTCGATGATGAAAAAAAAAAAGATAAGGAAAGAGGTCAAAACCTTTTACATACAAAGTCAAAATTATGAGTTAAAGGAAAGATTTGAGATAAATAGGCCAATATAATGAGACATAGGTAAATTTTTTATAATGAAATGTTATTTTGCTTCATGACCAGACAGATTTACACACATAGACACATACCACAAGCATAAAAGTTGGGGCTTTAGCTGCCATTTTAGTACTTATGATATCTGAAAAACCAAATATGAGCACAAATTAAATGCAGTTTATTCACCATGTCCTAACTTGCCTGTACAAATCAAAGTATCAGGGCACAAGACCATTGTCTCACTATGGATGATTAAAAAAAACTATACAAAAACAAAAAATTGTCAAAGTATTATTTTGGGAATTCAATAATGTTTTAATTCAAGAATTTCCCTTCAATAACATTATGATACATGATTTTAATCATTTTAATGCAGTAATACAAAAATATTCACATTATACAAATCTAGACTTCGATATCACAAACTACAAAAGCACTTTGCAATTTAATGGCTAATTGTTGTTTAACACAAAAACCTGGACATATTTGGTCACACAAATAATATCAAATGACACTTTCAGACACTGGGTAGTCAATGCATGATAATGCAATACAGATCTCAAGAATGTTTTGTGCTTTGATTACACAAGACTACAGCCAAAATAAAGTTCATTTAACAACATAGGTTACTTTGAGAGGCTTATTCTGAGAAAGTGTACATAATATACTCTACGTCTGTAAAGTTTTTCTAAGACCAGCTGAAGCATAACATCATGTAGTTGTTCCCAAGTAATAATATTACTTATTGTTTTTTTTTTCTTCAGATAACATGCTACAAACTATTAACTTTGTTGGCATATGAAGCTTTTCTGCCTCTAGCTAGCATGTGTGAGACTATTGGCTTATCAAAGTGCATTGATATCTCATCTCACTTAATAATCTCTTGTTAGGAAGCACCACCATATTCTTAAACAATCCACATTTTCTACTTGTGGGACCCTAAGTCTCCAAAAATAGCACAAATAACAGTCCAATAGTTGGACCAATGTTTCGCTGCTCTGAGACACTCGATGCTCCTCTCTCAATCTGTGTGCTCTCGTGTCTTGTTAATTGATGTAACTTACTTATCTGTCAAAAAGATTTGGTGCTCTCAGCATTTGTAGCACTGCAAAAACAGCCAAAAAAATTGAGCTTGAAGTGGTTAAAGAACACAGAACTGAAGGGTGGAGTGTTAACTCTAAGTTTGAAATCTGTCATTATACAAGTCACCTACAGCAGCTGTTACTGCAAATACTTAAACAGAAACATCATCAAACAGTTATTATAGGTCATGTAGTTCAGATACTTGAATATATACAAGCCACTTTTTGAGTCCATTTTTAATGTGCTACGTTGGCCCAACAGGTTTCAGGAATGTAACGTTAGACTCACAAGCTGCCGCACAGTTTTATTTCATTCCAAGGTGAAGGAGTGTCCTGTATGGTCCTGGCCCCCCCCACATGCCCCTTTAAAAGAAACGAATAAAGAACATAAATTAATGATATAGTATTTTGTCTCTTATTACATTTAACATGTTGTAAATGACTACATACTTTAGGAGGCCATGCCAGTAGAGGTGAGGCATCACATCTGCCTTCATGTAGTACATGGTCTGTCTTTCTTTGGCTTGGTTAATGGGGAAAGTTTCCAGAGGTTGTCCATTGTAGTCAAACTCTGCCAGCATAACTGTATTGTAGCTCGTAACCAATGGACATGAGGTGTAGCCATCATACTACAAACAGGGAAAAGAAGAATTAAGTGGTTGCAAAGTCACCAAAAGAGGCTCTCTAAGCAGAGTGGTAATAAAATTTCTCATTGACCTATCTCTTATCTATCTAAATTAATTTTTTATCATGAGAAAACAATCTTTGTGATATTGAGATAACAAGACAATAAGTTGTTTATGTGAGATGACGTAGAAAAATCAATGGCTGTTCTCAGCTTCCGTTAAGTACCTTCTTATCTGGCTTCTCGTTCTTTAGCACTCTGCTGATGGTTCTGTTCAGGATACCAGACTGTGCAGCTGAAAGGAGACAAAAAAGGTTACAATTTTATTTTTTTTGCAAATCTGGGAGAATATGGTCATGATTCAAAAGAACACGGTAGTGTAACGTATGCGCTGCACACAAAGTGTGACTGCAGTTTGTTGTCCTGAAATGCAAAACTCTAACAAAGAAAAAAGAGAACACCACAACAAAAAAGACAACAACAAAAAAAGACACCACACAACAAAAACAGCCATAAAAACAAAACAAAAAAAACACATGACAACAACTGAATATATACACAAAATCTCTCATCATAGTGTAGCTTTGGCTTGTCTGTCTCACGGTGTAAACATTGCACTATGGCTTGTGCAGTTCACTTTTAAATTGATGTCCTGTCTCCTTGGAATTAACCTGTATATCCCACCAAAATCATCCTCCAACACGAAAAAAAAAGAAAATACAATCTGTGAGGGACGTGAACAAGCAACTTTGGAAAAATTCAGAGGTAATCATTCAGTGTGTCCAGCAGAGTGCGCTCCAACGTCAAGTTTCTCATTTGTCACGCCTGTGCAGGATGTCAGGTGACAGACAAAAACTTCTAAAAGCTACACAGTTCCTTTTTAAATTTCTTTACATAACACTACAATTTCCATGGAGTGCATATAGAAGTGTGAGAAGTGCTTAGAGATGGAATAAAGTGCACAGTCTTAATCTGAGATAGGATTAATCAGCATCATGATTTTACACTTTAAGTGATTCGAATGAATACACAATATGTGTGTAATGAACATCATCAAAATAGATCCTGACTGCAGTGGTTTAGCAGTGTGGACAGTGATAAGGACAAGTTTATGACCTGGTGTCATCACCAATTTGCCCAGTTACAGGAAACCAGTATCATTCAATCCAAGGATTACACAAGGTGTGTCCCTCATTATATGATACAGTGTATGATTACACCACTGTAAAAAGTAAGTTATTACGAAATGCACCAAATAAGAGAGCGGTTAAGAAGTTATTAAACTTTGAGAACAGAACACAGCAACAGTGAACCTCCCAGTATTGCATAAATGCAGTGATCAAAGTGATGACATGACATTCACTCACCAACAGCAGCAGCTGTTTTGGACGTGGGCAGGCTGGTACAGTCTCCAATCCCAAACACATTTGGATACCTTCTATGCTGGAGGTTGTCTCTGTCTACATCCAACCAGCCAACTTCATCTGCCAGTGGACTGTTTTTGATCACCAAGTTTGGTCCCATTGGTGGTGTGACATGAAGCATTTCATACTGGGAAGTAAAAAAAAGAAGAGGAGGAAACATGGAGATGAGATAAAAGTCAAAGAGTCACACCCTGTGTCATGTGTGAAGGACAAAGTCCTGTGTACATGGGACCCAGGCTGTTACTGTTAAGCTCAAGTGGTGTAAAAGACACATTTTTCCACAGCATGTTGAAACACGTTGAACATGGCACAGGTATGTGATCCAACACATCTTTGTAAAAGAGACAATTAAGCTCCACAGTTACCTTTATCACTGAAGTTTCTCCTGGTTTGTCCAGATTTTCAAACACAGCTTCTTGCTTGTCTGCCCGTACTTCAATCAGATTGGTCCTCAGGTTGACTTGAAGGTCACGCTCTTTCACAATCTCCCACAATGCATCAGCATATTTCTTGACCCCAAAGAGCACAGGTAACGATGTGTTGTATATTATTTTAGCCTTCGCCCTTTTTCCTGTCTTGGAAAGAAAACATAACAAAGATCATAATTCAGTTTTAAAAGCACACGATTGACTTAAAATCTTCTCTACACTTTTTATACCTTGAAATGCAAATACCTTTCTAAAATATGCATCCGATAAGTACATGATCTTCTGTGGGGCTCCAGCACATTTTATGGGAGTATTAGGAAAAGTGAAGACAGCGTTTCCCTCTTTAAAGTCCTGCAGGGCTTGCCATGTTTTCTCTACAGTTTGGACTGAGTAGTTTGATCCAATCTTTGGATGATTAAATCCCTCTGGTAGTCCTTTAATCTAAACATCAAAAAGATTACCAGTATATTACACAGATGCAACTCAACATATGATGGAAAAAATGAAAGCCAAGTAAATGAAGTTGTACCTTCTCATAATGGAGTTGTAAACCAAGAGCCACGATCAAATACTCATAGGAGATCTGAAATAAATAACAGAGACTTAGAAGAGTTGAAAGTTTGATACAACAATTAAAAGAGTCTTTAACAAACAGACATACCTCATCGCCATTTTCTGTTCTGACGGTGTTTGTGTCTGGATTTACTTCCTGAACTTTTGATTTCACCCACTTTACCCCTGATGGCACAACACTTGAAGTGGGACGAGCTGACGAGCCAACAGTTTTAGCCCCAGCACCAGCCAGGGTCCACAATGGTTGATAGTAGTGAGTCTGAACGAACAGAAAGTTATAAGTTTTACTCAGAAATCATGTCTGAATGGATGAGAGACACATTTTGGGGGCTAACAAAGAACAATAATCGGGGTTTCTTGCATTCTTGCCTCGCTCGGCTCCACAACAGCCACATTCTCAGCTCCCATCATCCTCTTCATGCGTGCACTCATTGCAATGCCTCCACTTCCTCCTCCCAGAACGAGCATTTTGTAATGCTGTTTGGCAGAGGCCTGACTGCTTGTGTGAAGATGGGAGATAGCATTACCCGCAGGGTGGCATTGCTTAAAGCGGCGCAGAGCAGCCATTCTGTCCCTGAAATGACAAGAGGTCATTTTAGTCCACAACAATTCAGATTTACTGTCCGAAGCTAAACAATGAAAAATGCACACTCACTGCTGCTTTTCATGAACATTTAAACATGCAGAGACCACTTTGTAAGCATAACGATAGTACATAACCCAAGTCAGGAACATTTTTCTGAATAGGATCTGAAAAGTTTTGTATTCACTTAAATATAAAAGGTTGTGACATGTAGAAATGAGTTTATCATAAATGGGATTGCGGCTCCATTACAAAGCAATCGTAGAAAGGAAGAGTGTATCAGGTAAACTAACCTGAATAAACATGCACATGAGGTATTTTCTGAATGAAATTTGAAATGACAGGACAAATATAGATAATTACAATAGATTTATTAACTAAATAATAGAATAGCCTCCATATGCTGAGAGTCTGACTGTGGCAAATTGACAACTCTGACCTCCCACCACTGTAACACGAAACCAAAGACTATTACAAACTAATTACAGCTGATAAAGTAGAACTAGTGTTAATTATGGAGGTTTTGTTGACATCCTGAGCCTCTGCACTGCGTACTGCGTCATGAAGAAAACGCCGTTAGTCTCTAAAGGCGTAACGACAAATTTCAGCACGGTTTAAGAGGAAGGATGAGAAATGAAACAATGTCTAAGATACTTACATGAACCAGAGCTGATCCCTTCACCTGACAGACGAGTTAGCGCGTCCAGTAGATGAGGTTTTACGCAGCTGACGCCTGACCACCTGTGAACGCAGAGCGTCCTAATGTGAACTTAAAGTTACTTCTGCTTTAGGGGACGAACCGTACGTACGTTTATGACGTCACCCTCATCGATCCACCAATCAACAGCGTCGATCCTCAACAGTCACTTTGACATGGAGTTTGCATATTCTGTCATAAAAGATGGTTTAATTCGTCTTCAGAGAAACATGTCTCTTCAGAAGTGTCCGTGTTGTGTTCAGGGGTCAAAGAAACGTGTGAATTTCACGCTTCAGTTTCCTCAGAGTCTGACCCATAAAACTGAATTAAGGCAACATGAAGTCCAGCCGACCTGGAATCAACTGCAAAGCTCGTTTGCTAAAATGTACTTAAACTTGTTGTTGCTTCTCGTTGTCTACAGTCTTAGTTAGCCGAAGAAACAACAGACCGTATATAAATCATACAAGTTAAACAGGGGGGAGACGGTACGTACCGACATAGTAGCCAATTTTCCATTTTCCCTTAAATGCACCACTACCTGGAGAATGTGGGTTTTTAAAGAAACAAAGCAGACTCCAGGAAATTCAGATCACAGCAAAACAACACTCTTTTTTAAGGCTGTACACCACTACTCTTTTAGGAAAAACTCTCATTTAATAACTCAATAAAAATCACTAGAAATAGATGCATAAGCAGCCTATGAAAAACACTATTACAAGTGTGTAAGCAGAAAGTTTGTGATCCTTATGTCAATTAAAATATATTGTACTTATTCAATGACTAAAAAGCATTAATTTGGAAATAAGCGTACATTACAGTTCAATATTTCTCACTTTTTTGTACTTTGTGTCAGTTAGCACGGTTAGTACTGACACTACAACTACTACTACTAATAATAATAATAATAATGATAATCAAAAGAAAGAAAGATAGATATGGATCAATGGGTCAATTTTTTTAAGTGATGATAAATAAAAGACAGTTCAGGATTTAATGTATTTTATGCAGAAAATGATATTTATTCACATCCCATTCTAATTTTAAATGATTCCCATGTCTTCAAACATCTTTTCATACTTGTGTAATCTATAAGTTATATCTCCCTGAGATTTATGTAACTATGCCACTTTACTATGCTGTCTTATCCCAGCGATTTGGTCCTTTAATTTTTCTTTTCTTTTGAAATTTTGTTGATTTCATTCTTTGTAGCCGATCTCTCCCTGAAATGTTTCCGTCTCACTCTAATGTATACATACTGTCTCCTCCAGGTTTAATGTAGTTGAAGAAAATTTCAAAAACTGACGACTGCAAAACACAACTCTCTGTTTTATATCTTTTTACTCTCTATTTAATGCTGTCTAATGGTAAAAATAATTTTAAAAAGTCCTCCACATTCTCTCCAGCAGCAGTCATTATTTCTGTGTACCTGGATATATGGCGTTCTGAAATATAATACATTCCTCTCTTCAGTTTTTGGTGCCACAAAGAATACAGCTATGTTCGATGGAGTTGTTTAATGTCATTGTAACGAAACTGCCAGGTGCTTTTGTTCCAGGAAGAAATAAAAGGCACACCTTTTTTATGTCTCACATTTTACAGACACTCAAGTTCTGGCATAGTGCACAGTGGTCTGTGACTATTTTATTTGTTTAGATGTGGATTTTTTTTGTTAGTGTTAATCAAATGGTAGTGCCTGTGGAAAGAAAGTTGTATGGACAACGATCACAGCAGAAATATGAGATGTTTTCTTTTCTTTTCTTTTCCAACCACGTATTTCAACAAAGAATATTGTGTAGCTGTAAAAGTAGGACACTATTTAGCAAGATGGGATTTAGTTCACGACATTTGGGAGTGTTACCTGTTGTAAATGTGAATGAAGTCTAAAGGCTGTTTTACTGAGGGATTTGGAATTGCACCATCACAAACACAGAAATTCAAAGTTGATTGCAACCAATGGTTGGTTATACAGTTTCCCAAAATGTCTGTGTTTTTCTCAGTTTGTTCAACAGATCATTGATATCTATGATAAATTATAAAAAAGAGGCTTATTTATTTAAGCATGTGGTGAGACATTATAGTGGAAGCTCATTTCTGACAGTCATAAAAATAAAAACGAAAACTTGGCTTTGTTGAGAAATTTTTGGTGCCATGTTACATCAAAATTTCAAGATAAAAAGTCAACATTGTGAGAAAAAACATTGGAATCCTGAGACAAAATTCTAAATCTGGGATAAATGTAAAAAATTATGAGATAAAGTCAGAATTGTGAGATAGAAATTGAAAAATTTGGAGAAAAAAGTCAAAAATTTTTAGATAAAGGTAAAAAAATTCCAGATAAGTCAAAAATATCAGATAAAAGTTGAAATTTTGAGATAAAAAAAAGTCTAAGTTACGAGGGAGACAATTTCAAAATTATGAGAAAGAAGTCAACATTTTGACTTTTTATTTCATGAATTTTACTTCTATCTTAAAATATCAATTTAATATGGGAAAACAAGGAAAATTTTCAACCAAGAATTTTTTTTCATTTTTTTCTTGTTAACTGGAAGTGGGCCTTCACACATTTTTTTTTTAAATTTTCACATTATAGACATTTTTTCTTTAAATCGAAAAAGAGTTTTCTCAATAAATGTGTGGGTTAAGAAGCTACTTTGTCATCTGTTAGTATCTTTGGGTATTTTTGCAGGATTCCCAAGAGGCCAGGTTGGGGGTCATCTTTTGGGATTTTTAGAATATGTTCACTCTAAAAGTTACAACTCTGATTTTCAGTGGAATTACTATTACAGGAAAATGAAAAAACCCAAAAGTTCCCCATTAGCTTGATAATTATATATTCAAGATTCATTTGAAGCTTCACTAACACTGCAGCCACAGGTTGCAAGTGACAGAAGCTGCATTACATGGAGCCAGCTGTCACACTGTCGTTCATGAACGTTTTGAGTCAGTTCTCCCAAATGAATCTCTTTTTTCACACATGGACAGCGAGAGAGAGAGAGAGAGAGAGAGAGAGAGAGAGAGAGAGAGAGAGGGAGGGATGCTCCTTGCTGCTCATGCACACACTTAGAGCACTGCCTCCTCTTCTCCCTGATGAAGACAGCAGCAGCCCTCACAACTTCGCCTCAGTGAGTGATTATCTGTAATTGTTCTTTGTTCCAGTTTTACTTTTTCTCTGCACATTTCTCTCTTAACATCATGATGGTCACGTTGCACCATTTTCACAGCCCACTCTGTCTTTTTTTACCCAGGAGTCGGCTCATCGTGTTTGCAATGGAGCTGCAGAATGTGCTGCTTGAATATTACTGATGGTACTGAATGACAGGATACATGGAGACAACTCAAGAAAGCGCCTGTGTCAGACTTAAGAAAGGTAAGAAACCTCCTCTTTTCTCAATGTCTTTACTGAATGAAACCTGGAAGCTGTACAGCTTGTTAAATGGTTACTTACACTCCCTGCTTTGTATTGCTCTTCTGGGATCTCTCTGCTAAGAACAGTCAGTTCACAGGGGATTTACCTGCTGCTGACACCAACACTTCATTAAAGTTGCTTGTGTGAACAGAAAAGAAACAAAACAGCAGTTTGCACTGCGGGTTGCCTCTGATAATAATGGCTTCGTCCAAAAGCAGAGAGGGATGAATTCACATCTTTTAGTAAAAAAAATCTAATGCATGAGAGGAGCTGTGTTAAAAGAGGAAAGAGCAAAATACTGCATTGAAAAATTAGAGCTAACTATTATTGATTACATTTGTGTCAAAGTTTCATTTGATATCTTGAATTTAAAGATGCATCATGTTTTATGTGCTCATCATCATTGGTGCCATGAGGGATGAAAATAAGGGGGTCTCCTGGGCTCTTGACAAATTTTCGGCCCCATAAATTTGACATGTTGTTGTTATGGCAGAGTTCATTCAGCTTTTTTTGCCTCGTTAGTGTCTTCTTGAGCGGTATATACAGTATAAGGGGTTTCAGCTTTTGATATTTCAATATTTTGATATTGCAGTAGTAGTAGTTTATAGATTAGTAGCTACTTGTTGTGTAGGTGTTTGTTTTAAGCAGAGGTATTGTTTATTGTTTTCTTCCAGAAACTATTTGATATGATTTGTTCTGCTTCTTTTTTGCACCTAAACAATACCTGTAAACTGCTCCTGTTCCCAGTGTTAAAAAATGATGTTTTTAACTGGACTGCTAAAAATCCCTTAACTTTATTTATTTATTTTTTCATGGGAACATCACAGAAGAGTAAAATATGGAACTTCTACCTCTATCCAATGAATACATACATGAATAAAGTAACATGTGCAGATTAATACATAAACTGATATGTTACATCTCTGTTTGATTTCTTCTTGTGACCTGAAGGGGAATCCTCAGGAGATCCCTGGAGAAGATGGCATTCTGGAGAAGAAAAACTCACATTGGTAAGATTGTTTCTCTATTGCTTTTGAAATAATCTGAGTGTAAATTGTT
The DNA here is from genome assembly GCA_008086565.1 of Thalassoma bifasciatum. Lineage (NCBI taxonomy): Eukaryota > Metazoa > Chordata > Actinopteri > Labriformes > Labridae > Thalassoma > Thalassoma bifasciatum. The sequence goes on from RPOG01000445.1 coordinate 360,501, forward strand.
GGTGAAAACATGAGCTAAAAGCTGCATTGAGGAACAGCAGATTTATCATTTGTCTTTCCTAGTTTAAGTATTTTCCTCTCTGAGTTAGTGAATCCTGCTCTGCTGCAGTGTCCTGGCACAGAAAGATTCCTGCTCATCTCTCTGGACATGTGTGTTTCTTATATGTGTGCTTTAGTGTCCTGTGATCAATATCACCTCATGCACACTGAATTGACTCTATGTTTTGTAGATAAAGACTCATATATTGCTGAAACACTAAACAAGATCCTCAGTTATTGAGTTGCCGTCCTGTAGAAGACAAACATTTCCTGAAAATAGTCATATAAAAGCTTTCTGTACTAGTATTGTACCCAGGAGAAATATGGTCTGAGTTGTTTCCTGGAGCGTTTCTGAATCTTTATATTATACACTTTATGCTGTCTTGGAAAAACAACATGTTGTGTTCACACATCTTTTAATTGAATGTTTAAGCAGACCTTTAAAGACAAAAGCACCTTTTTAATAATGCATGCTTGAAGTAAGTGATAGCAGGACGAGGGCAGGCTGCCGTGTTAAAAGGTCTCTACCGTTGCAGCTCAGTGTGCACACTCTGTGAATAATTCACCAATGATGTAACCTCAGTGTATACGACGACCTGCTCCTATAACTTGGCTCTGTGCCGAAAGTTTAGCAAACTTTGCTGAGTGGACTTATGTTTATTGTGTTGTTTGTGGGTGAATGCATTTCCTGTTGACTGTTTTCATAGCTTGTCTGAGGTTGATAATGAATCTTAATGCACCATTTTGGGCTGAATGTAAACAGATCTTAAGTAAGTCATTAAAGTAAACATGTAATTTTTATCACTCCACGGTGGGTACGTTACCCACATTAGCGTCCTGGTGGGTGAATGCAAAGTGATCACTCAGCTTAATCATATTTTCACGTCTGATAGTTATATAAAAGAATTGTGGCCTTACAGATCTGGTTGCAAATCCACAAGATTCCCTTTCGTAATGAAAAACATATTTAAAAACATCTCCCTGACAGGATGACTAGTGAGATCAAAATCACAACATGAGCCGCTTTAATGTGGAAAATCTGCTGATCCTTTATTGATTGTGTGAATGTTTGTATGCCTACAATTTGTATCTGTCTTGAAACCTAAATGCATATTTCCACACCCTTGGATGATCAAGATTTATTATTTTCTCTATAAACTGGTGAAGCAATTTTGAGGAAGTGATGACAGGAACCAAAATGTGAGCTGGAAGTCAGAGCTGACTGGAAGCTCAATGAAAGCTATTGAATGTCAATATGGTGTAAACAAGGCAATTATTGACATGGGAAACATATCCATTAACAATCAGGCCATGATGTATAAAAGAGATAAAGCACTCTTGTCTGTTTACATGAAGCCATAACCAGAGAGAAGTTAACTCAGCGTAGCACAAAAACTCTGTCCAAAAACTTTTGTAGTTTTACCACCATCATTTGGCTGTGTTGCTTTGTTTTCCTCTGTGATTGAGTGCCCACCAGCCAGAGAGGAGACAAAAGCAGAGAGGTAAATGTTAAAACACAGGAGCAGAACTGTGAAAAACACGAATCAAGCTGGTTCCTTAGCAACTGTTTTTGGTCCTTTTAGACCTGAAATGTAGAAGTGTCCTGATACAAACTTTGATACGATACCAATAGACTCTTTGTACCTTAGTGCTTGTATCAGAGATTTAGATGCAGGCTGAAATCAACCATCCGATATCCAATATCAATAGCGGAGCAAGACAACCCCACTGAAATTGTAAATTAATCAATAGAGCCAAAAAATGATCCCTCATACAACGTTAACATCCTTTCACTTGAACTTGTAATGCCCAGTTCAAGTATGAGAAAAAAGAAACTCTATGCATTTTTTAAGTTTGGGAAGGGATTTTGAGCTCATGCAGTGATTTCCACTACAGAGTCAGGTCTATTCTTAATGTTGTGATACTGAAGTGTCTAAAAGTCCTACATGATGGTTTTTGGCCATGTCAGTCTGAAATGAGACTTCTGCAGATTCTCAAACTGTGATGAGATGTACAGTAGACGAGAATGTCCTCACATTCAAAGTGAACCATGAAAAGTTGAACCATGGGTAGTTGCACATGTAACCTCTTACATCATGCTGATCCTCTTTTCTGCTGCACTTTTGAGACTTTGCGTCTCTGGAGTGCTGTTTTTGTCCACCAACCTGTTGCAAACTCATTGTCTTAGAGATGTTCCTCTTAGTGTTCTTTCAGCATTTGTTCAGTATTTTGTAGTCCTTGTTCCAACTTATTTGAAGCATTGAGCTATCATCAGATTTTAAATGAGCATGTATTTTTCTTGTGACAAAAAAGTTCATTTTAAATGTCTGATTTATTGTCTCATTACTTTCTTCAGTTAAATCAATGTGACTTTAAATGATTCAAAAACCATCACTATACTTATTTCTTAACCTTTTACAGAGCATAATGACTTTTTTGAGTTAAACAATGAGTGTTTTATGCTATATTTATAGTTTGTGAACTAGTGTTGATAATGAATTGGTATTTTTCTGTGTCTAGAGAGGGAGCGCTGTGTGAGGGCCAATGCAAGGGACTACAACGACAAGTTTCAATATGCTGTAAGTAGACCTGACATCACATCATCACAACTCACATGTGCTGGCTTCTTTTATTCAATGACTGCCTTTCACGTTTCTGTTTTTTTTTTGTTTTTTTTTCCCAGGATAACCACATCAAAACCTCAAAGTACAACCTGCTCACCTTCCTTCCCATCAACCTGTTTGAGCAGTTCCAGCGGGTGGCCAACGCTTACTTCTTAGTGCTGCTGATACTGCAGGTACCATAAAATCCCTGTGTCTGCATACTGGCTCTATAAATGTGGAAGTGAGGGAGCTAACTTTGTTTTTGATCACACAGTTGATTCCAGCAATTTCCTCTCTGTCCTGGTTCACAACTATTGTGCCTCTGGTGCTGGTGCTGGCCATCACAGCAGTAAAAGATGCCACAGACGATTATGTGAGCTCTCTCTTTCACTGCCCTACTAAATGCTCCTTTTTCAACATAAAATGAGAAAACTGGTGCTAATCTTTTACATTTCAGTTTCGACATAGGAGTGATCAGCGAGTCAACAACCGTCAGTCTCAGGTTCTCATCACAGGAAGGTGTTCATCCTCGTCTTCTTTTCTTACTGCTGCAAAACCACATCACACACTCAAAAATTAATGCTAGATGACTTTTACAAGTTTCAGGTGTTTCCTTTTTGATTTCTCAGGCTGCAGAATGAGAAATGGATGAACATCCAGGTGGGGGACATCATCAAACTGGAGAACAATCAGTTTGTCGCTGTGAGTAAAATGCCACTTAATTTTTTGTTTTAAGTTGTCTGATTTTTACTGCTGATCCATTCAGTGTCCTCTCATTGTGTTGTAGCTTTGAGTCAAACATGTTCATTTTGTGTTTCAAAGAAAAGAGTCAGCAATGGTTTCACTTCCCTAGGCTGGAAGTGCTCCTGCAGGGATTGATTTAACCACTTTTTCTTTCTCCTGAGTGTTTCATATTGGTTTCTACACACAGGCAGACATCCTCCTCCTCTGTAGCAGCGAGCCGTACGGACTCTGCTATATAGAGACTGCAGAGCTGGATGGGTGGGTGTTACATCAGTCACATTAAGTTAAAATAAAATGCAATCGGCTTGAGATGGCATTTGAATGTGAGACCCCTAGCTAGTATAAAGGAGTTGAAGTACAGTGCATTCTTACCTTTTGTATGTTTGTGACAATATAAAATAATCCTTGATTCTTTTTTCTTTC